>CM060325.1:31683544-31703544 GCA_030674155.1 Stramonita haemastoma
TGTGCTTTTTTCTTTTTTTACATCCAGTCCCTGTCTGTAAGCAGTTTTGTAAATGTCATCTTGTTCCCACTGGCACATGATGGCCTGGTGTGCGTGTGTGTGCATGTGCACGCGCGCGCGCGCGCGCGCGCGCGCGCGCGTGTGTGTGTGTGTGTGTGTGTGTGTGTGTGTGTGTGAACATGTAAATGTGTGAATATGTCTATATGTGAGCTTTGTTGAAAACGAGAAAAGTACCATCTCTACTGGCTTGAACAATACAATTTCCACTGTGCTGATCAAGACTTTCTCTTCCTGACACAATATGTCTATGTGCCATTGGTGCACATACTGTATCCTGATGAACTCAGTGTCCTTTCATTATCCCCTTACCATAAAAGATAGGATCTCCCTCATGGACAGACTTTCACAGATGACTTTGTTATTGTTGCTGTTGTAGAATGTTTCAAAGCTAAGCTCCCTGGGGGTCGACTTGACTGTGCGCACTGTCCCATTTTTCACTCTCAGAAATCCCCATTGAGACAGTGAGTATATAATGGATGAGACGCATGTCTGAAAGGCTGTTTTCAAGTACCTGACATTTTTCTATAAGTATGGAAGTGGACATTGAAGGTTGTATCTTGTATCTTATACCTTACCATTGATGTAGCCATCTACCTATTTCAAGGGGATGGGATAGCCTGGTGGTTAGAGGTATTTGCATTGTACTCATGATCTGCTGACCAGGTAAAATCTTGTTTAAGAGGATTTTTTCTCTGCAGTTAAAGTCAGTTCCTGCTCCACTCCCCCAAAAGTCCTTCAGATAGCCCTGCGTGTGAATGCATGCAGAATATCTTATGCACCCATTAAAATATGTTTGCTGTTCGGAAGAGTAGGCCAATGTGTGCTGATGGGAATAGATCACAAAATCAACAAAACTGCATTCACATGGGGACTAAAAGTAAAAAATGACATGACTGCCTTTACCATTATCCTCAAAATAAAAGAATAAAATAAAAATGGAATGAAATACTCTTTTGTAAAGCAAAACATACCTTAACGTGTGCAGAACTTGTAGTGCATACATTCACGCATGAAACTTCAGTTTCTAGTCTCATCCAAAGGACTTTTTGGGGGAGAGGTTTAGGCACTGACATTGACTCCAAGGGAAAATATTCCCTTAGAAACAAGTTAAACCAGGACTGTCATATCACCAGATTGTGCTCTAACCACCAGGCTATCCCATCCCCTTGAAAAAGGTAGATGGTTACATCAATGGTAGGGTATAAGATACAAGATAAAACTTTAATGTCCACTTCCATACTTATAGAAAAGTGTCAGGCATTTGAAAACAGCCACACAGACATGGGCTTCATCCATTATGTACTTACTGTCTCAATGGGGATTTCTGAGTGTGAAAAATGGGACAGTGTGCACAGTGAAGTTGACCCCCAGGGAGCTTAGCTTTGGAACATTCTACAACAGCAACAATAAAAAGTCATCTGTGAAGTCTGTCCACGAGGGAGATCCTATGTTTTATGGTAATGGGATAATGAAACGGACACTGAGTTTATCAGAATACAGTGTGTACACCAACGGCACATAGACATATTGTGTCATGGAAGAGAAAGATATTTACAGCACAGTGTATTAACCAAGCAAGCAGAGAGTAAGTCATTGTGTGATGGCGGTAACAATTGACAACGTGAATAAAACCAGATGCACATGAGGACAGGATGTAAACAAGTACAGGAGTGCTTATTACATTATTCTTGAAATATACAATGATAGAAGAGAGGATTGGTGGGCCTTCTTTAATGGAGGATTAAGTGAAGAGATTGTCATGATGAAGACAACTTTGACATACCATTTTAATACATAACACAATTTTAATCTTGGCCTTTGCACTATGTTTACGATGTGTAAGTGAACAAACAAAATTTAGTAGTCCCATTAAAAAATATTGGTAACATCTGGTTAGGATATCTTTGTTTTATGTGGTTTCATGAATATTTATTAGTGACCTAAAAATGTATGTGTAGTTTGTGACAAAATAAAGATTTGTAGATCTTGGTAAAAATTAATAATGAAATAATACCATTATTGTATAGCAATTATCATGGCTTGGCTTCGCGAACGAAGATTAAGGGCACTGTCCACGTCTGGTGCAGGCTCGCTGGTGGCTGTTAAGTCCAATGCGTGACAAACAAACCCGGCCGCAGCGGCTGCAGAGGAAAGTCGATTCTGGGGTTGATGTAGGGGGGACGCGGTTTTTCTTCCTCATTCCCCTCTCCTCAAGGGCCGCTCTGCGATTGTCCTCAAAGGAGGAGACCTATTGATGCACAGTGTGTCGCCAGGCCTGCCGGTCAGCAGCAAGGACTGACCACTGGTTATGGTCTATGAGGCAGGCTGACAGAGATTTCTTCAGAGAGTCTTTAAATCTCTTCTTTGGTGCGCCTCTGTAGCGGTGTCCGGTGGAAAGTTCACCGTAGAGAACCATCTTCGGTAGGCGATGGTCCTCCATTCTAGAGACATGCCCTGCCCAGCGTAGCTGCGTTTTCAGCAACATGGCCTCAATGCTGGTGATCCTGCTTGCTCCAGCACCTCAGCATTCGTGGTGAAGTCGCTCCAGTGGATGTTGAGGATGGAGAGGAGACAGCGTTGGTGGAAGCGTTCCAGAATTCGCAGGTGGTGTCTGTATGTGACCCATGACTCAGAGTCATACAGGAGGGTGGTCAGTACCACGGCTCTGTAGACACTGATCTTGGTGTCTTTTTTCAGGTGTTTGTTTTTCCAGACACGGTGGTAGAGTCTGCCGAAAGCACTGTTTGCCTTTGCCAGTCTGTTGTCTACATCTTTATCAATCTTTGCGTCAGAGGAGATTGTGCATCCCAGGTAGGTAAACAGCTGGACTGTCTTCAGTTCTGTCTCACCAATTGTAATGTGAGGTGGGTGGTACGCTACCTGAGGTGCAGGCTGGTAGAGAACCTCCGTCTTCTTCAGGCTGACTTCGAGTCCGAAGAGCTGGGCTGCCTCTGCAAAACAGGATGTTACATGCTGCAGGGTGGTTTCTGTGTGGGCTACAAGGGCAGCATCATCAGCAAAAAGTAGCTCTCGAATTTGTTGCTCCAGGGTTTTGGTGTGGGCCTGAAGACGCCGCAGGTTGAATAGGCTGCCATCTGTGCGGTAGCGTATGAAAACTCCGTCTTCGTCATCAAGATCTTCTGTGGCCCGCTGAAGCATCATGCTGAAGAAGATAGTGAAGAGGGTTGGTGCAAGGACGCAGCCCTGCTTCACCCCGTTTGTGATTGGGAAAGGCTCTGAGAGGTCGTTGCTGTTTCTGACCTGGCCACGCTGGTCTTCATGTAGCTGGATCACCATGTTGGGAAACTTTGGGGGACAGCCAAGACGCTCCATGATCTGCCACAGGCCCTTCCTGCTCACAGTGTCAAATGCCTTGGTTAAATCAACGAAGGTGATGTACAGTCCCTTGTTCTGTTCGCGGCACTTTTCTTGAAGTTGTCTGAGCACGAAGACCATGTCAGTGGTACCCCTGTTAGCTCTGAAGCCGCACTGGCTCTCAGGGAGGTGGTGTTCTGCAACAGCAGGTACTAGTCTGTTGAGGAGAACTCTTGCAAGGATTTTGCCAGTGATGGAGAGAAGAGTTATCCCCCTGTAGTTGGAGCAATCTGATTTTTCCCCTTTGTTTTTGTAAAGGGTGATTATGATTGCATCACGAAGGTTTTGTGGTAGCTTTCCCTGCTCCCAGCAGCAAACAAAAAATTCATGGAGCTTGCAGTGCAGTGTTTGCCCCCCGTTTTTCCATAATTCTGGTGGAATACCGTCGATGCCTGCAGCCTTCCCACTCTTCAGTTGTTCTATGGCTTTAGTTACCTCTTCCAGGGTTGGGGCTTCGTCCAGTTCTTCTTTCACTGGTTGCTGTTGGATCTGTTGGATCACTGCGTCATCAACAGTGCGATCAGCGCTGAAGAGGGTTTGAAAGTGTTCAGCCCAGCGGTTCAATATGGACATCTTGTCTGTGAGGAGTGCCTGGCCGTCAGTGCTGCGCAAAGGACTCAACACTTGGTGAGAGGGTCCATAGACTGCCTTCAAAGCTTCGTAGAAGCCTCTGTAGTCACCTGTGTCAGCGCAGAGCTGAGTTTTCTGGGCGAGGTTAGTCCACCACTCGTTTTGGATAACTCTAAGCTGGCGCTGGAGGTTGCTGCATGTAAGACGAAAGGCAGCTTTCTTTGCTGGACAAGATGTTTGTGCAAGGTGAGCCTCGTGGGAACTTCTCTTCTTCACCAGCAGATCTTGTATTTCTTGGTCATTTTCGTCGAACCAGTCCTTGTTCTTCTTAGTGGAAAAGCCCAAGACCTCTGCAGAGGTCTGCAGGATGGCAGTTTTTAGGCGGGTCCAGAGCGTTTCTGGACAGGGGTCAGAGGGGCAGTCCTCGACTTCCAGCTTTGACTGGAGGTTGGACTGTAGGTCAGCTTTCACTTCAGCGGACTTGAGGCTGCCAACCTGGAGTTTCTTTCTGGGGGGACCTCCTTGTTTTGGCTTGGGCTTGATGTGAAGTCTGAGGTTGCATCGCACGAGGCGGTGGTCTGTGTGGCATTCTGCACTGGGAATCACTCTGGTGTGCAAGACATCACTTTGGTCTTTCTGGCGCACTAAGACGTAGTCTATGAGGTGCCAATGTTTGGACCGAGGATGCATCCAGGTTGTTTTTAGACTGTCCTTCTGCTGGAAGATTGTGTTAGTGATGATTAACTGCAGTTCAGTGCAGAACTCTAGCAGGAGACGCCCGTTGTCATTGCAATTCCCAACTCCATGTTTCCCCAGAACTCCCTTCCAGGCTTCTGAATCTCGGCCAACTCTAGCATTGAAATCCCCAAGGATAATGAGCTTGTCGTCTGCAGGGGTGTTTCTTACTAGGCTGTGCAGGTCACAGTAGAATTTGTTCTTGTCTGCAGGGTCTGCTTGAAGAGTCGGGGAATGCACACTGAAGAGAGTGATGTGCTGCTTGTTCTCCAGTGGCAGACGCATGGAGATGATACGGTCTGAATGACCTGTTGGTAAGTTCTCCAGCTTTGAGGCAATGGTGTTTTTGATCATGAAGCCTACACCTGAAAGGCGTCGTTCAGTTTGGGGCTTGCCTGACCAGTATAAGGTGTAACTGGCACCGTATTCTTTGAGACTACCTTCATCTAGGAAGCGGACTTCACTAAGTGCCGCGATGTCGATATTTAGTCGCGAGAGTTCGTGTGCAACTAAAGCAGAGCGTCGTTCAGGACGGTTGCTATCTACTGTATCTAGCATGGTTCTGATGTTCCAGCATGCCAGTTTGAGACCTGTCACACCTTTGGAGGCAGGTGTGGAGCCACTTGACTTTGACTTTGTTGTTGCTCGACCGCTTGGAAAGATGCCCGTTGACCGCGGCTAGCCAACTGGGTGGTATGAGGATGAGCTTTCGTTAGGCCACCTTTTCTAGGCCCCTCTCCGTGTGGAGCAAGCAGTGCTATCCCTAAAGAGGGCTGCTTGGTCATTCAGGGTGCTGCCAGGTGATGTTGTCATCCTCAGGTCAACAATCAGACGACCCATACTCCTGAATCGCCTGCATGCAGGATTGGAACTGCGGCTCCCAGTGACATCTTTCACCTGCAATTATAGACCCCTTGAAAATGATGCAATAAGAATTTATTGAATAAAGAAAAAAAAGGTGACAATGACAAAAACATTAAGATGAAGAAAATGAACAAAATATAATGGTAAGGCAGGATGAAGATGAGACCGACTGAGAGAAAAACCATACCAATTGTTGGAGTCCCCAGGATGAATGCCTGAACTACCCCATTATCAATAGAGTTCGTGACTAATCATAGTAGTAACAGCTTATTTAGGATATCCATAAAGAAGATACCACCTGCATGGGGGTATCTATGGGTACATAAGCAGAGAGAGAGAGAGAGAAAGACAATGACAATGACAATAGTTTTTTGTGATTTAAGCTTTTCAGCCCTTTCACAAGGGGACAGTGGGAAGGGGACTGGGCACAAAACATGTATTGAACAATAACGAAAAATAGCGAAAAAAAGGCTGCGGCCCAAAATATCTTCACGACATGGATTTCACGTCATGGTACAAAGACAGAGATCCACAGTCAGATAGATCATTGCAGGAAAGTGTTCAGTCAGGTTGGCCACTAGCTCTTGCTATTATGTTGCACAAAACAGGCACGCAACTGAACTGGTGGAGTACACGTATGCCCCTGTTCCATTTCTCTCTCTCTCTCTCTCTCTCTCTCTCTCTCTCTCTCTCTCTCTCTCTCTCTCTCTCTCTCTCTCTCTCTCTCTCTCTCTCACATCAATCCCACATGCCTTACCAGACTTCAGTTTGTGTATAGCTGTATTTATTTCCTCTTTTGTAATTTCTTTGTTTAGTTCATGTTCATTTCCTTCTAACAAATCTACTTCTGTACGTAAACAGTTATTAAATATACCTTTATTGCTTTGGAATACCTCTTTGAAATAATTAACCCACTCTGTAGAATTTATATTGTTGGTAACTCTATTTCTGTTAGCACATCCCATACTTCGAAGCTCTTTCCAAAACAGTGCTGAATTTGAACTATTGCTTGCTAGAGACTCTACCTTTTGTTTTCTGAATGATTGGCGCTTGGACTTTAATAACTGTATATACATTTTCCGTGCTGTAACATAAATTTGTCTGTCATTTTCATCTTTCGTTTTTCTGAATAAATTCAAGGCTCTTCTTGTCTCTCTCTTAACCTGATAACATTCATCATCAAACCATTTTGACCGTTTATTCTGAGAGTTATGACATCTAGTAAGCATACAACTACTAGCCTCATTGAGACACTGTGTAAACAACTCCAGAGCATCATCTATATCATTGTCAAGTAGATTTAAGGCCCTTATTATTTTATTCTGCATACTAAGGCTGTTAAGTGATTCAATAAATTCTTCTTTCTTATCATCTTTCCAAACTATTTTTTCTACCACACTATGTTCCTCTTTGTCTGCTTGTTCAACACTTAGGTTGGTCACATTGGTTTTCAAATTAACCCTCATAAAAACAGGCAGATGATCTGATTCTGTAGTACTTTTTATGTCTACAGTTACAATATCAACAGATGCATACCATTCACAAGACATGATAAAATAGTCAACAGTGCTGGCTCCTGAGGATGAAATGTATGTAAACCCATCATCAAAATCATGTTGACACAGACCATTCAAAATCAAAAAGTCAAACATATTACATATTTCAAGTAGCTGATTGCCAAAGACATTTGTTTGTTTATCTTGTGAATTTCTTGAAAAATCACTTGTGACACACACTGTTCTCAACTCCCAATCCAACTCATCATCTGAAAAAGAATTGTTCACACATGCTGTTCTTGCATTCAAATCACCTGTCAATAGAACATAAAAATCATCATTCAATTCCTGCAAGTCCAATATGCACTGCTCTAGCATTTCCATACCATAGCCATTTTGGTGATGTTTCCAAAACATAGAATCATATGGAGGTATGTAGGTACAAATTAGCAGTACAGTTGTTTTCAATATTTATCAACCAGCTAGCTAATGATATCAATGAAAAAGGAATACATGGGGTTCAGTTGCTACCCAATATCATGGATATTTTTATTCTGTTGTTTGCAGATGATGTTGCACTATTTTCAACAACCCCAGGAGGTTTGCAGCATCAATTAAACATTTTGAAAGACTGCTGTAATGATTTACAGTTAAGTGTTAACATTAATTAAACGAAGGTGATGGTCTTTAGAAAAGGTGGATTTCTGTCAAAACAGGAGCAATGGTATTACAATGGTATTAGGTTAGAAGTTGTAAATCAGTATTGCTATTTAGGGTTCAGTTTTACAACAAAGGTTAGCTGTAAATTAGGTATGCAGCATTTAGTTACGAAGGGAAGGAAGGCAGTGGTTCAGTTAAATAAAGTATTTCACAGGTATAAAGAGATGAATGCTAGTACCTTCTTCAAGATTTTCGATACTAAGATTCAGCCAATTTTATTGTATTCATCAGAAATATGGGGCACAAACAGACTAGAACACATCGAGAAAATTCTTTTGATGGCATGTAAAAGATTTTTAGGAGTACCTGTAAGAACACCCAATAATATGGTATACGGAGATTTAGGTAGATATCCACTTTATGTCAATTCATGTACAAGAACTATTAAGTACTGGTTAAAACTATTGCAAATAGATCAAAACAGAATACCATATAATGCCTACTGCATGCTGTTAGAGCTAGATAGAAATGATAAATACTGCTGGATTTCAAAAATAAGGGAAATTTTATGTGAAACCGGTTTTAACATTGTTTGGATGCAACAAGGTGTTGGGGATGTAAAACTTTTCTTAGATATGTTTAATTAAGCAAAGATTAGTAGATATGTTCATTCAAGAATGGGATGGGACTATAAGAGATAAAGATAGGTATGACCATTACAGATCATTTAAAAGTATTTTTTGTAAAAGAGCAGTATATAAACTCTATGGATGTCTACTGCTTTCGAGTAGCAATCGCACAAGCAAGATTTAATGTTCTACCCCTTAATACTAATGTATATAGATATAGTGAGAATGATGGAGAAAAATGTGTCCTTTTTGTAAAACGAAAGTTGAAAATGAAGCCCACTTTCTTTGGGAATGTTGCATATACACTGGCTTAAGAGAAAAGTTTCTAAGTGAGTGTATCAACGTACCTTTGCCCGATCTGTTCAAAGCAACAAATGATGAGTACAGGCACAGTTTGTCAAGATATATTTTTCACTCTATTAATAAAAGGAAGACAATGCTGATTCAAGATGTATATTAAAAAAAATGTTACGATTCGATACGTAATTGATGTGCATGATTTCCACAATTTTCCCGAAACATTATATTTTTGTGATTTGGTTATGCTTGATGTCATAATCATGATTTAGAATAACGTGTGTTTTGCTTCTTTGATCAGTTATGAATCAAACCTTTTGTGCATTTTGCTTTGCCAGTTATATGAATGAACACTTTATTACATCCCAAGCCCATGAAATGTATTGTGGTCCATGGCCAATGTACATTAAATCATTTCAGTGTTCAGTGTTCAGTGTTATCTCTCTCTCTCTCTCCTCACACACACACACACACACGCACACACACACACACACACACACACACACACACACACACACACACACACACACAGAAACATACTCCACACAGGCAGTCACAATTACCCAAGCTGATATCTGACAACACCCATGATCACATGTAGAACATTCAGACTGGCATCAATCCTCTTTTTCATTTTTTTGCAATCTGCCAAAGTCCACAGCTTTAGCCTAGAAAAAATAGGGCGTTCTTCCTCAGTCAGGTGTTTAATGTTCTTTCTCACAAACCAGTAGAAATCGGTTGGTGTATCAGAGCTTTCTGTCCACTTGAACTGGATCACTAAGTCGTCACTTTTGCAGATAACAGTGTCAGGGGTACTCTCGGAAACATACACTTTGCCAAACTCCTGGTTTCTACGGGTGTCCCTCAGTCTTCTCTGCAGCGATCTGTCTGTCAGCTGTGCCATGTAGTCCCTGATCAGCTCCACACTGCAGTCAATCTCTTTCGCCTTCTGTAGAGCAATGTCGCAGCAGCCATCCCCTGTGGTGTCTGATGCACTACACACAGCAAGGTCAAGTTCGTGTTGCTGATCAGAGACTGTGTCTGCCTCTAGCGTGTTGACATCCTGTGACGTAGGGCAATTCCCGTGCTGAAGACATCACGTGCAGCGGTGTGTTGTTAGAAGACAGGGGCATGTTGGTGTGTGAGACAGCATGGCTTGTTGGGGATGTTGGCATGAATAAAGAATGAGAATTTTGATAAGTGAAAGACTCACTTGCCTCATCATTTTCTCTCCCCATTGCTGTCTGTCTTCTTTCCTCTGTCTCTCTCCTTTCCTCTGCCTGTCTCCTCTCCTCTGTCTCTCCTGTCTCAATTCAACTGACTGGGCGGTTTTTTACGATAATGCTGGCAGGTTGAATTTTGCTGACCAGCCATGTTGACACTTTCGCTGTCTGTTTTCAGCCGAAGTATTACTGTCGTGTTGGTCCCTTCTCCGCATATTCTCCAGGAAGTCAGGTGACTGTCTTGCAGCAGGGCACCCAAGCTTACTTCCAGTGCTGTTGGCAATCCAACAAACTGGCATTGTGCTTGGTTAATTGGTAATTTTGACAAAAAATAGCACAGCAAAAAAATCTCCTGACTATCACCAAGGGAGATCACCCCAACAAGTCAAGAGAGAGAGAGAGAGGAGAGGAGAGAGAGAGAGAGAGAGAGAGAGAGAGAGAGAGAGAGAGAGAGAGAGAGAATGAATGATCTTTATATTCCAAGGGTAACAGAGTAAGTATTCACATATTCTTTTTCATCCGGCCCTTGCCTGGATTAGGGAATAGCAACCCCCATCCAAGAAAAAAACCCCAACAAATTAAAACAAAAGAAAACAAAACCACCATCACTAACAATAAAAGTTCAACCTATGATTTTAAAAAAGGAGATATGTATACATCCAACAAACGCACAATCCCCACTAAATACATTTTTAAAAGTTTCATTTGTTTACTTTAAGGATAATGGAATGAGCACTCATGTGCTTTTTCACATCCATTCCCCGTGTGTATGCAGTTTTTGTAAATCATGTCATCTGTTCCCACTGGCAAGAAAAGCCGAACAGAAGAGAACATTGGAGAGAGGAGAGAGAGAGAGAGAGAGAGAGAGAGAGAGAGAGAGAGGAGAGAGAGAGAGAGAGAGAGAGAGAGAGAGAGAGAGAGAGAGAATGACGATGACAATGACAGTGACAATGACAATAGTTTATTGTGATTTAAGCTTTTCAGTCCTTTCACAAGGGGACAGTGTGAAGGGGACTGGGCACAAAACATATATTGAACAATAACGTAAAGTAGCGGAAAAAAAGGCTGCCGCCCAAAATATCTTCACGACATGGATACCACGTCATGATACAAAGACAGAGATCCACAGTCATATAGATCATTGCAGGAAAGTGTTCAGTCAGGTTGGCCACTGGCTCTTGCTATTATGTTGCACAAAACAGGCGGGAACTGAACTGGTGGAGTACACCTATGGGGCTGTTCCATCTCTCTCTCTCTCTCTCACACACACACACACACACACACTCACACACACACACATGCGCATGCACACACACACGCACACACACACACTCACACACACACACACTCACACACACACACACACACACACTCACACACACACACACACACAGAAACACACACTTATTCCACACAGGCAGTCACAATTACCCAAGCTGATATTTGACAACACCCATGATCACATGTAGAACATTCAGACTGGCATCAATCCTCTTTTTTATTTTCTTTTGATCTGCCAAAGTCCACAGCTTTAGCCTAGAAAAAATAGGGCGTTTCTTCCTCAGTCAGGTGTTTAATGTTCTTTTTCACAAACCAGTAGAAATCGGATGGTTCATCAGAGCTTTCTGTCCACTTGAACTGAATCACTAAGTCATCACTTTCGCAGATAACAGTGTCAGGGGTACTGTCAGAAACATACACTTTGCCAAACTCCTGGTTTCTACTGGGTGTCCCTCAGTCTTCTCTGCAGTGATCTGTCTGTCAGCTGTGCCACGTAGTCCCTGATCAGCTCCACACTGCAGTCAATCTCTTTCGCCTTCTGTAGAGCAATGTCGCAGTTGTCCCCAGTGGTGTCTGATGCACTACACACAGCAAGGTCAAGTTCGTGTTGCTGATCAGAGACTGTGTCTGCCTCTAGGGTGTTGACATCCTGTGACATAGGGCGAAATTCTCGTGCTGAAGACATCACGTGCAGCGGTGTTGGTGTGTGAGACAGCATGGCTTGTTGGGGATGTTGGCATAAATAAAGAATGAGAATTTTGATAAGTGAAAGACTCACTTGCCTCATCATTTTCTCTCCCCATTGCTGTCTGTCTTCTTTCCTCTGTCTCTCTCCTTTCCTCTGCCTGTCTCCTCTCCTCTGTCCGTCTCCTGTCTCAATTCAGCTGACTGGGCGGCTTTTTACGATAGTGCTGGCAGGTTGAATTTTGCTGACCAGCCATGTTGACACTTTCGCTGTCTGTTTTCAGCCGAAGTATTACTGTCTGTTACTCCCCTCTCTGCATATTCTCCAGGAAGTCAGGTGACTGTCTTGCAGCAGGGCACCCAAGCTTACTTCCAGTGCTGTTGGCAATCCAACAACTGACATTGTGCTTGGTTAATTGGTAATTTTGACCAAAAAATAGCACAGCAAAGAAATCTTCTGCCTATCACCAAGGGAGATCACTCCAAGCCCAAGAGAGAGAGAGAGAGAGAGAGAGAGAGAGAGAGAGAGAGAGAGAGAGAGAGAGAGAGAGAGAGAGAGAGAGAGAGAGAGAGAGAGAGAGAGACGCAGATGCAGACGCAGACGCAGACGCAGACGCAGATAGTTTATTCATATAGGCCTTAGCCCCTTATGAAGGGGAATGTGAACAATACAAGATATGGTATGATAAATATAGTGAAAAATCATTTGATCACTAAGCACACTGCCTTATGAAGTGACTATTTCTCTAAGTTTGAAAGCCTTGTACAAGAATAGAGAAAAGTTATGTATAACTTCAGGATGTGTACAAGACATTAATAAATTCAATTTAAACAGACAAGGTTCCCTAAAATACTTTGGTTGAATAAATTTTACTCTAAGGTTATGTAATTGTTGGCAGCAAAGAACAAAGTGGACTTCATCTTCCTTTGACACATTGCATAATGGACATAACAAATCATGATCATTATGGGTTCTATATCTTAAACGATGTACATTCAGATCAGATATACCAAGTCTAAATTTTGCTGTGATGTGTTTCAATTGTCGATTCATATCAAGTTCTAAATAGCATTTCAAATCATGACTATTACAATATGTTCTATAAAAGTCAAACCTTTGGCTATTGTTAATATGATAGTTCCAGTTCTGCCACCTGCAGTCAATCAATCGTTGACGAAAGACTTTAATGAACACATGAACATCACCCACACCTTGGTTCAACCACACATCTCCGAACCCATTTTCATTTAAACAGATACGCACACTTGAAACCCAATTTTTCTTACCTATTACATCTAAATTATACAACATTTTGTATGCCTTATTTGGTAATCTCAGATCTTCCATTTGTAGCAACTTAATCCAATAACGTATACAATTAACTGCAGAATTTATGTACAAAGGATATCTATCAGTTTCACCATAAACGATGTCATTAGGTGTACGTCTATCAACTCCTAAGTATTTCTTTATTGCGAACAAATGAACAGATTCACAATGAACTGCTGCTTTGTCCAATCCCCATAATTCTGAACCATACTGAAGAACAGGTTGAACCTGTGAGTCGAATAGCTTCATTAATAGCCCAAAAGAATTATTATTAAGCGTGTACAATCTTTGCATAATATATACCAACGCATTCTTTGCCCTACTGGAAAGGTCCTTACAAGCAGCAGTGAAACTGAGACGTGTAGAAAACAATATCCCTAAGTACTTGTATACATAACTACAGGTAGCAGATTACCATTGTATGTCCATCTTTCTCGCATACCCAAATAACCTCCCTTACGAAACACAATGATGTTACTTTTCTTCATATTCACTTTTAATTGAAGTGAAAAAGCAGCATGATACAAATTATTTAACTGATTTTGAAGCCCCACAATAGTCTCTGACAACAGCACTACGTCATCAGCCAATAACAGAATGAACAACTCAAACGCATCATGTGACAAAACTGCACCATGTTTTCCATTATTAATTACTTGTAATGCTAATTCATTTATGAAAAGTGAAAATAAAACAGGGCTGCACACATCTCCTTGCTTGACTCCGGCTGTGCATCTAATAAAATCTGTCAATTTAGAACCACATCTTACTTTACATTTTATATCTTCATACATTCTTTTTATACATGTGTGGAGCTTACCTCTAATACCGTTTTTTAACAAAATGGGCCAAAGTAAATATCTGTTAATGGAGTCAAAGGCTTTTTCGAAATCTATAAAAGCTACATATAACTTACGGTTGCATGAAAACTGTTTCTGTATCAATGCTAATAACGTAAACATATGATCTAAAGTAGAATACCCCCTTTTAAATCCTGCCTGACACTCTCCAGTAATGTTATTTTCTTCTATCCACTCCTGTAGTCTTCTGTTAATAATGGAACTAAAACTTTTGCTACTTATATCACTAAGTGAAATACCCCTATAATTATTAGGATCATTAACGTTTCCTTTCTTATATAATGGTAAAACAATAGACTCTGTCCAAATTTTCAGGGAACTGACCAGTCTCAAACAGTGTATTAAACAATTTTACAAAAAAATCCACTATATATTCATTTGAATATTTGAATAATTCACCAATAATTGCATCTGGTCCTGCTGCTTTCCGACTTTTTAGCTTTCTTATGGCAAGTAATACCTCTGAGAGAGAGAGAGAGAGAGAGAGAGAGAGAGAGAGAGAGAGAGAGAGAGAGAGAGAGAGAGAGAGAGAGAGAGAGAGAGAGAGAGAGAGAGAGAGAGAATTGATACAAATTGAATTGAATTGAAGAAATTTTAATTAAAGAGGGTTTTTTTCAGAAGCCAACATGATTTTACAACCAGCCCTCTGGCCAAAAAGAACACAAAAACTGAACAAAAATCCTGTCAGTCAAACAACAAACAAACAACAAAATTATTTTCAAAGAATAAAGTCAAATCATTCAAAATATATATCATAACAGTTATTGTAGCACACAACCTTTAAAACCTGACTGGAGAGTAGAGGGAAGGAAAGAGAGAAGAAATTTGGGAATCGGATTCGGATAATTTAATCATGTATAGACCATTGCCCCTCATGAAAGGATGTATACAGCAAACACACAAAAGCACTAACTTTACATATGAATGCAATCAACAAGCAATACAAAACAATTAAAAATCATTATAATTAATGTAAATGTTTACTCTACAAAACTATGTTGATGCAAGAAAGACTCCTTGCAAATGTTTGTCTCCAATTTTCTCACCTGCCTTGATATAGTACACCATGCTGACACAAGTCATGTCAGTCTGTTGTAGCTGCTCTTTGTGTGTGTGTGTTAGTGTGTGTGTGTGTGTGGTGTGTGTGTGTGTGTGTGTGTGTGTGTGTGTGTGTGTGTGTGTGTTTGGTGTTGTGTGTGTGTGTGTGTGTGTTGTGTGTGTGTGTGTGTGTGTGTTAACTGTCAGTTTCCCAATAAAGCTGACTACAGAACAGAAAATCCAAGACAAACGCTGCTACCCATTTCATGGGGGACCACAAAAACATAGAGACAGTGTGACAAGGCATCATGAAGAAAGCTAGGCCATCAGACTTTTTCTGACTGTTGCACAGAAAAGAAGCAGGGGTGGTTTCGTCTTGTCACACGTTATAACTCTCTCTCTCTCCTGGCTAGACTACTCTACAGGGAACACTTGAGGAAGAAAGACGCAAGGGCAGATGAATGAAGTATTGGATGAAGAGCATGGAAGATTGAGCCTAGCATGTCCAACCCCCCCCCCCCCCCCCCCCTTGACGACTCTCTTGGTTAAGGGACTTCCTATGGTGATGATGATTTACTGAATACAGAGATGTACGGCAAGTAGTTAGCCATTGCTTTCTTGTTGTGTGCATTTGTAGTCTGACCTCTCTCCCAACAAACTGTCCGGATTGGTTGGACCAACCAGGGGCTTGATGGCGTAGCTGATAGCTCTTGCTACTACACATGCTCCACCGTCACCAGAAGGCAAATGTAGGGTGGAGGGATTAAAAAAAAATCTGCAACACAAAACCATACGTCATGAGCACAATGTTTTGTTTTCTTTACAGACTATCCATGGTCTAGTCTATAAAACCCATGGCGTTGCAATGACAGTACAATAAAAGGAAAGCCGAGTGTCAAAATAAAGAAAACACTGCTTTGAAATGATAACAAATATACTTCCAGTTTTCAGACACTCCTCAAAAATTTATGTTTTCATAGATTTGCTCCCCACAAAGGCTTAGAAGACTGATGACATACGATTAGAATTAATAGTCCACAAAATGAAAGAAGAGTTGTCTAGCTGCTTTACATCTGTGGAATAACTGGGTGACTTTTGACATTCTCTCCTGAATTGACCTCTACCCTTAACACGGGACAGGGAAACTGACCATCTTCACTAGCTCTAACACTGCTGGCTTGCTCTGGCTTGTTCCCAGCTCTGCCCAATGCAGAAAAGCATTTGGTGCTTTGTTGAGGTAAATATAATTTTGTGCTTTGTGTGACAATTTCCATTTGAAAGCCATCTGTCAAATTAAAGCAAAGGACTGGAGGGATTATGTTGAGTGTACCAGAACAAGAAAACAACTATCCAGAAAATAACTGCAGTCATGTGATTATGTACATTTGTTTCCAAAAGGGCTTTAGGCTACTTGTATTGACTCTCTGGGGTTTTCAGTGAGAGAACACAAACGGCACAAACAGCACACTTTCTGTCACAGATTGACAAGTAGTAGTGGAGACTTTGTAGTACTTTGACAAAAAGCTGTGGAAATTTTGTAATATGTTGACAAATACTTATGCAGATTTTAAAGTACTTAAACAAATAGCTATGAAGATTGAATGGTATTTTGACAAATACTTATGCAGATCTTGCAGTAGTTTAACAAAGAGCTTTGCAGATTAAATGGCATTTTGACAAAGAGCAGTGCAGATTTAAAGGCATTTTGACAAAGAGCAGTGCAGATTTAAAGGCATTTTGACAAAGAGCTAAGCAGATTTAAAGGCAGTTTGACAAAGAGCAGTGCAGATTTAAAGGCATTTTGATAAAGAGCAGTGCAGATTTAAAAGCAGTTTGACAAAGAGCTGTGCAGATTTAATGGCAGTTTGACAAAGATCTTGCCACGCTGTAGTCTAGTGGTTAGGGCCTTGGACTCGTAATCTAAAGGTTGCCGTTCATCCCAGCTTTCAGCTATGGCGTTGTGCCCTTGGAAAAGGCACTTTATGGCTATTTTCTCACCCCACCCAGGTGTAAAAGGGGTACCAACCTTGGGGGTTAACTCTGCGATAGACTGGCGTCCCATCCAGGGGGGAGTCTATAACTCTCAGTCGCTTAACACCACAGAAACCGGGATAAGCACCAGCCTGATGAGCCTTAGGCTCGGGACAGACTTTAACTCTTAACTGACAAAGATCTGTGCAGATTTAAAGGCATTTTGACAAAGAGCTGTGCAGAATTAAAGGCATTTTGACAAGGAGCTGTGCAGATTTAAATGCATTTTGACAAAGAGCTGTGCAGAATTAAAGGCATTTTGACAAAGAACTGTGCAGATTTAAAGGTATTTTGACAAAGAGCTGTGCAGATTTAATGGCATTTTGACAAAGAGCTGTGCAGATTGTGTAGTATATTGACAAAGAGCTGTGCACATTGTGTAGTATATTGACAAAGAGCTGTGCACATTGTGTAGTATATTGACAAAGAGCTGTGCACATTGTGTAGTATATTGACAAAGAGCTGTGCACATTGTGTAGTATATTGACAAAGAGCTGTGCACATTGTGTAGTATATTGACAAAGAGCTGTGCACATTGTGTAGTATATTGACAAAGAGCTGTGCACATTGTGTAGTATATTGACAAAGAGCTGTGCAGAATGTGTAGTATATTGACAAAGAGCTGTGCACATTGTGTAGTATATTGACAAAGAGCTGTGCACATTGTGTAGTATATTGACAAAGAGCTGTGCACATTGTGTAGTATATTGACAAAGAGCTGTGCACATTGTGTAGTATATTGACAAAGAGCTGTGCAGAATGTGTAGTATATTGACAAAGAGCTGTGCACATTGTGTAGTATATTGACAAAGAGCTGTGCACATTGTGTAGTATATTGACAAAGAGCTGTGCACATTGTGTAGTATATTGACAAAGAGCTGTGCACATTGTGTAGTATATTGACAAAGAGCTGTGCACATAATGTAGTATATTGACAAAGAGCTGTGCAGATTGTGTAGTATATTGACAAAAAGCTGTGCAGGTGAATGACTTTTTTCCCCTAAAGTTTTCTTTTACACAAGATAAATAGAGCTTCTTTTACCGAAAAGACATTTATGTTGATAAAAATATGATTATAATAATTATTATGCCATGGAGTTTTTTGTTATTGCTATTTCACCTATCAAGAACGTAATTGTTCCATCATAAACAGCTTTACAAACACATATAGTAAACAGCTGATAATAAAGCAAGAGAAATCAAATCAAGTAGGTAAACAAGAAAGATTATGCAGACACAAACAAATGAACAGAGATAGCAAACTGACATAAAGATTGGAACGGATTGGAATTGACAGACTGAGTATTAAACTTAAAAAAAAAATGATAATAAGGCAGTATGTGCTTTTGTTAAATTTCCAGACAAAAAAGAGGAAAAGAGAGAGGGGGATGGGTGGAGAGAAAGAGATCATGAGAGAAAGAGAGAGAGAGAGGGGGGGGGGGAGACAGACATATTGACAGACAGATAGACAGAGAGACAAACATGAGGGCATACAAACAGATAGAGAAACACAGACAGAGAGAGAGAGAGAGAGAGAGAGAGAGAGAGAGAGAGGAGGAGAAGAGAGAGAGAGAGAGAGAGAGAGAGAGAGAGAGATACAAACACGTTCAGTGACAGACAGAGACTGTGAGAGTTGGGACGGGGATAGAGGAGAACAATACTGATAGACAGGAGGGAATAAATACACAAAAGAGCCGAAGAGACAGGACAAACAGCCCCAAACAGAGAAGACAGACACAACATAAACTATGCATCTGGAGAGAAACAGAACAGAAAAGGATACACAACAATGTTGAAGAAAAGCAAAATTCAACCATCACATTGCAACAAACTAGTCTTAGTAAAATTGTTCAGACATTTTGCTATCACTCACTCAAATGGTAAACAACGATAATTGCTGTCTGAGTATTTGATGCAAGAAGGCGAAGAAGAAGAGTGCGAAGAAGAAGAGTGCGAAGAAGAATGCAAAGAAGAATGCGAAGAATGCAAAGAAGAAGAATGCGAGGAAGAAAGCGAAGAAAATTGTAAAGAAGAAGAATGCAAAGAAATAAGAAGAATGCAAAGAAGAATGCGAAGAAGAATGCAAAGAAGAAGAATGCAAAGAAAAAGAATGCAAAGAAGAAGAAGAAGAACAACAACAACTATAACGAAAACAACAACAAGATGAACAAGAACAAGAACAAGAAGAGGAGGAGGATGAGGAGGAGGAGGAGGATGCTGAAGACAGATGGACCGGTGCTCTCACTGTAAACTAGTTCTCCAGGCTCTTGGTCCAGCTCACATCCCTATTACCTCTACCAAACCCTTCTCTCCTCCTTTCCCTTGATGGTCACAACCATCTCAACACCCCCACCCTACAACCCCCTACCCATCCATCACCCTGCACACATCTGACCCTATCCAGTTGTTGCGACCCTAGCTATCTTCATCTCTTCAAACTATGAACCCTCTACCAAAGGTCAACAAACTGTAGGGAGTTACGTGCTGAGTAATTATTGTGAACATGTCGGTCTGTGTAAGGACCAGCATGCTACGCTATCTGCCGTTGCCTAAGGCCAACGCACAAACGGTCGGTTTGCTAAAGTGCTGCACATGATTGGTGCAAGTTCTGATTGTATAACTTGAAGATATGGATGGTGGGTTGGCTGGTTCATTGGGTACTATTGTTTAAGGTAGGGTATGTAACCATGTGTGTGTGTGTGTGGGTGCGTGTGTGTGTGTGTGTGTGTGTGTGTGTGTGTGTGTGTGTGTGTTCGGCTGATGCTGGGAAAGAGTGGACGGACCTTGGGTGGAGCGATCTGGTAATGGATTGCGGAGGACCGTGAGAAGTGGAGGAAGGTGGTTGTAAAAAAATGGAAAGTATGGAA
>CM060325.1:31706044-31713544 GCA_030674155.1 Stramonita haemastoma
AGGAAAGTTTGAACATGCTTGGCCAGCTAAAGGCTTGCTCTGGCTTTCTGCCAACCCGTGAAGAATGCGGTGAAGCCTTTGGGACTGTGCTGAAGTAGATGAAACGCGTGCTTTGTTTGGGGATTTCTGGTTGAAAGCTAACTTGGAAAGAAAGAGATGTCGTAACGATGTCTGATGTGAGTGAACTATACTGTGTGACAAACTGTTAAATAAATGTTTGTGTTGAATTTAGTGTGGTTGTTTGCAGTAACTTCAACATACCTAGTCCAAGATATGTAAAGCTAACATCTTGTGGGATCTTTCTGTAGTTAAATGTTAAAATGAAATGCCTGGTTAAAAAACAAAAAATTCCAATGTTTATTATTATTATTATTATTATTATTATTATTATTATTATTATTATTATTATTATTATTATTATTATTATTATCAGATTGATAGTGAATACATATTGAGCACACTGTTATGATGAAAGTAAAACCTTTTTGTTAATATAAAATGCACTGTTTTTGTTCGAGCTGTCAGTCGTTTAACAAGCGCTTTAAACGTAAATCTTCAGATTAGCACAAAAAAAGCTATACCAAAGATTATTGCAGTATTGAGTGCCTATGGCAAAGCCTAAAAATGTAATCACAAAGACAAGGAAGGGTATATCAGGTACCACACAGGCACAGGGACTATCAGGTACCACACAGGCACAGGATATCAGTACCACAGACAGGAGGTATATAAGGTACCACACAGGCACAGGGACTATCAGGTACCACACAGGCACAGAAAGGGACTATCAGGTACCACACAGGCACATGAAGGGTATATCAGGTACCACACAGGCACAGGAAGGGACTATCCAGGTACCAAACAGGCACAGAAAGGGACTATCAGGTACCACACAGGTACAGAAAGGGTATATCAGGTACACACACACAGGCACAAGGGGACTATCAGGTACCACACACAGGAAGGGTATATCAGGTACCACACAGGCACAGGAAGGGTATATCAGGTGCCACACAGGCACAGGAAGGGTATATCAGGTGCCACACAGGCACAGGAAGGGATATCAGGTACCACACAGGCACAGGAAGGGACTATCAGGTACCACACAGGCACAGGAAAGGTACACTATCAGGTACCACACAGGCACAGAAGGGACTACAGGTACCACACAGGCACAGGGACTATCAGGTACCACACAGGCACAGAAAGGGACTACCAGGTACCACACAGGCACAGGGACTATCAGGTACCACACAGGCACAGAAAGGGTATATCAGGTACCACATAGGCACAGGGACTATCAGGTACCACACAGGTACAGGAAGGGACTACCAGGTACCACACAGGCACAGAAAGGGACTATCCAGGTACCAACACAGGCACAGAAGGGACTATCAGGTACCAACACACAGGCTACAGGTAAAGAGGGACTATCCAGGTACCACACAGGTACAGAAAGGGACTATCCAGGTACCACACAGGTACAGAAAGGGACTATCCATGTACCACACAGGTACAGAAAGGGACTATCCAGGTACCACACAGGCACAAGGCCAAACTGAGGAATAAAGTCAATGGTCCGAAAGGCTGAAACGCTAGCATAAAAAGGGAAACAATGTATTGCCAAATGATGACGCAAGAACCAGTCTAGGGAGACTTAGCAGTTTTAAGTGACAGTTTAATATTATTTTACATGTAATTTCTTAATATGAGAGAGAGAGACACAGAGAGAGAGGAGAGAGAGAGAGAGAGAGAGAGAGAGAGAGAGGAGAGAGAGAGAGAGAGAGAGAGGAGAGAGAGAGAGGAGAGAGAGAGAGAGAGAGAGAGATTAAAAATACAACACACACACACTCACACACACACAAAAGCAAATACTTTAGGAAGTTATAGTAAAACAACAGATAAACCATCTATCTTAAGTTTCATCAGAAATCAGAACTATTGTAAGTAAGATAATACTGTAAAAACTGTTTACATAGTCAACAATGACCTCAGCTTACCTTCCTACCCAAACATCAATATATCACGTCACTTATTTGTTCTACTCTCCCTTGGCGATTTGCAGCTGACTCTTCATCTCATCCTCATCCCCCCCCCCCCACACACACACCCCTTACCACCATTTCCATCTGGCTCCTCACTTTCTTCCTTCCTTCCTCCCTTCCCTCAAACCATGGAGTTTTCCTCCAAAGTTCAACAGACTCTGGGAGTGTGATTGCGTGTTGGGAAAATGCAAGCAGCATCCGGCTGTACTGGAAAGCGTCAGCATGCTGGTTGCTGCGGGGTCAGTGGACGAAGGAGCACTGCAGTCTGCCTGCCCCCAGGTACAGCAGGGGGTACTGACTGCCACAGAAAGGTTAGGCCTCAGCCAGACTGGTAAAGCATTGGTTTAAAATGTGGATATAGGGCATGTAGCTGTGTTAACTATTGGTTTAAATGTGGATATGGGGCATGTAGCTGTGTTAACTATTGGTTTAAATGTGGATATGGGGCATGTAGCTGTGTTAACTATTGGTTTAAATGTGGATATGTGGCATGTAGCTGTGTTAACTATTGGTTTAAATGTGGATATGGGGCATGTAGCTGTGTTAACTATTGGTTTAAATGTGGATATGGGGCATGTAGCTGTGTTAACTTTTGGTTTAAAGTGGGAATATGGGGCATGCAGCTGTGTTAACTATTGGTTTGAGTAAAGGGGAAGATGGGAGAGAGAATTAAGCAGACATTTTTTTTAATAGGAGGTGACAGTATTCGTCTAAACAGACAATGTAAGGGTGTTTTGTTTTGTTTTGTTTTGTTTTGGGGGGTAAGGGGTAGTTTGGGTTGTTGTTTATATTTGAGGGGTTACTTTGCTCTTCAGGCATAAAGCAATGAAATAACATGGGTTTTAAACGGTGTTTCCAAGAGAGGTTTTACTTATACATCATACTCAAATATTGTAGTTAAACTGCACTACTATTTTTGTAGTTATATGGTTGAAAGGTGTTTTATGTTTGAAATTCTGTTTGCTTGTTTATGCTTTTGATTTATCTGACAAATCAGTGATATGGTTTTTCCCATGTAGATTGTGTGTGCCCATTTTATCTCAGTCATTCTGATAGAATACACTCAGGTTTACACCTTGTTTCTCCCTGTTTCTCCATTCTGTCTACCAGTCTGTCTACGTGCATGCACATACTCGTGTGTGAAAAGAAAGGGTGATACAGAAGGAGAGAGGATAGGAGAAAAAGAAAAGGAGGTCAAATAATCAGAGCTATGTTGGTTTAAATATAGTGCTATCAATTTTAGCACAGGATTATCACAGCCGTAAACAAAATATGAAACAACACCCAAACAATTTTGGTTCCAGATATTCCAACAAAGAGTTTACATGATCGGTAGGTGTCCTATAACCTACGTGGTTGTAGGGGAGTGAGGCATCAGAGACCTAAGCTTCTCTAGAGGCCAGCTTATTGCGGGCGGCGCCCATCTCCTCTCCCTTGCTGCTTTACCTTACCTGACCCTAAAGAGGGCAGGTACCCATTTAAAGTTGGGTGGACTGGGAGGACTGTATTGAAGCCAAGGCGCGCAACTGGTCACCCATTCAATTGGTAGGCTAACACACACTCGATGCTGCATAACCTTAGCATAACCTAGCTAGTGCTCTGACAACTGAACTGTCCCGTTCCCCACTAATGACAGTAATAGCTTACTCGCGGAGACAGTCAGACACTTGATCCGGGAATAATGGCTACCACAACGTCCCTCCAACAACCACCTTCACAACACTCAAATCCAACATCACTCAGTCAAGAATGCTATATTTAGCGCACCCTTTCCTTTTACCTAGTCAAAGTGTGGCTTTCCTGCTATAAATAGCACCAGCTGGCTCAATCTGGGCTGGGGTGGGATGGATTAGTTAGCAGCTGAAAGGGGCTGAAAGTGGGGAAACTGACAGCTGTGCCTTCTCACTTGAAGTTCCAAACCTTCAGGCTCTGACCACTGACTCAACACAAGACAACACAGTATGGGAAACCAAAACAGGGGTCACCATGAAGCCAGAGCAACCAAGCCCCCCTCCTACACACACGCGCGCACACACACACACGCACACACACGCACGCACACACACACACAACATACACACACACACACGCACGCACACACACACACATACACACACACGCTGACCTCATCTCTATCAACTATGCAAACTTACTATCTCGGTTAGCTAAATACATATTCCTAGGCATAATGCTGGAGCCTGCTCTACATGCTGATCCACGCTAGTGTCGTGGCCAGTTGCCAAGAATACAGAAACATGTTGGGTGTCAATGGCGATACACGCACATTATGGTACTGGCTACGTATCCCTAGTGTGAATAGAGTGTGTGAATTTCCTTGCTTCTGTTGTTGATGGTAGATGGTCATGATATTGTACTGTTTCTAACCACTACAGGGCTGATTTTCTTTCAAAAGGATGCTTGCACACACACACACACACACACACACACACACACACACACACACACACACACACAACACACACACACACACACACACACACACACACACACACACACACAGGGGGACGGATAGCCTAGTGGTCAGAACATTGCGCTGGCAATTTGAAGACCCGGGTTCGAGTCCGGTCGAGGAGATTTTTCCCCTGGAGTTAACATCAGTGCTGACTCCACTCTCCCCAAAAGTCCTTCGGATGAGACTTTAAACCGAGGCCCCGTGTGCGAACGCACGCAGAACATCTTGCGCACACGTTAAATCCTGTTCCGCTTTTCGTAAGAGTAGGCCATCGTGTGCCGGTGGGAACAGATGACAATATTTACAAAACTGCACACACACGGGGACCGGATGAAAAAAAGCACATAATTGCTTATTCTGTTATCCTCGATATAAAAGAATAAACTAAAACACACACACACACACACACACACACACACAAACACACACACACACACACACACACAGATATATATATATATATATATATATATATATATATATATATATATATATATATATATATATATATATATATCTGTGTGTGTGTACATATATATCACATAGTGAGAGAGAAAGGGAGAGAGAGAGAGAGACAGAGAGAGACAGAGAGAGACAGAGAGAGACAGAGAGACAATGATGACAATGACAATGACAATATTTTATTGTCTATAGCATTACAGCCCTTAGACAAGGGGGATAATCAAAAAAAACAAGAATGGAATCAATTATTTCACACACACACACACACACACACACACCACGCACGCACGCACGCACGCACGCACGCACGCACGCACGCACGCACCACCACACACACACACACACACACACACACACACACACACACACACACACACAGAAATAATATAGGATCGTTTTGACATAATCTTACAATAAACATTTTTATCTTACTTCCTAGATTTCTTGTTTCCTTATTTTTAATGCTAAAGCTAAGTATTTTGAAAGACATAGAATTGTATTTTCATTAGTATGAGACAAAATCACTGCAACTTGGTTTTGATCAGGCATACCAGAGAAGGATTGCAGTATGGCACAGTTTTTACGGATATCTTTATACGCTCTGCAGTGGAATAGGAAGTGGGCTTCATCTTCCAATTCATTTTCACAGAATGGGCAATTTGCATCCACATGATCATTTAAATACCACATTTTAGAATTTTTTAGACCACAAACCCTAAGCCGAAACTTTGCAAAATTGTCTCTGTGCCACTTGTTTGTAACACATGATAGATATTTTTCTGCTTGAAAAACATTTTTAAATGAATGAAACCATTTATACTTTTCCTTATTCTCCAAATCGGAATTCCAGTTTTGTATGTAACAAGAAATTAACCTGTCTTTGAATTCATTAATGAAGGTTGATTGGTATCCAATGCCTTGACAACCAAACCATACCAAATCCATTTTCTATCAATTTCTGTTGCACATTAGATACCCAGTTAAAATGGCCTGATTCATGTTGAAACAAAAGCATTTCATATGTCTGTCGACATATTCTTGACATGGGCAATTGAACTAGTTTCAACCAATACCTAATACATTTCACTGATGTTCTTATATAAAGTGGATATCTTCCTGTTTCTCCATAGACCTGTTTGTTTGAGGAATGCAGGGGAACATTTAGGAATCTTTTTATTGCAAATGTATGTATAATTTCAATTCCTTTACAATCTTTATCTAATCCCCAAACTTCAGCTGCATAAGTTAGGATCGGTTCAATTTGTGTGTCAAATAGTTTCCAAAATAACTTAGGATCAACTGATCAACGACTTTAATCTTTTCAGTGATTTTAATATTTCTATGAACCCTTTCCTTCCCTTTCTGCAAACCTCAGACAAAGCAGTACTAAGACTTAATTTTGTTGTGAAAAACATACCCAAGTATTTATATGACTTAGTTACTTTTACCTGTTCAGTTCCATAATACCACTGTTCCCTTGAAGCTAAGTGCCCTCCCTTTCTAAAAACCATCACATTTGTTTTTTCAAGGGTAACTGTCAAAAACAGCTGATCAGCTTCTCTTTTTAGGCTATTAAGTTGATTTTGGAGACCAACAGCTGTGTCAGACAATAATATGACATCATCTGCAAAGAGCAGTAGAAATATTTCATTTGCACCAGGGAGTAACTGAATACCATGTTTTCCAGTTTTACACAGTTAATAGCTAGTTCATTGATAAAAAAGTAAAACAATTGAGGACTCAGCACACATCCTTGTTTTACACCTCTAGGGCAATCAAAATACTCAGAATAACAACATTTGTCACGCACACAAGCCAAAACAGTGTCATAAATATTTTTTATAGCATGGTAGAGTTTGCCTTTTACCCCAGTTTTCTTCAAAACATTCCATAATACATTTCTATTTACCGAATCGAAAGCTATCCTAAAATCAACAAATGCCACATAGAGTTTTTTGTTTTTAAGCAAAAAGGTTTGGACTATTGCATACAATGTAAAAATATGATCTATTGTGCTATAACGTGCTCTGAAACCAGCTTGTTCTTCAATTAACTTTTCTTCTTTTTCTGTCCAATTCTTTAGTCTTTTGTTCAAAATATGTGTATACACCTTGCTCACAATGCTGGCTAATGCTATACCACGGTAATTATCTGAATTATTTGAATCTCCTTTCTTATACAGTGGGACAATAACAGATATGGACCAATCTGTTGGGAAAACACCCAAGTCAAATAAGCGATTAAAATATGCAACAAGAAAATCGATAACTATTGTGTCTGCATGTTTGAACATTTCACTCACTACTCTATCTGGCCCTGCGCTTTTTCCAGCTTTTAGGTTACCAATGCTGGCAAGAACCTCTTGCTTGGAAATAGGGTCATAAAACAGGGTATCAGACATTTCTTCTTCTTCCTGATCTTCAGGGTCATGCACAACTTCAGAATCTGATACTGGTACGGAATCATGAAACACACTAAAAAATGCCTGTACCATTGTTCAATACTAATATTATTGTAGAT
>CM060325.1:31723544-31738544 GCA_030674155.1 Stramonita haemastoma
AGAGAGAGAGATGAGTGAGAGAGAGAGAGAGAGGAGGAGAGAGAGAGAAGAGAGAGAGAGAGAGAGAGAGAGAGAGAGAGAGAGAGAGAGAGAGAGAGAGAGAGAGAGAGAGAGAGAGAGAGAGAGAGAGAGAGAGAGAGAGAGAGAGAGAGGTGGGGATGGACAGGCTGACAGACAGACAGATAGAGACAGAGACAAAGATTGATGACAGACTTTTACGGAAGGAAAAGAATAAACGCAGCAGTGGGTTTTTTCATCCCAACCTCAGTCAAAGAAAGTAAATCAGTCAACTAATGAATCATCAATAAATTAACCTATTTGGCCTAAAAGCAATCGTTAGAAAATGAAATGAAAATGACAGTAGGAAAAAAGAAAAAATCATTTAGAAAGAAAGAAAGACAGACAGTAACATCCTTTTGACAGGTAGCAGAAAGAGAGAGAGAGGTACAGAGACAGACAGACAGACAGACAGACCTAGACAGACACAGAGAGAGGGGGAGGGAGAGAGAGAGAGAGAAGGAGAGAGAGAGGGAGAGAGACAGGGGGAGAGAGAGAAGGAGAGAGAGAGAGTGTGTGAGAGAGAAAGAGAGGGAGAGAGAGGGGATAGAGAGAGAGAGATATAGAGGGAGAAATAGAGAGAGAGAGAGAGAGGAGAGAGAGAGGAGAGGAGAGAGAGAGAGAGAGAGAGAAGACAGACAGACAGACAGACAGACAGACAGACAGACAGACAGACAGACAGACAGACAGACAGGGACAGACACGGACAGACAAACCTAGACAGACACAGAGAGAGGGGGGAGGGAGGGGAAAGAGAGAGGGAGACAGACAGACAGGGAGAATGAGAAAGAGAGAGAGAATGAGAGAGACAGAGACAGACAGACAGACAGACAGACAGACAGACAGACAGACAGACAGACAGACAGAGACAGATAGTCAAACAGACAGTAAGAGACAAAAGCAGAGAATGAATGAATGAATTATCCTTTTTATGAATGAATGATCTTTATTTTTCAAGGGTTACAGAGTAAGCATTACATACTTTTTTTTCATCCGGCCCTTGCCCTGATCAGGGAATAAAGCTAAGAAACCCCCTTCCTACCCCTAAATACCAGCATCGCCAACAACAACAGTTCAACCAATATTTTAAAAGAAGAAAACGGGAGACATTCAACAAAACGCGTCATCTTAACTGGATACACTGATAATTATTTAAACAAACGTGTGTGTGTGTGTGTGTGTGTGTGTGTGTGTGTGTGTGTGTGTGTGTGTGTGTGTGTGTGTGTGTGTGTGTGGTGTGTGTGTGTGTGTGTGTGTGTGTGTGTGTAAGCGGGAAAACAAGCAAAGGATGCATAAAAGGGAAAGAAAACCACACATAAAAAACAATATAAAAAACCAGAGAGAGAGAGAGAGAGAGAGAGAGAGAGAGAGAGAGAGAGAGAGAGAGAGAGAGAGAGAGAGAGAGAGAGAGAGAGAGAGAGAGAGAGAAGAGAACTTGAACTCGAACTCGAAAGATTTATTCACAAAAAGGCCATTGGCCCATACATGAAGGGGGTTGCCGAACTGTTTAGTATTTGGTGATGGCGAAAAAAAACAACAACAAAAAAACAAAAAAAACAAAAAAAAACGACAACAAAAATCAACAACAGTAATAACCAAAAAAGAAAAAGAATTAACAGAAAAGTCAGTTACAAAAAATGGGACTTAAGATAACAAAATATCTCTCATTCTGAAAGCTTTGCACAGATATAAAGTCAAGCTACGCACAACCTCAGGCTGACTTGACGCCATAAGTAAACAGAGTCTAAATGAAGTAGGCTGTCTACTATATTTTACAGGGATATAATTCTGCCTAATATCCTCTAACACTGGACAGCATAACACAAAATGTACTTCATCCTCAGGAGCTTGCTTACATAATGGGCATAGTAACCTGGGGTCATCAACCTCATATTCTCTGTATCTGAATTTATGGACATTTATATCTGATACACCGAGTCTAAACTTAGACATAATTCTTTTCAAATGAATGTCCATATCAAGCTTTAGATAAGGTTTGACATCATGAGAACTTATAAATTGTCTATACATTTGGTATCTTTCACTGGTTTGTATATGTTCACTCCATTGCTGCCATCGGCAGTCAATCAACCTTTGCCTGAAAGCGTTTATAAACCCTTCACAATTTCCAACACCTTGACTGAACCAAACAAATCCAAATCCGAGTTCACACAAACAGGTACGTATTTGTGTAGCCCAGTTGTTTTTCCCTTTGACATCTAGATCATAAAGCATCTTGTAAGATTTAAAAGGAAGCCTGTTCTCATCCATATGTAGAATCTTAATCCAGTATCTAATACATCTTACAGCAGCATTAACAGAGAGAGGATATCTATTAGTTTCACTATACACAAGATCATTGGGGGTACGTCTATCTACGCCTAAAAACTGCTTTAAAGCAAAGAGATGCACTGATTCGCAGTGTGTTACAGCTGCATCCAAGCCCCAAATTTCTGCACCATATAACACAATGGGTTGTATTTGGGCATCAAATATCCTAATCAGCAAGTCAAAAGAGTTATTAATCAATAATCGCATTTTTTTCAAAACTAGTAACAAGCTACGTTTACCTCGACTTGCCAGATCTTTACATGCAGTAGTGAAACTAAGCTTTGTAGAAAAACAGATTCCTAAGTATTTATATACATTAATCACAGGCATGACTTTTCCATTGTACAACCATTTTTCATGAGTAGCCAAATAACCACCTTTTCTGAATACAACGATATTACTCTTATTCAGATTGACCTTAAGATCAAGTGCTGATGCAGCGCTGCTCAGGCTATTTAACTGCTTTTGTAAGCCAACAACTGTTTCAGATAACAAGATAACATCATCAGCGAGTAGGAGAATAAACAATTCTGTGAAATCTTGGGGGAAAGTGGCACCATGTTTACCATTATTGATGACTTCTCTGGCTAACTCATTAATAAAAACAGAAAACAATAACGGGCTACATACATCCCCCTGTTTAACACCAGTGGTGCAGTATATTATGTCAGTCAGTTTAGTACCACATCTTATTCTGCTTTTTACATTTTGATACATGGCTCTCAAGCATCGTAATAGTTTACTCTTCACCCCAATTTTTTAGGAAAATAGGACCATAACAAGTTTCTATTAACAAAATCAAAGGCTTTTTCAAAGTCAATAAATGCCACATAGAGCTTACGGTTATGAACAAACTGTTTATGTACAAACGCAAGAAGAGTAAACATGTGATCTATAGTGGAGTAGCCTCTCTTAAAACCAGCTTGGTGTTCACCTGTAATATCATTTTTCATAACCCATTCCTGTAACCTGTTATTAATAATAGTACTATACAACTTACTACTTATGTCACTAAGAGAGATTCCCCTGTAACTATTAGGGTTATCAACATCTCCCTTTTTGTGTAATGTTAGGATTATAGATTCAGTCCAATTATCTGGGAAAAGACCATCATCAAAGATTTTGTTGAATAATTTTAGAGGAAAAGCACTATATCTTCACCTCCATTTTTTAGCAATTTCCAATGATTTTGATCAGGTCCAGCTGCTTTCTCATTCTTTAGTTTTCTAAGTGCCCTATATACTTCATCTATAGATATTGGACGATCAAAATCTTCCTCTGTTTCATCAATGTCAGCATCATTATTCACTGAGATGTCTATTGAGTCTTTCTCCAAGAGGGTTTTGAAATGTTGAAACCAACTGTCAACTGATATATTATTCTTTGGTTGACTATTTCTAAATGATGCCTTCTTAACACTTTTCCAGAACTGGACTTGAGAAGAGATTGAAGACATCATGTCTGCAAGTAAAGTCATATTATACTGTTTTCTTTTCCTTTCTAACATATATTTATATTCCCTTCTTAAGACACAGTACAAGTTTTTGTCTTCATTCTTTAATGTTTTCCGGTAAGTCTTCAAAAGTTTTCTGACCCTATATTTCATACTTTTGCATTCATTATCAAACCATGTAGCATTTGATAGACCTTTTTTTACCTGTATCTGTTTTTTCATACATTCAGCACTGGACTTTATGCAATCATTGAACAAATCTAGAGCTTCATTAATGTTCTCATCAATCATCTGTAAGGCATTTAAAAAGTTTTCACACATATTCTCATTACAAAGATTATCTTTATAAGCTGAGAGTTTGTTTTCATCCCACACAAACTTTTCCACAACAGATGGCTCCTCAGCTACTGCATAAGTTTTATATAATGAACTAATATGTAATTCAACAGGAAGGTGATCTGAATCTGAACGCTCAGGAACAAACAATTGACATGAGTCAAAAATTTGAGAGAACAAATCATCTGACACTAAAAAATAATCATTAACACTGCATCCACCATCAGAAATATATGTGTAGCGTCCTTGCTGGTCGCCATTACATACACCATTTAAAATTTGTAAACGAAGTGCAGTACACATATTCAATAATAATTTACCATAATTGTTGATAACAGAATCTTCAGAATAACGATTACTACGGAGAGACATGCTTTTACTTTGAAGATCTGGAATACAGTCATTTACTACATGATGACAAGAAAAAATTGATGTCCTGCTGTTTAAGTCTCCACACAATATTATATCTACTTCATCCAGTGTCACTACACAATTTACTAGACATTCTTCCAACATAGCAATTCCGTTATCATTGGCAAACATGGTATAAAAAGGAGAACCTTCAGGTGGGATATACACACAAACAAGTAATACATTTCTTGAAGTACACAAAAGAGATTTGTCACAGAGAAAAGAACAAATGTTAGGGCATGGAACATCTAAATATTTCACAAGAGCAGCTAACTCGTGCTTAATCAAACAAACTACTCCCCCTGATTGCCTCCCTTGATGGCTAACTTTAATTGCTGACTTACAAAAGGCTTTATAGCCACTAAACACATCTGACTGGATATTTTCCGGGAATGTTTCTGTCAGACAAATAAAATCGAAGCTACGCACATACAATACGAAATCTCCATTAGAGAGTTTTGACAGCAACTCATTAACATTCCAGGACAAAAATGAAAAGGTTTTATTTGTTCTATTGGTATTACTACAATTCCATTGATCTACGACATTATATAGACTGACCCTTTCATCAATTTCATTTATATGACAAGACACGGAACTATTGCTTTCAACAGTACTATGATCATCATCTTTATTTGAACACTGTCCAAATCTAGCTGACTCATCGTTAGGCTTAGCTTGTGCTAGGCCTAGGCCTAGACCTAGACCTAACTGGTCTTTGTCTTCAACAGCGACGCCACGCTCTGTGTCTTTCACAGGCGCCGTGTCTTTCTCACTCCCTAGGCTTACGGCACAAAGCCGTGGGCCTATTACATCAGTATCTATCTGAGGCAGTGTACGTTTACTTTTGTCCCTACCCTGTGTATTGCCTCTGTGGACAAATGTGTGTATGGGCCGGCCAACATGCTATTCATTTCTTCCTAGATCATTGACGGTCACCTTTTCACCATCAATGATCAAATGATCAAAGATCATTCTCACATTTTTTCCTTCTGCTCGGGCACTCTTTAAATATGGGGTCAGTTTGCGTCTAACTTCTCTAACAGCTTGGGAAAAATCTTCATCTACAAAAATCTTTGAACCTTTCAGCCGAGTCTTTGCCTTCAGTATTCTAAGCTTATCTTGAAAGAAACAGCACCTAGCAATAACAGGAGAGTTGGGTTTAGAGTTTATCCTGTGTACTCTATCAAACTTGACATCAGCTACATCCATTATTTTCTGACAGAAGATTTTTCACAATCTTTTCACAATCAGCTCCAGTCTCATCAGTTTTCTTTTCTAACCCATGAAAAATCACATTATTTCGTCTTGACTGTCCTTCTAACTCCTCTGATTTCTTTTCTAGCTTTTCAACTCTATCCTTCAATCCTGAATTTGACTGTTTTAAGTCTACATTTTCAGTCCTAAGGTTGTCTAACACTTGCTTCAGGCTACTCAATTCCTCTTTCAAAGCACCAACACTGTCTGTCAATACTTTTATCTCATTATTGAGACTGTCAGTGGTAGTTTTTATCAAGGTCTCCACTTTCTCGATTTTGGCCGACATGGTGTTGAAGGATGGTACCTCAGTAGCAGCAGTAGAGGATGAGTCCTGGCCATGGTGTATGTTGGTAGGCGTGTTGGTGGTCACATCAGCGGTCACATCAGCTCTCGTTCTGGTTGTCCTGGAGGCTCTGCCAGTAAAGGTGCTCCGTCCACCAGCACCACCAACCAAGCTGGTCTGCCTCAGCTTGCGGCCAGTGGATCCAGGAGGGGTGGTTGGTCCAGGGTTGGTTTCGACATCACCACACCGCAATAACAGCCCGCCCCAAAATAGATAGGTGAGGGTCAATCCCAACATGACACCATCTCGTCGGCTTCTCAACGTCAGAATGGCAGTTCTGGTGGAAGATTTGAATTCTGCCCGTTTCAACATGAAACGCGGCAAATGTTCCACATACTGCTCTGTACGCCTGTACCGATATGCCCATCCTCTTGATCTAACAATATACAAACAATGAAAAGCGAAAGCCACTTAAAAACTTGTTAGTAATCATAAAAACACTAGAGCGATTTCAGTACGTCTTCACTTTCACCTTACGTGATCGGCCCCCGAGAGAGAGAGAGAGAGAGAGAGAGAGAGAGAGAGAGAGAGAGAGAGAGAGAGAGAGAGAGAGAGAGAGAGAGAGAGAGAGAGAGAGAGAGAGAGAGAAAACACAGAAAAATAATGAGGAAAGTAAAGTGTAATTTCACGTAGTCTTCACGTAGTACGTTGTTACAGTTATACACTTTGGTATGTATGCAAATTGTGCTCCTGAAAATGGAGACTCCAAAATCCCTAAGAAAGTGCTGACTTCAACCAACAATACAAACATAGCTTAGTTCAAAGTAACAGAACAAAAGATTACGCTCAGCAAACCTGGATTACGCTCAGCAAACCTGGACCAATTCTGATACTAGGGTTATTCCTGACAATGTCAACACAAGCATTCAAAATAAACATCAACAGCCTACATCAAATAGCTGGAATCCTTCACAAACTATTGTATTTCCAGCACAGTTACCATATCAGAAAAGACAGAGAGAGAGAGACAGAGAGAGAGAGACAGAGACAGAGAGAGACAGAGACAGAGAGTCAGAGACAGAGACAGAGAGAGTCACAAATTTGTACAACACTCCCTAAAAGTACACCAACCAAAACAAAACTGTTGGGGAGCGGAGGGGGGGTGGTTAGGGGGCACAAAATTGAATGTAGAAGCCCCAGTAAAATGTGAGTTCCTGAGTTTGTTTTGCTAGACACTTCTTCCAGACGAAAGGCTGACATCCCTGTTGACTGGGGAAACAGTCTGAGCCTGTGCCTGCCCATACCTCTCCTGCCCTCAAGTCAGGGAGCACTCTCTTTGGTCCTCACTCTCTGTTGTTTTTCCCTGACTGCCTCTCTCTCTCTCTCTCTCTCTCTCTCTCTCTCTCTCTCTCTCTCTCTCTCTCTCTCTCTCCTCCTCTCTCTCTCTCTCTCTCTCTCTCTCTCTCTCAGGAGATTGTTATTAATGAACTTATTATTGTGTTTATTGAAAATGGAAGGTATGAAGCTTTGTTTGATGATGATTATTTTAAACTGTATTTTTAAGAGATGATAACAGTTTTAGTAGCTGAAACAGTTAGTGGTTTGCAAACGTATCTAAATAGATTGCAAAGAGCAGCATATTCTATGGATTTAAAAGTAAACTGTGATAAAAGTAAAATCGTTGTATTTAGAAAAAAAAGGTGGCTATGTGTAAGCAAGGAAACATTAAAATACAATGGTGTTAAAATTTCTGTCGTGAATGCATACATATATTTAAATATATTATGTTTTTAAGACTGTTTCACATCAGCATGTAATGATTTTGAAAGCAAAGTCAAGAACGTTGTCATAATACGTACCATGAGAAAATGTTTGAGCCCTGAATAAAGGCAGCTTAGCACTGCTTTAATAAAACGACTGTTTGATTCACAGAGTGTGCCTATTATATTTTTTTTCATTTGTTATTTCGAGGATAATGGAATAAGCATTCGTGTGCTTTTTTTTTTTACAACCAGTCCCTGTGTGTATGCAGTTTTGTAAATTTTGTCATCCGTTCCTACAGACACACAATGACCTACTCTTCCAAACTGCGGAACAGGTTTTAACGTTGTTGCTTTGCATGGGGCCAGATTTTGGCAAAAGCTATGGGACCAAATTTTACATGGTATTATTCTCTGAGATCAAAACAAGTCCTAGTTACAGATTGTTAGCCTCTATGCACGCTGTCGTCAGCTGTTGTTGTTGGTGTAGTAATACTGCACTGTATTATGTGCTCACTCTATGAAGTAAACCCTTTTAGTCAAAGACCTTTCTCCAGTATTTACATCAAACTTATCACACCTTGAATATTACACTCACATTATTTTTGTTCATTAGTCAACTTTAAATACAGATTGTTTCCTGGGGACAGAGTTTTACAGAGTTAAGATGAAATTGAACACCATACTATCACTTTTATTAGCTTAATCAAGCTTGAATACAGAGTGTGTCCTACATTTTACAAAGTCAAAACAAAATGGAATATTTTCTGTGCTAATCAAATCAACCTTACAGACAGATTGTTTTCTACATTTTACAAAATCAAGATAAAATGGAACACTACTCTCTCATTTTTGTTAAAACCAAGTCAAACGCAAATTCAGTTTTTATCCTACATTTTACGCAGTTAAAACAAAATTATTTTCTCGTTGCTTGAGCAGTTAAGGAGGTAAATAATTTGCCCAATTTAATACTCCCACAGATTTTTCTCTCTTTTGCCACCTCTGATCAATGGAGAAAAGTGGAGGCCAAATAAAGATAGAAGGGGGTGGAGTCTCACCGACCACTTGGCTTTCATTTGCTATTATTTTTTATTTCAGACAGATTTTCTAGGCGACGTCAAAGCTGGTTGAATGTTGAGTGGTAAGGCGGGGCTGAGGGGACTGTCAACATGTCTGACCTAGTTGCTCCACGGCCTCATCACTCCACTCATGGGATTTAAGCATGGAAGAAACGTGGTTCTTCTAGGTTTTCGTTTTTTATCTGAAATATTACATTTCTGTTTTTACAACAGTTTTCTTAAAATGTAATTTTTTTCAACCATTACAAGGATAACACCACCACCAACAATAACTAAACCGCTTTGGTGGCTAGGCTAGATACCATATTTTATACAATAAAGTGTGTGTGGTATATTTTTTTGTATTTTTTTCTGTTATATCAAGGATAATGAAAGAAGCACTCATGTGCGTATGCAGTTTTTGTAAATCGTGTCTTCTGTTCCCACCGGCCTACGATAGTCTACTCTTACGAAAAACGGAACAGGATTTAACGTGTGCGCAAGATGTTCTGCCTGCGTTCGCACTCGGGGCCTTGGCTTATAGTCTCATCCAAAGGACTTTTGGGGGGAGTGGAGTCAGCACTGATGTTAACTCCAGAAATATCCCACTGACCGGGAATCGAACCGGGGTCGTCAAATTGCCAGCTCAATGTTCTGACCACTAGGCTCTCCCGTCCCCCTTGTGTGTGTGTGTGTGTGTGTGTGTGTGTGTGTGTGTGTGTGTGGTGAGAGAGAGAGAGAGAGAGAGAGAGAGAGAGAGAGAGAGAGAGAGAGAAGAGAGAGAGAGAGAGAGAGAGTGTAAACAAAGACATAACCCAGCAAACAGTTGTTTTTACTTTGTATCTCTTACCAGTCTAGAGAGAGAGAACACTGAACACTGAAATGGTTTATTTGCACATCAGCATAAGGCCACAATGCAATATAGAGAAGAAAATAGAAACACATCTGATATAACAACACTGATTAACTTAAGCTCATACACATATCATACCCACTACAATTCAAATCTTCAGAATAGTTGCCTAACCATAGGTTACGTTTCACTTTTACCGTAGTAATCAGAATCAGAGATATAATTATGAAAGATAAAGAAAAGCAGAATCATGTTTTTACACGAAATCTTGAAAACATACAAATATAAACAATGGTGAGTGAGTGAGAGAGAGAGAGAGAGAGAGAGAGAGAGAGAGAGAGAGAGAGAGAGAGAGAGAGAGAGAGAGAAGAGAGAGAGAGAAGAGAGAGAGAGAGAGAAGAGAGACAGACAGACAGACAGACAGACACACAGAGACAGACAGACAGACACACAGAGACAGAGACAGACAGACAGAGACAGAGACAGACAGACATTCGAAGACAGAGATAGAGAGACAGACAGAGAGAGAGACAGAGAGAGAGAGAGAGAGAGAGAGAGGGAGAGACATAGAGAGAGAGACAGAAAAAGACAGAGATAGAGAGAGAAAGCTTTGATGAAAATGGAAGAGAGCTCCATTATTCTTAAATCTGTTTTCTTTCCGTTCACCCTCCCAGACGACTCTCTGACGTCAAAGGTGGTTGATTGAGTAAACACTCCCACCATCAGGGTCATTCCTTTCACTATGGAGCCTCACGCCCTTTTCGCCTTCATGATCTCACCCATTTAATTCCAATCTTAAGTAGATACAGTTTGTTGTTTAAGCTTTCTTTTTAACGTTGGATTACTGTTTCTAAACAAAAATAAAGTATAGGGTCTGATGGTAAAGGCATTTAATATAAGAAAAGTCACCATTTGGCTTGCATCTAAATACTCAAATTTCATATTTTGATGCTTTCCATGTATCAAGAAAAACTGCCATTGCCTGCACCAAACTATTGATAGAAAGGTAGGTTTTCACTGTAGAAGTAGTAGTAGTAGTAGCAGCAGCAGCAGCAGCAGCAGCAATAGAAGTAGAAGTAGTAGTAGCAGCAGCAGCAGCAGTGATATGATTTTTTTCTGTGCAGAACACTTGCTTTCCCCAAGCTAAGGTTAAGCAGCTTCGAGCGTGCTTACCTAGTGGATGGGTGATCATTTGCGCACCTTGGCTTTAGTACAGTCCCCCACTTCACCCAGCTGTAAATGAGTACCTGCCCTATTCAGGGTCAGGGAAGGTAAAGCAGCGAGGGAGAGGAGATGGGCGCTGGCCCCTGGAGAAGCTGTCTCTGGTGCCTTGCTCTCCCACGCGTACGGCCACATAGTTTATTGGACACCTTTAATAATAATAAAATAATAATAATAAAAAAAGAAGAAGAAGAAGAAGAAGAAGAAGAAGAAGAAGAAGAACAACAACAACAACAACAACAATAACAACAACAATAATAATAATAATGATAATAATGATAATGACAATAATAATAAAACCAATAATAATAATAATAATAATATAGGATATGTATAGTGCTTTATCTTGCAAAAAACAATTTTAAAACCAACTTATGTTCATTTAACAATCTGTTAAAAACTCTCCGCATGATAAAAATGACAATCATAAACTGTGTCTTGGTTTTATTTCTTCTGTATGCTGCTATGCAGAGTCTGCCACTGATGTTTACTTTATCTGTGCCTGTTCTCTGTGCCTGCTCCCTAGAAATCAATCAGTCCCTATGTTTAGACCTATGGAGCCATTTCAAAATACAAAGTTGGTAGTATACATTGCTTTTTTCCTTTCAACGTAAATGTTAAGAAATCCAACATTTTTTTGTTTAATGTTGTTGTCGTCGTTGTTTTTCCATAAATGCATATTTCCCTATTTTTACAGTCAAGACCGGAAAGTTTACCAAGTGACTTCAGACACTAGTGTAAAACCCAGCAGGAAGAATGGAACTAAAGTACAGCGACATTCCTTGTTGCTGGGCGGTCTCCGTTCGCTTAGCACCCCGAAGGTCATCCAAAATATGCCCCTGTCTTTCTCATGAAGGTCATCCAAAATATGCCCCTGTCTTTCTCATGAAGGTCATCCAAAATATGCCCCTGTCTTTCTCATGAATGTCATCCAAAATAGGCCCCTGTCTTTCTCATGAAGGTCATCCAAATATGTCCCTGTCTTTCTCATCACATGAAGGTCATCCAAAATAGGCCCCTGTCTTTCTCATGAAGGTCATCCAACTTATGTCCCTGTCTTTCTCATGAAGGTCATCCAAAATAGGCCCCTGTCTTTCTCATGAAGGTCATCCAAAATATGTCCCTGTCTTTCTCATCACATGAAGGTCATCCAAAATATGTCCCTGTCTTTCTCATCACATGAAGGTCATCCAAAATATGTCCCTGTCTTTCTCATCACATGAAGGTCATCCAAAATATGTCCCTGTCTTTCTCATCACATGAAGGTCATCCAACTTATGCCCCTGTCTTTCTCACCACACCAGAGAATCACCGTGAGACTGTCAAGTGCACAGTGGATGAGAAGTTTGCGTGCCTCACCTATTTCCAAGTCCCCAGCCCTGAAGGTGGATTGAGTTAGGTCTGTGGTCCTGCCTCTGGGGCTTCAGGCGGTCTTGTCAGGCGTCACAGTGACGATCCACAGGGATTCAATCGGCAGGGTGGACCCCCAAAAGCCAGTTGAGTTTACGCTCCTAGTGTCCTCTTGTAACTGGCTATCACTGTCAACGTTTTCAGGTTTACTGTTTGTGTCTTAGCTTTACATATAATTTAGTCCATTTTGACTTTCAGGTGGCGGGTAGTAATTTAAACAAATTTAACACAGCATTACCTTTGTATAGTGATACATTCACGGAAATATTCTCTTTTCGTTATATCACATAATCACGTACTTTACTCTATGTTTTATTTATTTGTATTCACCGGAGACAGTCATGCATTTCTCTTCTCCTCAAAAGACCACCATAGACAATGGCAATACCTTGTTCAATCTCTCTCTCTCCCTCCCTTTCTGTCTGTCTGTCTGTCTGTCTGTCTGTCTGTCTGTCTGTCTGTCTGTCTGTCTCTCTCTCTCTCTCTGTGTCTCTCTGTCTGTCTGTCTGTCTGTCTGTCTGTCTGTCTGTCTGTCTGTCTGTCTGTCTGTCTGTCTGTCTGTCTGTCTTCTCTCTCTCTCTCTCTCTCTCTCTCTCCTCCCTCCTCTCTCTCTCTCTCTCTTCTCCTCTCTCTCTCTCTCTCTCTCTCCCTCTCCTCTCCTCTCTCTCTCTCACTTTTTGAATGTCTGTTTTCCAACATCAAAATTTAAGTATGACTCAAAAACAAACAAAACACAACATAAGAAGGACAACTACAATAACATTAGCAAAATGATATACAAACAAGCAAGCCAACAATAGAAAATATATAAAAACGGTGTCCTGTAAACCTCAAACTATGAGAAGAAAGTCTTACTTGAGCATCACTGCCTGATGAAGATTATAGTGACTTCGATACTTGAAATGCCTACCAAGGGGAGAAGAGAAAGTTCAAAGGTCACTGCATTGGCTTGTGTAAAGCGCCACTTTTTATTCAGTGTGTATAAGACCCTAAGTGATAGGGCAGACTTTACGTGTCAGTGTCTAGACAGAGATACAGGCATCAGCCCGGAGTGGATCAGCTCCTTCCTTCACTCTGGCTCCACAGAAGTCCTTTTTATTCGTTTGTCTTGAAGATAATGGAATAAGCACTCGTGTGCCTTTTTACATCAAGTCCCCATGTGTATGAAGTTTTGTAAATTTTGTCATAAGTTCCCACCGGCACACAATAGCCTACTCTTCCGAAAAGCAGAACATGTTTGAACGTGTGTGTAAGATGTTCTACGTGCGTTCGCACACGGGACTTTGCTCTGTAGTCTCATCCGAAGGAACTTTTGGGGGTAGTGAAGTCGGCACTGATGTTAACTTCAGAGGAAAACTCCTCTTCAACGAGACTGGAACCCGGGTCAGCAGATCACAAGTGCATCACTCTGACCACCAGCCTATCCTGTCCCCTTCCCTATCTTCAGTAAAAAGGGGAAGCGGGTGGTGCTCCGCGCCTTTCAAATTAAGACTGACAAATAGACATACAACAGAAAACGTCTCGTCAGTGTTGCAGTACTCTTTTTTTTCTTCTTCTTCTTTTACCGGTTACGTTTATGCTTGTGGTTTGTTGATTTGTTATGTAAAGAGAATTCACTCGCATTTTTCAATGATATGAATGATAATCATGTTCCTGTGAATATACCTCATCATATTCCGCCATGTTTCTGAAAGGTTTTATTCGTTTTAGTTTGACACACCTCTGTTTTGTTAACGGACAAACGTGTTGAGAGGTGTGGGCAGATTAATCTTTATAAACAACTATTGGAATGATGATATCTTAAACAGCAAAGGAAGTAATTTTCCGAAAATTTGGAGTTTGGGGTGGCTTGTTTTTTTCTGTTTTTTTTTTTTTTCATCTACATAATAATGTGTTGCGTATTGTGTATTACGATTGTTAGAGAGCAGCTACCCCAAAAAGCAACACACAGCAATGACGTTAGTCTACTATTTTGTTTTTCTTTATTGTTTTATCTGCTTGGTTGTCTCTTTGTTGATTCTGTGGTCATCAGTCAGTGTTTGTCTACGTCTGTCTCTGTCTCTGTTTGTTCGTCTTTTTCTGCCTGGCTGGCTGTTTGTCTGTCAGACCCCCCCCCCCCCTTCTTCTCTCTCTCTCTCTCTCTCTCTCTCTCTCTCTCTCTCTCTCTCTCTCTCTCTCTCTCTCTCTCTCCTCTCTCTCTCTTCTCTCTCTTTCTCTCCCTCTCTCTCTCTTTTTCTTAATACCAACATTGTGTCATTAAATTTCAGGTTCATTCTCATACACGCAACTACACTTTCAAAGTGATCTCAGGAAACCTATCTCTTAAAAGATTTGATATTCTGTTATCACGCTTTTGCATTAAAGCTACACTAGTGTTTCGTATTGACCAAGTATGAATATAATGTACTTTGTTCGTGAAAAGCCTCCATTTCAGTCTCAGTGAACAGTTAATATCGCTCACTTTGGATATCTAATAATAACAGCAGAACGATAAGAAAATATTTTCTATAGCAAATAAATAGCTATCAGTTAAGCTTCCGTATAAAAATCACATCATGGTAATCATA
>CM060325.1:31743544-31748544 GCA_030674155.1 Stramonita haemastoma
CTACACCCACCTACCCCCATCATACTCCTCTCCCTAAACCTACCCCCCATCATACTCCCCCCTAAACCTTCTCCCTCCCTACACCTACTCCTTTCATACTCCCCCTACACCTACCCCCATCATACTCCCCCCTAAACCTTCTCCCTCCCTACACCTGTCATACTCCCCCTAAACCTCCTTCTTCCCTACCCCTTCATACACCCCCTAAACCTCCTTCTTCCCTACCCCTACCCCTTCATACACCCCCTATACCTTCTTCCCTACCCCTTCATACACCCCCTAAACCTCCTTCTTCCCTACCCCTTCATACACCCCCTAAACCTTCTTCCCTACCCCTTCATACACCCCCTAAACCTCCTTCTTCCCTACCCCTTCATACACCCCCTAAACCTCCTTCTTCCCTACCCCTTCATACACCCCCTAAACCTCCTTCTTCCCTACCCCTTCATACACCCCCTAAACCTCCTTCCCTACCCCTTCATACACCCCCTAAACCTCCTTCTTCCCTACCCCCCTCATACACCCCCTAAACCTCCTTCTTCCCTACCCCTTCATACACCCCCTAAACCTTCTTCCCTACCCCTTCATACACCCCCTAAACCTCCTTCTTCCCTACCCCTTCATACACCCCCTAAACCTCCTTCTTCCCTACCCCTTCATACCCCCCCTAAACCCCCTAAACCCCCTTCTTCCGTACCCCTTCACACTCCCCCTAAACCTCCTCCTTCCCTAACCTACCCCCATCATACTCCTTCCCCTGAATCTCCTCCATCCCTACACCGGTGGCCCCTTAAACTTTCACCTCCCTCCATACACCTCCCACCATACTCCTTCCTCTAAACCTACTTTCCTACCATACTCCCCCCCCACCCCCCAGTCTCCTTCTTCCCTACTCCTATCTCTATTATACTTCTCCCGCCATCTTTCTCCCCCAAACCTCCTGCTTCCCTAACCTACCCCAGCCATACTCCGCCATTCCCTGCACCTACCCCCATCATACTCCCCAACCTCCTCCTTCCCTACCACTACCATACTCCCCCCTACAACCTCTTCCCTCCCTAAACCTACCCTCACCAAAATCCCCCCTAAACCTGCTCCTCCTTCCCTACACTCACCATACTCCTCCCTCTAAAACTCTACCTTCTTTACACCTACCCCCACCGTACTCTGCCCCCCCCCCCCCTTCCTTCCCTACGCCTACCTCCATCATACTCCCCACTAAGCCTCGTCCTTCCCTACACCTACCCCCCATCATACTTCACCTCCCTTTCTACACCTAATCACCACGTCAATGGGGAGCATCCCTATTAGGCTGCTGTGGGGCCACCAGCCAGAGGGGCCCTGCACTTCAGCTGGGCCACTTTGGTGGTGACCGGTGGTGTCTGTTCTGAGCTAACACACGCAGGACATCACCTACTAAGCTCCTACAGTATAAGCTCAGTTGTGGAGCCAGACATGGTGGCGACAATCACAACGGACCTCCAACCCCAAAGGCTTTGGCACAAACTCACCACAGGCACAGAAGTGTATGGGGAAACCGAATCTGAGGTCACCATAAGACCAGAGCAATGGCGGCCACCGAATTTGAGACAATTGTTATTCTTGCATGATAACCTATGGTAATGAGAATGGTGTATTGATGCTGTTATGGAAGGAAGTGCATCTGCTTTGAGACTATTTGACAGGGCTGTACTCTACGATTACTATCGTAGTATGTCACGGCTCTGTAGTGTTGGTCAGGTAATTTGAGTAACACTCTCAAATTTGCATCCGTAAAGTGGATGAAGCTCGACTGTGTGGTCCCAGTCTCCCCATAGCACAATCACCCTGGGAAGGAGCCAGCCGCAGTCCGAAAAATCCCAATCATGGGATTTGAACCCACTGGTTATTTCCCCTAACTCTCCCCCACCCTCCATGTACAGTTGTTTTATAAGTGCATAATTTTTACATTTATTAGGAAGACTCCCACTGAAATTCGAACCCATGTCACCAAGAACATACAGACCACAAGTCCGTCGTCTTATCCATCAGGCCACGGTGCCTGTCTCTTAGCTAAGCTGAAATGGGAACTATATATCTGAATTCAGGCTGAGAAGCATGTAGATTATAGACGATTCATATTGTACTATATTGTGTTTTATTCTACCATGATGGTCCAAAAATATTTGTTTTTATCTCATTTTATTTTTGGTTGTGTTTCCGCTAATATCCATGCTTTCGTAGATTTCCATAAATAAACGGGAAAAGCCGAGATCTATGAACTCTGTGTTAAACATTGTTTTTATGTGACTAGTCGTCAGTTGTTCATTTGGTAGGGCAAAATGTAAATTATTGTCTCCTTTTCATCATTCTTATTCCTGATATATGTGTGTTTTCTGATCATTTGGCATTGTGGAACAGTGTGTGTGTGTGTGTGTGTGTGTGTGTGTGTGTGTGTGTGTGTGTGTGTGTGCTTATCTATTTATGTATTTATTCATTCGTTTGTATCGAAGATAATGGAATAAGCACCGAGGTGTTTTTTGCATCCAGTCCCCGTGTGTATACAGTTTTGTAAATCTTTGTAAATTTTGTAAATCTTGTCATCTGTGTGTGTGTGTGTGTGTGTGTGCGAGAGAGAGAGAGAGAGAGAGAGAGAGAGAGAGAGAGAGAGAGAGAGAGAGAGAGAGAGAGAGAGAGAGAGAGAGAGAGAGAGAGAGAGAATGAATGAATGAATGAATGAATGAATGAATGAATGAATGATCTTTATTTTTCAAGGGTTACAGAGTAAGCATTACATACATAGAGAGAGAGACAGAGACAGAGAGACACAGAGAGAAAATGAATGTATGAATGAAGGAATGTAGGAAGGAAGGAATGATTGAATGATCTTCAATACACAAGAATACAAATTCGAAGCCTTACAAACGTCCTGCCTTGTAAACATACATATATCAAAATAATCAAGGAAAATATTGGGTGATCACTTTCAGTTGAATTATTCTTTAGGTACTGACATGTCAAAGTGAAAACCGCAGTTTCCTTTTTTTTCCATCGTAACTTCTTGTTGCCTATGACAGTTTTGAAAAGACAGGCAGAATAGTTGAATTTTTAATGCCAGTTTCGATATTCTGTGTGCACCTTCTCTCTCTCTCTCTCTCTCTCTCCTCTCTCTCTCTCTCTCTCTCTCTCTCTCTCTCTCTCTCTCTCTCTCTTCTCTCTCTCTCTCTCTCTTTCTCTCTCTCTCTCTCTCTCTCTCTCTCTCTCTCTCTCTCTCTCTTCTCTCTCTCTCTCTCTCTCTCTCTCTCTCTCTCTCTCTCTCTCTCTCTCTCTCTCTCTCTCTCTCTCTCTCTCTCTCTCTCTCTCTTCTTTCCTCTTGGTGAGCTGATCTCGAGGAGAGCAGACGTGTATTTTTTTGCTCTCTACACTACTGGTGATTTTTTGAACTGGAATTTTTGGACTTAGAAAAAAATCGAGCCAAGTCAAGTTTAGCTTAGTTGAGATGCAGTCAAACCATGATTTTGATCCTCACTTCTGTTAAGTTGTTGTTGTTTTTTTGAGAGGCCTGTGCCTGCTTAAATCCACTAAATAAGTATTGATAGCATAAACGATTATTATAATTTATAGAAATTAGAGAGAATTCTCTACATTTAGTTTAAAAAAGTTTGTGCTATATTTATATTACGGTTACACTAAACGGTTGTGCTGTGTTGACTGTGACTGGCGTTAAATTGTAAACTTCGGTGAAAGCGTGTTGGTAAAATGGGAACTGATAAAGTGTAAGCAATGCAAGAGCTTCCTGATGTCACGAGCGTTACAAGTATACACTCTCGTTGAGAAAGATTTTCAACTGCAAAAGCCATGCACTAACTGGTGAAGGTGAGAAGCAGCGCTGCAGCACGAACTGTAAGTCACAGAGGCAATGTTCCTTTTTTTTTTTTTTTTTTTTTTTTTTTTTTTTTTTTTTTCTCTCTCGTCTGCATGTTTGTAGTTTGAACTTTTAACAACGCGTCCAGATGGATCAGAAACTCAAACCAACCCTTGATGCAATTCAAAAACGTTTCTCCTGCGACCAAGAAGAACTATGTGTATGGCGGAACAGTCTAATCTATCGATATACAGCCATTGTAAATGATGACATAAAGGTCAACATAGCAGATTTTGATTTAAATGATGAAATTGTGACACCAGCTCCGTTACTGATCGACTATCCACCTCCAAACTGGTTGAGTAAAACTGTTATACGTATCTTTTGTGGTGCTACTAAAAGTATTACACTAAGTCTATATTTTAAGTTACAGTCACGCGGCACTTTTCTTTGCCAAGGTATAGACTGTTCATTATGGAACACAAAAGAATGTGAGATTTTAAAACACTTCATTCAATCATTTATGGCCGGCAGAGACACTAAAGAGCTTGGAAAGTGTTTACTGGAAACACCTATTGCTTTTATTCAGAGCATTCCAGAACCCGTATTTCCTCAACAGCCCACCGATGTGGCACTGCCCGACTTCCTTACTGGACAGTCCAGCTCTTGTACCCAATCTGACTCCAACATTCTGCAGTGTGAAGGGAGTACGGGCGGAAATGTAGTCATTTTCCCTCCAACCCCACAGGTCCAGATAAACATTCATGAAAACAACACCGATGACGCTGAAGACCAAGATGTCAGCCCACAAAACCACTCTTCACTTGCTAAAAAACAACGTAAAAGACTTCGAAGACGCACTTTGTGTTTTACGCCAAAATCTTCAAAGATAAGACACTGTACTCCATCCCCCTTAGCACAGCAAACCAAACACTTGGAATCAGCCATTGACACTCTTTCTCAGCAGCTGAACAGTTCTGTGATAGAGCTAACCTCTCTAATCAGTGATGGAAAATGTGCTGTAAAAAATGAAATTCGTGCATACACTACTGACAAATTAGATACCATTCAAAATGAAATGGAAAAGCTAAAAGGAGAAGTGATGGGATTACGACAAAAAACAGATGTTCTTTCCAAAGAAAATCATTCATTAAAA
>CM060325.1:31753670-31772662 GCA_030674155.1 Stramonita haemastoma
AGAGGCTTGAGACTCCTGGAGTTTGCCAGTAACAACAATCTCCAGGTAGTGAATACACTTGGCCTACATAAAATCCAGAGGATGGACATATGGCATTGCCCAAATGGTGAACACCACAACCAAATAGATTACATCATGGAAAAGAGACGATTTAGGTCTTGCGTAAACACTGCACGGACACAAAGCTTTCCAGTAGGGGACACAGGGAGTGACCATAATCTTGTAATGATGACATTCCGACTCCGTCTAAAAAAACACACAAGCAGAATGACATCAGGATCAAGTTTGACCTCGAGAAGCTCAAGGATCCAGAGGTAGCAGACATTTTTCAGGCAAGGATAGGTGGGAAGTTTGCAGTACTCACTCTGAAAGACTCAGATGATATGGATATAAATACCTTGACGGGTGGTATCAACACAGCAATGACTGAAACAGCGAGAGTACTTCTTGAAAAACATCAACCAGTCAGAAAATCTTGGGTCACATCTAACATTGTACAACTACCCAATAAACGCAGACAGTTGAAGAAAAAGAAAAACTAAACAGAAGAAAGAGACGAACAATATAGGGCATTCAACAAAAAAATCAGAAAGTCCATGAGAGAGGCAAAAGAAAAACAACATCAAGAAATACAACAGCAAGAAAGCATATCAACTGGTTAAAAGACATGACAGACACAACACAGGGAAGAAGCTCAACAATCCACGACAAAAATGTGAAGTGCTTCACTGATGACCAGGACATTCTGAACAGATGACAGAATACTGCTCTGACCTGTATAACTACAAAACCACAGGGGATCCAGAAGTTCTGAATGTCCCCTCAAGCACAGATACAGACAGTCACCCTATCTTCCGAGAAGGAGTGGAAACAGCAGTCAGATCACTGAAAAAAGGGAAGTCAGCAGGGGCTGAAAACATTCCAGCTGAGTTGGTTCAAGCTGGGGAAGAAGCCATAATCGACGCTCTACTAAAAATCTGCAACAAGATCTGGCGGACAGGAAAATGGCCAACACTATGGACACAGTCAATCATCATCACCCTCCCCAAGAATAATCTTCAGCAGTGCTAGAACTACCGCACAATCAGCCTCATATGCCGTCTAAGCAAGGTAATGTTGAAGATTATATTGAACGGACTGAAGCCACAAGCAGAGACCATCATTACTGAGGAATAAGCAGGTTTCAGAGCAGGGCGTAGCACAACTGAACAGATATTCAACCTCAGAATACTCTGTGAGCGGTACCTTCAACACCAACAAGACATCTACCATGAATGTATTGATTTTAAGAAGGCATTCGACAGGGTGTGGCATGCAGCTATGTGGGCAACTATGAGACCTGATCAGAATCTTCAAACAGCTGTGCAACAAGGCCACCAGTGTAGTGTACTACAACAGCAACATTGGAGAGTGGTTTCGAACAATAGTTGGAGTAAGGCAGGACTGTCTACTCTTACCCACTCTTTTCAACATCTTCCTTGAGAAAATCATAGCTGATGTATTGGAACACCACAAAGGATCAGTCAGCTTTGGTGGTAGAACGATCACAAACCTCCGCTTCGCAGATGACATGAACGGACTAGCAGGATCAGAACAAGAGCTTGCCAACCTAACAGAACACCTGAACAAGGCCTCTGGCATGGAAATCGGTGCAGAGAAGACCAAACTGATGACCAATAACGCCAAGGGCATTAGCACTGTTATCATTGTTAATGACCAGAAACTGGAAACGGTTCAAAGTTTCAAATACTTGGGAGCCGTTGTATCAGACAAGGGGTCCAAGCCAGAGGTAGTATGCAGGATTGCACAGACAACAACAGCACTGTCAAAACTGAACACCGTCTGGAAAGATAAAAATATCTCACGCAACTCCAAGATCAGACCAATGCGCTCCCTTGTCATAAAAACTATCCATATTTCTCTAGGCCTGTGAATCATGGACCCTGACTGCAGATTTGGAGAGAAGAGTACAGGCAGTAGAGATGAGATGCTTCCGGACACTCCTTGGCATTTCCAACAGAGACCATATAAACAACGAAGACGTGCATAACAGAATCCAGCAAACCATTGGTCCCGACGAAAATCTTCTATCAATCGTAAGGAAGCGGTAAGGACATATAAGCAGTAAGTGGTACGGGCATGTCACAAGATCAAAAAGACTTGCAAAAACAATGCTACAAGGCACTGTCCAAGGAATAAGAAAAAGAGGCAGACCAAGGAAGAGATGGGAGGGCTACATCAGAGAATGGACAGTAGCTGAAACTGAAACTTTGAGAAAGATTGAGAAATGGAGGGAACTGGTTGTCAAGTCTTCATGGGTGCCACCACGGTCGCCAGACTAAGGGATAGATAGAAACACGCACACACACAGACCCACAGAGACATACACAGACACCCACCCACCCACCCACAAACACACACACACACACATTAACACACACTAACACACATACACACAAACACACACTCAGAATTTTTATGAGTCGATATATACATAATAGATGTAGAGGAAGACGTAGAAGGGGAAGAAGAAGAAGAAGAAGAAGAAGAAGAAGAAGAAGAAGAAGAAGAAGAAGAAGAAGAAGAAGAAGAAGAAGAAGAAGACAAGAACAAGAACAAGAACTAGAACACGAAGATTCTGTTTATTTAATCCAGGGCATTGTTGGCCTCGTCTTCTTCGAATAAACACATACACGGAAGGTGCACGCAAGTTACACAGCACGTTTGGCTTGCAATCCTATTCAAGAAGGCTGTTAAAGAACTGCAGTTGGTAGCGATATCAACACCAGATAAAAAATCTCGATGAAAAAACATCTTGGCCGAGATGCAAACCCATATCCTTAGTTTACCGTAAGATTACAGGCGCCTTACCTTACCCATGAAGCATTCCCATCTAAAAAACAAAAACAAAAACAGAAACAGCCCAAAAGACTGCATCCAACAAATTGACGTTCTTGCCAAGTAATAAAACAGGTTGCCAACGAAGCAAATGAACCGACACGCAAAACCATCCAACTCCTAAACAAACTCATTTAGCATTCATCCATCCGATGATCCGGTCCTATATTACTTTGTCAGGGAGAGAGGTTGTTTTAATTGTTTGGGGGGGGGGGGAGGCGCTGGAGGATTGTGAGCTTTATTGCCAGTATAGATGGATGGTGGAAAGAGAGGCAAAGTGTGTGGATGCTTTCTTTTTTTATATTCCTATGTTCATGCCTGTTCAAATATACAGACTTGCATGCATGCTGTTATCTATGTCGACCTGTTTTTGCAGCTCTGTGAAAGCGCTGCTGTACATACATATATATTTTTCAAATTGAAGGATTCTTTTGGGTGCTAGACAGATAGATCGATTGTTAGCTAGCTAGTTAGCTAGAGAGGTAGACAGTATATATATATATATATATATATATATATATATATATATATATATATATATATATATATATATATATATATATATATATATATATACATATATATATATATATTTTAAAAGTTAGTCTGTCCCGAGCCTAAGGCTCATCAGGCCGGTGCTTATCCCGGTTTCTGTGGCATTAAGCGACTGAGAGTCACAGACTCCCCCCTGGATAGGACACCAGTCTATTGCAAGGATATATATATATATATATATATATATATATATATATATATATATATATATATATATATATATATATATATATATATATATATATATATAACATATATATATATATATATAATTCTTTTATATCGACATGATTTAATGTGGGCGCAAGATATTCTGCGTGCGGGGCCTCGGTTTATAGTCTCACCCAAAGGACTTTTGGGGAGAGTGGAGTCAGCACTAATGTTAACTCCAGAGGAAAAATCCCCTCGACCGGGAATCGATCCCGGGTCGTCAAATTGCGAGCACAATGTTCTGACCACTAGGCTATCCCGTCCCCCAACATCTTGAATGAATGTGTAAGAGTGTGTGTGTGTGTGTGTGTGTGTGTGTGTGTGTGTGTGTGTGTGTGTGTGTGTGTGTGTGTGTGTGTGCGTGCGTGCGTGCGTGCGTGCGAACATGTGTGCGCACGTGCGCTCGTGTGTGTATGTGTGTGTATGTGTGCGTACGTGTGTACGTGTGTGTGTGCATGTGTGTATTTGTGTGTGTATTTCTCTCTGTCTCTGTCTGTCTCTCTCTGTCTGTCTGTCTGTCTGTCTCTCTCTCTCACTCTCTCTCTCTCCCTGTGTGTGTGTGTGTGTGTGTGTGTGTGGTGTGTGTGTGTGTGTGTGTGTTGTGTGTGTGTGTGTGTGTGTAACCCCAGGATAAGAAACAGAAAAAGAAGAACGTTACAAAAAATGTGTTAAATGCGAAACAAACAAAAGAGAAAAGAAAACGTTGATTTGTTTAAATGAAGAAAGAAAACAAAAACAAAATCTAACTTGATTTCACGAAAGAAAAGAAAGCACTGTATGAAGGCGAGTGAGAGGATGTAGCTGTAGACAATGGAGCAGGAAAGGGAAGAAGTTCAGAGAATAACAACAGAAGAAGGGATTTTCCTCTCTTGATTTTCAAGAATAAGGTTTTTTCGTCTAATAGCTTTTTTGCAATTTGTAAAGTTGCCATGTCTTGTTGTTTGTTAGATCAGGTATGGGATTGGAGTCGAAGGGACTGAGAGGCCCTCAGATGGTAAATGGTTTGGGTCTGTGATCAACCTGTCTTCTTTTTCTTCTTCATCAAACGCTCAGAAAGCAACTAATGTTGCCTCTCATATTAGCAAAAACAATGCGTTGCGCTGCCCTTAAGCAGCTGACAAGTCAGGCCGAGCGCATCCAACTTCGGTATGGAAGAGAATTGTCGTATCTAAGACTTTCTGATACAAGGCAGCAGAATGGACCAAGAGGGCAGAAAAGAGACAAGTAGGAGGTGACAGGAAGAACATGAATAAGGTAAAACCAAAGAAAAGGATAGAAAATGTAACAGAGTGGACATATGTGATGTCCCATCTCTTGCACAAACCTCGGGAGCACGGCGCAGTCAGACAGTTTAGAATGTGACCTCTAAAAAGAGGTTGCATAAATACTATTTCACCATGAAGGCGAAGTGTATGCAACGGAGAGTTTTCGACCACTATCCAAGGAATCAGAGCATCGACAATTCACAGGTGTGTCCTCTAAACAGAAACACGACACTGCGATTGCGCGCTCCGTTCACATGGGAGATAATCTAATTACCACCCCATCACATCCACCACCGGCCGCGTCCCGAGGTATGCTACCTGGCCAGCATATTTGATGCCGACCAGTAGCCCCTAAAACTATTATCTAGAAAAAAAAATCCTACTTGGGTTTTCCACCCCATCCAAGGTAGGCTACCTGGTTGACATATTTGATGCTACAAAACCAGTCACCCCAACAACGGTTATCTACAAAACACTATTCCTACCTACCCGGGTCTTTCATCCCACTTCTGACACCATTTGTAACAGAGTGGACATATGTGATGTCCCATCTCTGCACAAACCTCGGGAGCACGGCACAGTCAGACAGTTTAGAATGTGACCTCTAAAAAGAGGTTGCATAAATACTATTTCACCATGAAGGCGAAGTGTATGCAACGGAGAGTTTTCGACCACTATCCAAGGAATCAGAGCATCGACAATTCACAGGTGTGTCTCTAAACAGAAACACGACGCTGCGATTGCGCGCTCCGTTCACATGGGAGATAATCTAATTACCACCCCATCACAAAAAGAAGAAATTTCCGGCACAGAACTTCCAGAAAAAGGGATATGCTATTTATACTGAAACACCCGCAGCATCTCCACGGGGGAGACTAGCTTGCTAGGCGTCTTACTATCCCCTGGAGACAAGTTTCAGAGACATAGTACTAAGGTAAAATGTAATGTAACGTAAAAGGTACAATGATGTTTGTGCTCAGCAAAATAGAAAATAAAGGATCAACATTAAAACGTTTCACCATTGTAGCTCCTTAAACCTTGTGGGCTAAAACTATGCCTGTCCTCGTCTGTGGAAGACGGTATGAAAGGATAAAGATCCCAAAGAAACAAGAAGTAGTTTATTTACAAATAAAAGACACTATAAGATTAGGAAGATAGACCCTCCCCTATCCTGTGAATGCCAGAGATATGTCAGTATAAAGAGCATACCTACCTTCTGAAGATTCTCTGCTAGAAATTCCGTCTTTTCTATCCCTCTCTTTGTTTCTGGCTTGCTCCTTTTCTTTCTGTCACATCCTTCTTGTCTATTTTCGGCTTCCGTTGTCCATTCTCATGCCTTATTTTCCAGATTGTCTTAAAGAATAACAATTATCTCTTATGCCGAAGTCAGATTCGCTGGACCTGACTTGTCAGGCGCCTAATGACAGCGTGACGCATTTTCGCTCATAAAACAGTGCAATATTTGCTGTCTGAGGGTTCAAGATAGAAGGAGGACGAGAAGGAGGAGGAGGAAAAGTGACAATTCTCTACCACACAAACATCGGATGTGCTGGGCATGACGTGTCGGGCGTTGTTAGGCAGTGTAACGCATTTTCGCTCAAACTACAAAGACAAAAATAATTTCTGCTTAAGCCTTCGACAAAGAAGAAGAAGAAGAAGAAGAAGAAGAAGAAGAAGAAGAAGAAGAAGAAGAAGAAGAAGAAGAAGAGCAACAACAACAACAACAACAACAACAACAACAACAACAACAACAAGACGAAAGAGAAGACGAAGAAGAAGACGAAGACAAACACTGCTCAGAATGTCAGAAAGGATGTATTTGGTGGCACAGAATCTGTTTGAAACAAATCTACGGAAAAAAAATCTATGTCATATGAACTGTGTTGCTGTTTCCCCTTCGAAAGTAAAAACTAGAGAAATGTTTCAAAGAAAATGCGTTGCCGTAATTACGTTGTCTTGACGGGAAAACAGCAATTTAAACAGGCTTTTATCACCTCTTGCTTCGTATAAGTGGTGTGTGTGTGTGTGTGTGTGTGTGTGTGTGTGTGTGTGTGTGTGTGTGTGTGTGTGTGTGTGTGTGTGTGTGTGTGTGTGTTGTTCGTGTGTTCGTGTGTGTGTGTTCGTGTTTTCGTGTGTGTGCGTGAGTGCGCGTGTGTGTGTATTTGTTATGTGTGTGTTATTGCTGTTGTTTTCTTGTTGCTGTTATTGCTGTTGCTGTTGTTGTTGATGATGTTACCTTTTGGGGACAGCCACAATATGCTCTCTGTCTCATCATCACATCTGAAAATTCATGCGTGTCTGCATAAGCCACACACTGTGCGAATATGATGACATGTATGCTTGTTTTCAGGCACCTTACCATAGGATACAAGTATCCGCACTTTGCCTTCAAAAAGCTAGTGTATTAATGAGAACACTGTTATGTTCAGATTAAAACATTTTTTGACAAGATTTGGCCATTTTTTCTTGTCATTGCAGACTTTTACGCACACAAAAGCATAACACAAGAAGCTGTAAAAAAGGTACCGAAAAGGTTGAGGGAAAAAAAGCTTGAAGGCGTTTGCTAAAAGTAAAAAAGACGTTGTCGTGGCTAGATTCGCATATTATCTAAGTGGCCATTCAGAAGTGTGTTTTCTTTCTTGACACCCACTAAAAACCTCTGTGAGTAGTTTGTTTCTCTGCTGCGGGTGTCAGTGGACTGGTGCCAGGACTAGGCACCTGTTCTGCTCTCTGAATGCTGGCCAGGTGTGTTAGTGACGGGATGGTAAAAGGTGATGGGGCTTTGTGATGTAAACATGGATCAGTCAGTAAGTACACTTTGAGTAATACAAAGTCAGTGATGCTACATTCAACTATACACTCATTGAAGAAAAATGTTTTTTGTTTGGATGTGTGGGCGTGCGTGTGTGCATACGTGTGTGTGTATACGTGTGTGTTTTCTTTTTTCTTTTAATTTTTTATATCGAGGATAATGGGATAAGCACTCGTGTGCTTATTTTCATCCAGTCCCCATGTGTATGCAGTTTTGTAAATCTTGTCATCTGTTCCCATCGGCACACAATGGCCTACTCTTATGAAAAGCGGACAAAGGATTTAACGTGGGCGCAAGATGTTCTGCGTGCGTTCGCACACAAGGCCTCGGTTTACAATCTGTGTGTGTGTGTGTGTGTGTGTGTGTGCGTGCGTGCGTGTGCGTGCGTGCATACGTGTGTGCGTGCGTGCGTGTATGTGTGCGTGCGTACGTGCGTGCATATGTGTGTGATTGTGTCTAAAACATACTTTCAACATTGAACGTCTCATCAAAAAATATACTGCATATAAGATCTAGACACACTATGTTTGTACAAAAACACGCTATAAAAGCAAAAAGCAAAACCCCATAATACAAAACACTTCAAAACCAAAAAGCTAACTTTCTCCCCCCACCACTCTCTATCTCTGTGTCTCTCTCTGTCTCTCTGTCTCTGTCTCTGTCTGTCTCTGTCTCTGTCTGTCTGTCTGTCTGTCTGTCTGTATCTCTCTCTCTCTCTCTCTCTCTCTCTCTCTCTCTCTCTCTCTCTCTCTCTCTCTCTCTCTCTCTCTCTCTCTCTCTCTCTCTCTTTCACAATCACTCACTCCCTCTCTCTCTCTGACTCTCTCTCTCTGACTCTCTCTCTTACTTTCTCACTCACTTTCTCTCTCTCTTCTCTCTCTCTCTCTCTCTCTCTCTCTCTCTCTCTCTCTCTCTCTCTCTCTCTCTCTCTCTCTCTCTCTCTCTCTCTCTCTCTCTCTCTCTTTGTGTGACCACAAATTGATATCACTGGTGCTGCCATGCAAGCGATAATGAAGTTTAATCAGGCGGCACGGCATTGTGCTCTCTCATGTTGTATGCTATTGCATTATCCGCTCGAAACAACGCATCTGCAGGGCTGCAAAAAAACACACAGTAGACGAGAAGACAGAGATGGGATTGATGTTAAAGTTGAGAAAAGAGCGTAAAGAAATAGCGTATACACAAAGAAAGAACGAAAAATAGAAATATTGGAAAAAGGCTGAAATAATATGAACAATAATTAAGAGTGATGATTCTGTGTCGTACATAAAGGTAAGCTCAAGTAGCATTTTGACATCATACAATTTAGAAGTGTTTGCATTTTTCGTTTGTGTGTTAATTAGAAAAGATGAAAATATCGTGTTGTTTTGTTATTTTCGAAGGGATCAGCAGAGAGCGTAACGTTAAAAATATTCAATGAAGACAGATCTGAGTTGGAGTACGATAAGGACAAAACACGTTCGATTTGTCTTCTAATACTAATCATACTATACATACACTAACTTTTGGGCCGTAAATAGACTTGCATGTAAAATCTGTAGAAAGGGAGGCGGGGAAGTATTAGTTACCCTATAAACAACAACAATAGCAGCAGCAAGAACAACGACGACAACAACAACAACGATATTTTTTCATATTAATTTTCCTTTCTGCTGTTACACAAAAATATGGTTTAAAAAAACCGAAATGTTTACTGTTACTGCTGACACACATAAGCACTACAGTATCTTTAGAGGATTACAGGGAACAAACGCTACTTTAAGAATAAAACGGGTATGCTGTTGTTTTGGTGTTGATCCCGGGGCATGTGGGCATTCGGGGCAACGAAACGGTTACCGACTCAATAGGTGTGCTACGGAGCAGGGGATTTCTGGGTCTACAGATCTGGAACCTAGAAGCGAACAACACGGGCACCCCTCTGGCAAGAGGAATGGAACGCTCAGACAGACAACAAACATTTTCAGATCCGTCCTAACCTGAAAGAGGATTTTCCTTTGTGTCAAAAACCGAAGGGAGGCAACAGTGCTCACCAGGATACACACAGGTCATTCTCATATCACTCACGTTCATTTGCTGAAAAGTGAGGGAACCCCATGGTGTGTGACTTTAGTGTGCGGGTAACCACCAGGCATCAGCCCCTGGATTGTCAGGATGTTCAGGATATTAGGCACAAGCATTTTTATTGCAGACTCCCTAAAGATCCTTTTTCATGATGATCCACTGGACATCATTTTTAAATTCCTGAGAGAATCGGGCTTTTCCCGTCTTATATGAGTGAAAGTGGTATAGTTGGTCTCTAAGGACAAAGTTATTTTGAAGAACCTGGATTTGGGTTTATTTCATTTTATGTGTGATCGATGTGGATTTTCCCACAACGCTGGGCCCGTCTTGGGCTGACCCTTATGGTTGACCAGGGCGTTGATACAAGGAAAAACAGTAAAGTTGGTTTTAAACCACGTTTTAATCTGTATTTAGTTGCACAGGTTTAATCTGAGTTTTAAATTTGACGAAGTGACAGTTCCGAGATGGTCTGTGTGGTCGGCGGGGGATTGGATTGGATTAGAATAAAAATTATGTATGAAATAGTAGACATCCGTCAGTCTCGGAAGACTAGGGAACTGCGCTCTGAGCTCTAGAGCACAAAGCCTGGGTAAGTATGGCGGGCAAGCCGTTACCCATGCAGCAGACTCTCCCCTGTCTTCACGTCGCTGGAAGACAATTTCCTGTACGAATGGCTCCAGTGCCGTTGCAAGAACTGCCAGAACGTTGCCATATACAGCCCCAAACAGCCCTGGGAACTCTAACTTCGCGATGTTTCCTCAGGGATGGTGTCTGAACACAACAGAGAAGCTTGACTAAGAAACAATCAATAGAACAAAGCTAAATAGGGAAAAATGACAAACAATAAATGTAATCAAGCAGGAAATTAATGTTTTTCAACATAGACAAAACAGAAATAGGAAAAAAAGGTTTAATCAGAAGAAATCAGAATTACGGTATGGAATTAAAAAAAAAAAGATCAGACACACAAAAAACAGTAAAAGGAAGTAAACCAAGTGATAAGATACAAAAAAAGAATATCAGTCAGAAAGAAAACATATTCAAGCAAACGTGCAATTGTACACATCAATGCTTTTAATGAAACCACATGCCACATGCTTTGTAAGTTACAGCAGTTCAAACGTTGTTCATTTGTTATCTTTTATCTATGTAATTGTTTCTTTGTTTACTTGATTTTTGGCTGTTTTCTTTTTCTAGCGAGGCGAGGAGGGGGGGGGGGGGGGGGTCAGGGAGCTTAGCGATTAAATCCTGCTCTCGTGATCTTGTGGCCCCCGATAAATTCACAGTCGTGATGCCCGTACGAAAGTTGGTTTTTCCTCTGGAGTAGCACCAGTACCCACGCTGGTCCTCCCCCTCAATCCTTTTTTAGAAGACTTGCGTTCGTGTTAAAAAAAAATCCCTTTTCACCGTTCGGAAGGAAAAGTCATTTGGTGCCGGTAGGAACAGATGACAACATTTAATAATAAACAAAAACAACCCACATATGCACCAGTGTTGTGTTTAGACACAGTCCCTATACTAAAGCTGGATGTGGCTGCCTTAATGATGGGTAAAAACGGTTGAATACACAGAGGCCCAATATGTGGAAGTGGGACGAGATAGCCCGGTGGTTAGAACATTGCATTCGCAATATAACGACCCTGGTTCGAATCCCATTCGAAGGTATTTTTCCTCAGGAATTAACTTCAGTGCAGACTCCACTCTCCCCAAAAGTCCTCCGGATGAAACTATAAATCGAGGCCCCGAGTTTAAACGCACGCAGAACATCTTCCGCACACGTTAAATCCTGTTCCGCTTTTCGGATGAATGGGCGCCATTATCTGGCGGTGGGTACAGATGACAAGATTTACAAAACTGCATACACACGGGGACTGGCTGAGAAAAGCACATGAGTGCTTATTCCATTATCCTCAATATCAAAGAATAAAAGGAAAGAATATCATAAAAGCTTCAGACAAGGATCCGAATAACCCCAAATTGATTATTGGATTATTTTTCTTGTCAGCTCCATTTGTCCTGGCCAGTGGTATGTGCGGTCTGTAACGTAGAACATCTAAGGAAGGTACTGTAGCGGGTGGTTCAATGTTTTGATTTGGCGTGCTCTGTGTGTGTGTGTGTATGTATGTGTGTGTGTGTGTGTGTGTGTGTGTGTGTGTGTGTGTGTGTGTGTGTGTGTGTGTGTGTGTGTGTGTGTGTGTGTGTGTGAATGAATGATTGAGTGATTCGGTTTCCAAAGTGATTATCTTTTTGCCAGTTAGCGAGTATTTTTATCCATATATTAGCCTCTGCTTCTCTTTCTATTTTTCGTATTCCTTGTCGCTGCGTGTCTACTTCTCTCTCTGTCCACGATCTTTCGGTATCTGTCAGTCTGTGAGTCTCTCTCTCTCTCTCTCTCTCTCTCTCTCTCTCTCTCTCTCTTCTCTCTCTTCTCTCTCTCTCTCTCTCTCTCTCTCTCTCTCTCTCTCTCTCTCTCTCTCTCTCTCACTCATTATGATTGTTTTGGGAATATTTGTTTTTTGCTGCCTCGTCTTCTGTGTCGTCCCTGCACTGGGGTTTCCACGCCGCTCATTTCAATCTCCCAGCCACAGCCATACCCTGATTCGTTGTGTCTCATCCTAGGGATCGGCACTCCACAGGGAGCCCATCAATATTAGGCGGCCGTGGGGCCACCAGTCAGAGGGGCCCTGCACTGCTGCTGGGTCACTTTGGTGGTGTTCAGTGGTGCCTGCTCTGAGCTAACATACGCAGGACACCACCTACTAAGCCCGCTACTAACGACAGTATTAGCTCAGTCGCGGAGCCAGACTAAGTGAGTCACCCACCTGAGGTGGCGACCACCACAACGTCCCTCCAACGACCGTCTCCCCACGAACCTCCAACCCCAAAGGCCTTGACACAAACTCACCACAGGCACAGAAGTGTATGGGGAAACCAAATCTGAGGTCACCATGAGACCAGACCAACGGAGGCCACCGAATCAGGGGCAATTTTTATTACTGCATGATGACCAATGGTGATGAGGATGATGTAATGATGCTGCTGTGGAAGTGCATCCGCTTTGAGACTACGTGACAGGGTTGTACTCTACACTTACTGTCATAATATATCCCGGCGACAAACAGACCCGAGAGATACAGACAACTGCAGTATTGGTCAGGTAATTAGAGCAACACTCTCAAATTCGCATCCGTAAACTGGATGAAGCTTGACTATGTGGTTCCAGTCTCCCCACTGATCCCACAGCACACTCACTCTAGGTAGAAGCCGGCCGGAGTCCGAAAAATCCCCATGACTCTTATGGGATTCGAACCCGCGACTTTCCAGTGCGAAATTTAAGGCGCTAACCACTGCGCCAAGGCGGCTGGTGTTTTGGGAATAAATCTATTTGTTGTGACATATAAAAAGTCTTGATCAATGCTGTATTCATATTTTATATTCTATTTTATTACGCAAGTTGATTGTTATTGAATTTCAGTAAAGGTTATTGAAATATCATTATTTAGACCTTCTTCTTCTTTTTTTTTTCTTCTTCTTCTTCTTCTTCTTCTTCTTCTTCTTCTTCTTCTTCTTCTTCTTCTTCTTCTTCTTCTCTTCTTCTTCTTCTTCTTCTTCTTCTTTACTATATACTATATATAACTATTATTTTTATTACCTTAATATAGCAAGTATGTGTATCTTAAGCACAATGTGTAGTTATTCATTTTTATAATGTATAGGCTATTTACAGGCTACCGGCTATTTATATAGGCTATTTCCGGATTGATCATGATATCAAGATTTACCAAGATTGATCATGATATTTGTATAAACTACCTGTATCTTACTTAGAATGAGTAGATGTCTATTCTTATAACTATATAAGAATTTGAGAATAGTGTTTCACTAGTTAGTGATCTCTCTCTCTCTCTGTCTCTGTCTCTGTCTCTGTCTCTGTCTATCTATCTATCTATCTATCTATCTATCTATCTATCTATCTATCTATCTATCTATCTATCTATCTATCTATCTATCTATCTATCTATCTACCTACCTACCTACCTACCTACCTACCTACCTGTCCGTCCGTCCGTCCGTCCGTCCGTCCGTCCGTCCGTCCGTCCGTCCGTCTATCTATCTATCTATCTATCTATCTATCTATCTATCTATCTATCTATCTATCTATCTATCTATCTATCTATCTATCTATCTATCTATCTATCTATCTATCTATCTATCTATCTATCTATGTGGGAACACAGTAATATCAACTGCATAGCCACACATGAGAAAATCGTGTTGAATTAGGCAAACTGCATGCATTGATGCGTTCCCTGTTTTACGCTACAGCATTATCTGCTTGGGAAAAGGCCAAAAATATCCAAATACAAAAAAGCAACAACCTCGCTCTGCACATTAAAAGCACAAAGGGAGACATGCATGCATGGAACGAAAGGAGTAGACCAGTGGCAGAGGAAGAGAGGCTAGGGGGGAACAATAAGGGTAGAAGTGGGGGAAGGGGTGATTCTTAAGTAAGAGGAAGACTGCATCGGTAATTATCAGAATAAGAGTAAAGGCAACGACTTTTAGATAGGTAAGTTAAAAAAAAAGATCAAATGAATGTGTCTCTCGAATCGTGCCATTTGCATTTCTTTCTTCGTTTCTTGGCAACAGATTTTATGGTCATCAGTAACAAGATCTGGTATACTGGCCGCCATGGCGTGGTGGTTTTCGGACTGGAAGGTCGTGGGTTCGAACTTCATAAGAGTCATAAGGAGTTTTTGGACTCCTGCTGGCTTCTACCCAAAGTGAATGGACTCAGTGGAAAGACTATCCTTCTCTTTCTTTCTGCTTTCTTCCTTTTACTTCCTGTCACCTCCTTGTTTATTTTCTGCCTTTTTGGTTCATTTTCCTCCCTTTTTTCCATACAGACTTAAGCGATAACCTTTCTCTCCCACGCCAACGTCGGAAACGCTAGGCCTGACTGATCAAGCTCCTAACGGCAGCGCAACGCATTTTCGCTCATATGACAAGACAACAATGCGTACTGTCTGGCTGTTCGACAAAGATGTTGTGTATACTATTCTGTGTATAAAAATTTATAAATGTGGGGTACGGCCACTAATACAAAGGGGCAGATACAACAGAAAGAGAGAGAAGAGAGAGAGGAGATGAGAGAGAGAGAGAGAGAGAGAGAGAGAGAGAGAGAGAGAGAGAGAGACAGAGAGAGACAGAGACAGAGACAGAGAGAGACAGACAGACAGACAGACAGACAGACAGACAGACAGACAGACAGACAGACAGACAGATATAGACTGACATAGAGAGACAGAGAGAGAAAGAGAGAGAGACAGAGAGAGAGAGAGAGAGAGAGAGAGAGACAGACAGACAGACAGACAGACAGACAGACAGACAGACAGAGACACAGAGAGAGAGAGACACAGAGAGAGAGAGAGAGAGAGAGAGAGAGAGAGAGAGAGAGAGAGAGAGAGAGAGAGAGAGAGAGAGAGAGAGAGAGAGAGAGAGAGAGAGAGAGAGAGAGAGAGAGAGAGAGAGAGAGAGATGGATAGTAGGGAAGGACCATTTCATTTCATTTCATACAACTTCAAATCAAGGCAAATTTCTCTGAGTGAAATTCGGGCTGTTCTCCCCTTGGAGAGCGCGTCGCCACATGAGCAGTGCCACCCATTATTTTTTGTCTTCTCTTTTCTGCAACTCGACCAAGCAGAGTTAGGAGGTGTTTGGAGACAACTGTAGTCTGCTTTGGCAATAAAAGCCAGCACCTGACACAGACTACAGGGAGCGGGCAAGGCGTCGGGGTCAATACCTTGATGTCGCTTGCTGAGGCGAATCGATAGCAGTGTCAGAATTGGCAGCGAAACTGTCCATAACATTGTGTACAGACATGTTTTAGGGGGAAGGGAGGACTGACCGATACACTGTTATGGAAACATGTTTGTGCACAGAAAGAATGTTTGTCTATTTTTGTTGTACTTTTTTGCGGATGTGGCCGATTTTTGTTGTTTTGTTTTTACCAACCAGGTTGAAATTCGGGCTGCGTTCCCCTTGGAGAGTGCGTCGCTACCACAGCAGTACCACCCATTGTTTGAACGTTTTCCGACTTCCAGAATGTATGTTGGGTATGATCGTGTTTCTGTAACCCAGCGGTTGCTGACACAATTTGTGAGAATCTTTAACGTGCAAATTTGTTCATCTGCCTGCGTACCATACAAGAAGGGAACTAAAACGCTGGCAGATTTGCACTTCAAGTTGACCTGAAAGATTGTAAAAAAATTCCCAACCTTGATTTTCCAGATGCAATGGAGATTCCAATCTCCGACTTCCTTGACCCAGAGAATTAAAGTCGAACTTGGGCATAGCGTCCGTCGTGATTGTCTAAAATAGTCTGCAGCAGAATGTTCGAGATGAACATTGAGAATAGTGCATGATGTTGTATAAAATCCACATATTAGAGATGTGAACATGAACGTTGTTCATGTTTTTATTTGTTGTTGTTGTTGTTGTTGTTGTTGTTGTTGTTGCTGTTGCTGTTGTTGTTGTTGTTGTTGTTGTTGTTGTTGTTCTTCTTCTTCTTCTTCTTCTTCTTCTTCTTCTTCTTCTTCTTCTTCTTCTTCTTCTTCTTCTTCTTCTTCTTCTTCTTCGCAATTCTTCTTTTTCTTCTTCTTCGCAACTCTTCTTTTTCTTCTTCTTCTTCTTCTTCTTCTTCTTCTTCTTCTTCTTCTCTTCTTCTTCTTCTTCTTCTTCTTCTTCTTCTTCTTCTTCTTCTTCTTCTTCTTCTTCTTCTTCTTCTTCTTCTCCTCCTTCTTCATGGAGTCCTGAGACAGCTACTGTTGTCTATCGTATGAGGAAAAATGCGTTGCATAACCGTTGAACGCCTGACAAGTCAGGCCCTGTGCATTCGACTTTTGAATTGGAGATAATTAATAACTTTCAAGTCATTTCGGAAAAATAGAAAAATGAACGAAGAAGTCAAAGAAGGAGGTAAAAGACAAAAAGAAAAATAAGGCAGAAACAAAAAGGAGAGGAAAAGATGGAATTACTAGCACCGTATTTTCAGAAGGTGGGGAATCTAGTCATACTGACAGATCCCCGGCACTCCTCATGGAGGGAGTCCATAAGATTGTACACTTACATGTTTCAGTGTTAAAGTAAAACCTATGGAAAACACAATGTCGCAACAAGTGCATGTCAGGAGGGGGAGGCTGGAGAAGGAAGGCGAAATGAATGAAGAGAAGAAATAATGAGAGAGAGACTGAGAGAGACAGAGACAGAGAGAGAGACATAGAGAGAGAGACAGAGAGAGACAGAGAGAGAGACACAGAGAGAGAGAGACAGAGACAGAAAGAGAGAGACAGAGAGAGAGAGAGATGAAAAAAACCTAGTGCATGATCAGATGTGGAAATTAGATATTTGGAGCAAAAGGGAAGAATCAAACAGAAAACGTCAACAGAGAGAGAGAGAGAGAGAGAGAGAGAGAGAGAGAGAGAGAGAGAGAGAGAGAGAGAGAGAGAGAGAGAGAGAGAGAGAGAGAGAGAGAGGAGAGAGAGAGAGGAGAGAGAGAGAGAGAGAGACAAACAGACAGACAGACAGACAGACAGACAGACAGACAGACAGCCAGACAGACAGACAGACAGACAGACAGACAGACAGACAGACAGACAGACTGAAGACTGAAGACTGAAGACTGAAATGATTTAATGACGTAAGCCTACAGCTCTTATCAAAACACCAAAAATCGCCCCCCCCCCCTTCTCTATACACAAACATGCACAAACACACCACACACAACCCATTACGACATAAATCTAGGCATACATCACATAGCCTACTGCAATAACTATGATCTCGCTGGCAGTATATGAATGGCAGAGGCCGCCAACCCAATTCTTCATAACATAATATTGTATCTGCTAATGTCTTAAATCAAAAGTATTAATTTTACACTATCAACCATGGTCTTTATACAACTGCAGCCATGTAATGCTTCTACTGTATGGTACATCTGCGTTTCAAACCATGATAGATGTATCTGGCAACATTATATAAATGTTCAGTGTCACTTAAAATGCCCAGGATTGCTTTCCAAATTTCTTTTCATTGACAAATGACAAATATTTCTGTCTCAAATCCTCCGTAGCTTTACACATAAACAAAAAATGTACCTCATCGTCCAATCGACACTTACACATAGGACAGGACAGGTTCAGGGTGAGGTCATTTGTGAAACGTTGCTTATGAATATTGATGTCAGATATACCAAGCCTGAAACGAATCAAAGATTCTCGAATCTGTTTGTTTTTTATACGGTCGAAATATGGTTCAATAGATAAATCTGTTTTAAACAGTCTATACACAGAATATCTGCCACGCTCCATGATTCGATCATGGCATCCTTGCTTCCAACAATCAGACAAACGTTCTTTATACACACGTAGAAACCATTTCACATGTTCCACCCCCTGATTTAGCCAAACAAAACCAAATCCAAAGATACACAAATTCTTTTCAACATCTGAGACCCAGGTGCCCTTGCGATTATCGTTAATATCAAGGAGCATGTTTTAGGCCTTTCGTGGCAGTCTTTCATTTTCCATTCTAGTGAGACGGATCCAGAATCGAATTGTACTTACTTTTGCATCTATCCATATAGGTTGTCTACCAGTTTCACTGTAGACCATGTTATTAGGTGTTTTAGACAAAACATTCAGTAGCTTTTTAAGCATAAACAAATGTACTGTTTCGATGCAAAGTTCGTTTTGTGTTCCCCATAGCTCAGACCCATAAAGAAGCATAGGTTTTATTTGGGAGTCAAATAATTTGAACACAATAAGAAAACGTCAACAGAGAGAGAGAGAGAGAGAGAGAGAGAGAGAGAGAGAGGAGAGAGAGAGAGAGAGAGAGAGAGAGAGAGAGAGAGAGAGAGAGAGAGAGAGAGAGACAGACAGACAGACAGACAGACAGACAGACAGACAGACAGACAGACAGACAGACAGACAGACAGACAGATGAAAAAAAACCTAGTGCATGTTCAGATGTGGAAATTAGATATTTGGAGTAAAAGGGAAGAATCAAACAGAAAACGTCAACAGAGAGAGAGAGAGAGAGAGAGAGAGAGAGAGAGAGAGAGAGAGAGAGAGAGAGAGGAGAGAGAGAGAGAGAGAGAGAGAGAGAGAGAGAAGAGACAGACAGACAGA
>CM060325.1:31772762-31782762 GCA_030674155.1 Stramonita haemastoma
TTTTCTACTTAACTATATGGTGAAAAGATTGCAGATCTGTTTTTCTACCTTACAATATGGTGAAAAGGTTACAGATATGTTTTTTACTTAACTATATGGTGGATAGGTTACAGATATGTTTCCTACTTAACTATATGGTGAAAAGGTTGCAGATATGTTTTCTACTTAACTACAAAGTGAAAAGGTTACAAATACAGCTGAAAGCGCTTTATGATAACTACAGCCAGTGCTCCTAGATGCTGTAAAGAAAGATCTTCATACACCAAAGTAAACAGGAAGGCAGGCAGTATGTACAGCCTGAGAAGTCTGAGTATGGAATCACGTGGAATACATTGGGATGAAATATAGATGTCAGGGGTGGGTGAAAAAAGAAGGGGTGTATATATGTATGTGTAATTGTATGTGTATGTGTGTATATATGTATGTATGTGTATATGTATATGTATGTGTGTATATGTATGTATGTGTGTATATGTATATATATATATATATATATATATATATATATATATGTATACATGTATATATATATATGTATATATGTGTATGTGTATATGTGTGTATGTATATATATGTATATGTATATATGTGTGTATATGTGTGTATGTGTATGTGTGTGTGTGTATATATATATATATAATATATATATATATATATGTATATGTGTGTGTGTGGTGTATTGTATGTGTGTGTGTATGTGTCTGTGTTTGTGCGGGTTTGTGTGTGTGTGTGTGGTGTGTGTGTGTGTGTGTGTGTGTGTGTGTGTGTGTGTGTGTGTGTGTGTGTGTGCGCGTGTGAGTGTGTGTGAATAAAATTCTGCTTAATGTGAGTGCTGCAGTCAGCTGTTCTCACTAACTTCCGACATTGCTGGTTTGAATTGCTTAGTCTTTGGGTATTCACTGAAGACTTACAATCTATATCTCCCTGGGTGAGTGGATTGTACTCTTGATTATTATTTATTCTACTATTATCTTCCAGCCTTACTGAAAGATATTGGACACGTTGGTGAGAGATAATTAATTTTGTAAATATAGTTAAAAATTCTACTTTTTTTATCCTCTTCATTTTCATTGCAGTTTTTTGCACACAGTAATTTCTTACTGTTTGATAATATAGGTTGTAAATTTGTGAGAGTAAGTGATATTGCTTGCAGGGCTTTTGCTGTATATATCATTTGTGCCACATAACCCAGTGTGTGTGTGTATGTGTGTGTGTGGCAACTACAGCAAGGCCGATATATAAAACTTTTTGTCCTGATATCACCTTGTGCTGGTAAGCTGGTTGAGTATTTTTCATTCTGCCAGTTGCGTACATATGTGGGTTTATTTTGCTTTTTTCGCAAATTTTGGCATTCGTGATTGCAAAATTGTTTGTTGTAACAAATAGTAACCACTCATTGTTTGTTTGGTGGGTGGTTGTTGTTGTTGTTGGTGTTGTTGTTGTTGTTGTTGTTGTTTGAAACTATTTGATTTCCGTTTTGAATACACTATTTATGTATCTTTTGTATGATGTCTTTAACCCTTAAAAAGTGGCCTTCAAAAGAAGGATTGCGAGTTGGGTATTTAAACATAAATCATGCGTATAACAAACTAGATGAAATTGCAACGATTTTGGACAACTTTGGTAAAAACTTTCATTTGTTTTGTCTTTCTGAATCACGACTACGTTTTCAAATACCAGATTCTGACCTGTTATTCCCTGGTTACAATATCATTCGTCGTGATCCAAAAACTCCTAAAGAAACGGGTTTATTATTATACTATAATCAGTCAGTCACTTTAAATAGAGTCTTAGAATTGGAGCAGTACCATGTTGAATCTTTATGGGTAGAAGTCAAGTTAAAACATACAAAACCATTACTCATCGGCTTTATTTACAGAAATCCTTCCGAAAGAATAAACTGGTATACTAATTTTAATACAATGATGGACGCTGCCACACTTTATAATAATGAAATAATATTATTAGGTGACTTTAATATTGATTTACTAAAACCTCAGACACAATGGGTTCAGCTTTTCAAAACTTTTAATTTAAATCAGCTTATTGACTGTCCAACTCGTATTACAGACACCACTAGCACTCTCATTGACCACGTTTACGTTTCTTCCGAACAGAACATAGCTGAAGTTTGTTCACCTGTTTCTTCGTGCAGTGACCATTTCCCTATTTGTGTAACTTGGTCGAGAAAAGGGATAAAAATTCCCAGGACAGGACACAAAACAATAAAATACAGATGCTTTAAACAGTTCAAAGAAGATGTTTTTCTTAATGATGTGGCAAACTCCACTTTGTCACATGTTTATCAGTATACTGATCCAGGTGAAGCCATAGACTTCTGGATACGCACCTTTTCTAAAATATATAATAAACATGCTCCAATAAAAACAAAACGAGTGAAATTCAAGCCAAAACCTCCATGGATATCAGCAGAAATAGAGAACGAAATAAAAGTAAGAGACTGTTTAAAGTCTAAACATGATAAAGAGTTTAAAAACCAAAGAAACAAGGTGACAAACATGAAGCGTGTAGCAAAACAAAAGTACTTTCAAGATCTTGTATCGGACAGAAAAAACTGCAGACACATTTGGAAAGCCATTAATCTACTAACAAATAAAACTAACAAAAAGGCACAAACTACAGTTAAAGAATTTCATCCTTGAGCCTGAATAAACATTTTGTTGGGATAGCCAACAACCTAATAAAGTGTGAAGACTGGAAAAGTAATGATTTGAAACATTTAAGAGCATATTGTGAGTCTAAAAATATACACTCTAAATTAGACATTCCATTTATTTCCTTACCTGAAGTGCTGACATCCCTCTTACAATTAAAGCAGTCAACCACAAAAGATGTTGATGGACTAGATGGTAAAATAATTAAAATTGCTGCGCCTGTAATAGCAGACACCCTTACCTATATTTATAATCTTTGTATTGACAAAGCTTATTTTCCTTCTCATTTTAAAAAGGCTAAAGTAATTCCTCTCTTTAAATCTGGCGCATCAGATGACCCATCGAATTACAGGCCGATATCAATTTTGTCTATCTTATCAAAGCCTTTAGAAAAGCATGTTAAAAAATCTTTACTTTTACATTTAGAAAAATATGACCTAATCAATCCAAGTCAATCAGGTTTCAGAAAAAAACATTCATGTCACACGGCTCTGATAAATATGGTAGACAAATGGCTTCTGAATATTAATAACAATATGTTTACCGGAGTTGTCTTCGCCGATTTTGCAAAGGCTTTCGATGTGATAAACCACACACTTCTGTTAAAGAAACTACACCTATATAGAATATCAAAGAATACCTTTCAATTTTTTGAATCATTTTTATCAAATAGACAACAGTCAGTCTTTGTTGGAAAGTCTCAGTCTTATTTTCTCACAGTGACCAATGGTGTTCCCCAAGGTTCAGTTCTGGGTCCTATACTTTTCTCTCTATATATTAATGATTTACCATTGTACATGAATGCTTGTTGTGAATTATTTGCAGATGACAATTCAATTTATGCTGAAAATCATTCCTTACAAATTTTGTCATCTAATCTCCAAGACAATATACATCAGCTTACCAGATGGGCAGAACTAAATCACATGTCTCTTAATCCAATAAAGACTAAATGTATGTGTATAACAACCAGACAAAAGCGACAGAATCAGATCTCTTCTATGTTCCCTATAAATGTTTCAGGTGAAAAAATTGAAGAAGTAAATTTCCACAAGGTGCTAGGAATCATTATTGATCATAATCTTTCATGGCAAGATCACATCGCCAGTCTAAGTAAAGTTGTATCGCAAAAGGTGTTTCAGTTATCCAAAATAAAACATTTCCTTAATCTTAGCACTAGAAAACAGTTTTTCCATGCACACATAAGTTCTGTTATAGAATACGCATCAACCTTGTGGGATTCTGCAAGTGCAAATACATTAAAACCTCTGATTAGATTATACAAGCGTGCCATTAAACTTATTCTATTGAAATCAAGCTCATTAACTTCCGTGGACTATAAATCAGTTGGTATTTTGCCATTTAAATTGCAGTTGGAATACAACAAAGCTTTAATGATGCACAGAATAGTGTATGGAAATGCACCGCCCACTCTGGCAAAACATTTTCAAATAAATACATATCGTCATTCACATAAACTTACTGTGCCAAAACCAAGAATAGATCTGTTTAAAAGTAGTCTTGTATATAGCGGTGGCACTTACTGGAATAACCTGCCAGCATCCTTAAAAAGTGTAACTTCTATGCTAAACTTTAAAAAATCATTGAAACATTTTCTTATGAATGAAAGGCTGACAGAGACTGGCTGTTGATCTTGTCTTATATAAAAAAAAAGCATATTGTTTTCTTGTTAATCGGACAAAATGTCAGTCATGGTTTGCCATGACTTCATTTAATCATGTTTTACATATGTCTTTTTATCAGCTGTCTGTCATTCTCTGTCTGTCTGTCTGTCTGTATGTCTGTCTGTCTGCCTGCCTGTGAAACTGAGTGTCTTTAGTCTGTCCGTCTGTCTGTATTCTATCTCTCATCTACCTGTCTATCCCTTCTCTGTCAGTCTCTACTCTGCTCTGCTCTGCTCTGTTCTGCTCTGCTCTACTCTACTCTACTCTACTCTACTCTACTCTACTCTACTCTACTCTACTCTACTCTACTCTACTCTACTCTACTCTACTCTACTCTACTCTACTCTACTCTACTCTACTCTCTAGTCAATCATATTTCTTATTTTCTAATCTGATTTTGTGTTTTTGTTCTCTCATTTTGTAAAAGATAAAGCATAAGCGTAGAAAATGTTTCTTGTATTTGGATGATGTTATGGATTTTTTTTCTTTTTTCTTCACTCATACAATGTATATGTGCAGTTTGTTTGTTATTGCTATGCCTTTCTTTTATTTTCTTCCTTTTTCACCCAGAAGGGTGTTATAAAAAGGCACGTTTTCTTATGCCATTACCCTCTTTAAATACTCATTCATTCATTCGTTCATTCGTTCATTTCTCTCTCTCTCTCCTCTCTCTCTCTCTCTCTCTCTCTCTCTCTCTCTCTCTCTCTCTCTCTCCTCTCTCTCTCTCTCTCTCTCTCTCTCTCTCTCTCTCTCTCTCTCGCGGGTTGGAGTGATCTCCCTTGGAGGTAGGCAGGAAGATTATTTTGCTGTTCCCTAGTTTGTCAAATATTACACTTTTCATCCGAAACCATGCCCGTTGTCGGCCTACCAACAACGTTGACAGTCACTTTGGATGCTCTGCTCCAAGAAAATCGCCTGACTTCTTGGAAAATCGCTGGAAGTGGCGACAGCACAGTTGTTGTGCTACGACTGCAAGCCAGCCAAGCTAACAACAGCAACATGGCGCAACAGCACACCCCTGTCAGCTACCGAAGAAAGCCTCCAAGCCAGACTGACAGAGACAGACGAAGGGGGGAGGAGAGAAGAAGGACAGCACAGAGGCAAGAGATGGGGGAAAGTGAAAGTGTTGTGACAGAAGAACATCCACAATGTTTATTTATGCCAACACCTCCTTCAGGCTGTGCTGTGTCACGCACTGACACACCCCCTTCTGCCATCAACACACCGCTGCAAGAGGGGGCACGTGAAATCCGCCATGCACCAAACGATGTCACCGAGTCGGAGAAAGAAAAGCCCGCTGACCTGCAACGTGACATTGACCTTGCCTCTGTGTTTACAACGGAAACTGCGGAGTGTGACGTCACTGACGATCCTCTTGCGAAAGTTCAGGCAGTTGGAACGAGTGCCGACGCCATCAAGAAACACGTGGCTGAACTGACAGATAAATGGAGGCAGCGGAGGCTGAGGGACACCCAGAAGAACCAGGAATTTCGTCGCGTGTTCACCAGCAAACGGCATCCAGACACGATGATTTGTGAAACTGACGATCTCGTGTTTCGCTTCCAATGGACTGCTGCTGGTGACACCCCCCCGGATTTGTTTTGGTTCATCAAGAAGGACACCAGGCTGATGACCAACGAGGAAAGCTTTGTGTACAGCAAACTGAAGCTGTGGTCCCTTGCTGACCGGGAGCGTCTGAAAGATCGGATCAGTGCCGGACTTGATGTGATGCATGTGATAGTGGACGCAGTTCGATTCTTGCTTGGATAGCCCATGTGTGTGTGTGTGTGTGTGTGTGTGCGAGTGTGTGTGTGTGTGTGTGTGTGTGTGTGTGTGTGTGTGTGTGTGTGTGTGTGTGTGTGTGTGTGTGTGGCTGTGGCTGTAAATGAGTGTATGTGTATGTATGTGGATGCATGTATGTGTGTGTATGTACGTGAATATGCGTGTGTGTGTATGTACGCGTGCGGGCGCACGTGTGTGTGTGTGTGTGTGTGTGTGTGTGTGTGTGTGTGTGTGTGTGTGTGTGTGTGTGTGTGTGTGTGTGTGTGTTAAGAACATGTGTGTAGGGGTGTGTGTGTGCGTGTGTGCGTGCGCGAGTGAGTGAGTGTGTGTGTGTGCGTGCATGCGTGTGTGTATGTAAGAGAGAAGGAGAAAGTGTGTGTGTGAGTGTGCGTGTATGTGTGTGTGAGGAGGAGAGAGAGAGAGAGAGAGAGAGAGAGAGAGAGAGAGAGAGAGAGAGAGAGAGAGAGAGAGAGAGAAGAGAGAGAGAGAGAGAGAATGTACACTACATGCCGCATGGATTATTACAAATTTATCACGTGTTAGCGGTGCAAAATTTCAAAAGTCATGGGGAAAAAAAAATGAAGAAGAGACATTGCCTTGTTGCAGTCAAGTTTGTTGTGAGATGTATGTTTTGAGTCTGTACAGTTTTGCAGAGGAAATTTGTCCCCCTTACCAGTTTCCATTGTAAGGGCTAATCAGAACTTATATACATTAAAAAAAAAAAAAAAAGGGATCTGAATCTATCCTGTATAACCATGTTATGGAATCCATGACATGATGACTATCTGGGCTGTTGTTAATTAAGTTTTCAGAATATGACATTTTGTGTTTTGTGCCCAGTCCCCCTCCCACTGTCCCCTTGTCAATGGGCATCTTGCCTGAGACAATAAACAATTGTCATTGTCATTGTCATTGTCATTGTCATTGTCTCTCTCTCTCTCTCTCCTCTCTCTCTCCTCTCCTCTCTCTCTCTCTCTCTCTCTCTCTCTCTCTCTCTCTCTCTCTCTCTCTCTCTCTCTCTCTCTCTCTCTCTCATGAATCTTGAAATTGATTTTTCTGTACCCTTTGTATTTAGTATTTGCTTGTTCGTTCGAAAGTATTTCCTTATCTATTTTCATATTGTGTACATTTGCAACTTTTCATGTATATTGGTGGGGTTTTGTTTGCTTGTTTATCTTTTGTTTTGGGTGTGTTGGGGGGGAGGTGGGGGGAGGTGGGGGGGGGAGGTGGGGGGGGGAGTCTTTTCCGAGGGCTGGATGTAAAAAAGCAATCTTTGCTTATTCTATTACCCTCTTTGAATAAAGAAAGTTTTCAAATAAAGAAAGTTTTCAAAGTTTTCTCTCTCTCTCCTCTCTCTCTCTCTCTCTCCTCTCTCTCTCTCCTCTCTCTCTCTCTCTCTCTCTCTCTCTCTCCTCTCTCTCTCTCCTCTCTCTCTCTCTCCTCGTCTTGGATGGTATGTTTATTCCTATAGGCAGTCATATAAATTGTATTATGAGTGTGTTAGAGAGAGAGAGAGAGAGAGAGAGAGAGAGAGAGAGAGAGAGAGAGAGAGAGAGAGAGAAGAGAGAGAGAGAGAGAGAGAGAGAGAGACAAGGCAAGGCAAAAAAATATTTTATTCGAGGATAATAGATAAGCACTCATGTGCTTTTTTACATCCAGTCCCCGCCCTTTTCAGGGAAAACATCAAGATAAAAAGATACTAAACAGTAAAACTATATGCAGTACCAAACAACACAGAGGAATAAGGACATTATACATAATAAGATAATAAAAATGCACACATTCAGAAGACGAAAATCAGAAGCCACAATAAAATGATTTTGATTATAAAAGAAAAGGAGAAGCGTTAATAGATAAAGAGCAACCAAAGAAACATAATGAAATAAACAACTTAGCAACCAAGAAAAGTCCACCCAAAAATAATTAGCTACAACATTGTTACAACTCATAACAACAAAATGAACTCAGAAGGAACTAAAGATAATACAATGATTATAATGATTATAATGAGAGAGAGAGAGAGAGAGAGAGAGAGAGAGAGAGAGAGAGAGAGAGAGAGAGAGAGAGAGAGAGAGAGAGAGAGAGAGAGAGAGAGAGAGAGAGAGAGAGAGGAAAATCTGATTGTTTTGAACTTAGTTTCTCGCTTTTGTGTTATTGAAATAGTGTAGGGATGTGTTTTTGTCTTGTTACCGTAAAATAAATTGAATTTGTAATCTAGAGTGTGATGTTGGATAAGACTTTTTAAGGTTTGTGACTTGGAATAGTGTATATTGAGATGTTGCTTGTGTCTGTAATTGTGAGTGTAGTTGGGTAGTTGTTTATATAAATAACTAAGTAATTAAGCTTATCATTTGTTTTAATATAATTCTGATGATTGTTTGCCAGTGGGTTTGTTGTTTGTTGGGTTTTTTGTTGGGGTTTTTCCGTATTTTCTTAATAAAACATTCGAATTCGAAATTTGAATTCGAAATCGAATTTGATTTCGAATTCCTCTCTCTCTCTCTCCTCTCTCTCTCTCTCTCTCTCTCTCCTCTCTCTCTCTCTCTCTCTCTTCTCTCTCTCTCTCTCTCTCTCTCTCTCTCTCTCTCTCTCTCTCTCTCTCTCTCTCTCATCTCTCTCTCTCTCTCTCACTCTCTCTCCTCTCTCTCCTCTCTCTCTCTCTCTCCTCTCTCTCTCTCTCCTCTCTCTCTCTCTCTTCTGTTTTTTCAATGTAAGTCATATTTTTGTTACTGATTTTGTTGCTATATTTTGTTGTTATTGCTGCTGTCTTGTATCCCACACCAAAATACTAAGCAGTTCGGCAACCCCCTTCATGAATGGGCCAATGGCGTTTTTGTTAATAAATCATTCAAGTTTCAGTTCTCTCTTTTCTCTCTGTGTATCATTAGTTAACCTTTTGCTATGAGTTGTATATTTTCCTCTCCTCCTTAATCTGTCCCCCCACTCCTCAATCTCTCCTCTCCCTCATCCTTTCACCCTCAACTAGCACCCCCCCCCCCTTAAACCTCTTCTTAACCTATCGTCCTCCTCCCTCCCCCGTAATCTCTTCCTTCTCTTACAGGAAACATTTACACAGACAGGCATAAACTGAATAAATAAAAATAAAATGAGATGAACAGTTTCATCGCTCTGCCTTTGTGGTGACACGCTCATTTGATTTTATTTAATTTCATGCGGTGCGTAGCTCCACTGACCGCGAAGGCATTTTCCTCTTCGTCTAACGCTTAGAAGCATCTATTGTCTATCCTAAAAGCGAAGATGTGTTGCGGTGCCATTAAGCACCTGAGGAGGCAGGAGGCTCAGTGCATCCGACTTTGGTGTGGGAGGGACTTGTTCTCTTTTCAGTTTCTGTGGAAAAAGGCAGGAGAATGGCCCAAAGAGGCAGAGAATAGACTGGAAGGAGGTGATACGAGGAGAGGAACAAGGCAGACACAAAGAGAGGGATAGAAAAGAGGGAGTTGCTAGCACAGAATGAAAGAGATGGAGGCCTCGAGGGGGTAGGGGAGAGGGAAGGAAGGAGGGAATGAATCTGGGTGGATGGAGGCTGCACCCTTCATTTAGCCAAAAGGTAGTTCGGCTTTTCGGCTGTTGCTTCATCTGGTTCCTATCTGGACACTGACTTGACGCCGTCCCTCTTTTGGGGCAAAGCCTGTGGTGTCGTTAAGGGGTTGTTGTTGGCAACTGCTCAGGTTGTGGGCGCACCAAGCACACAGACACAGACAGACAAACAGGCACACACATGCACTTGCGCGCGCGCACACACACGCACACATACATACACGCACGCACGCACACACACATGCACATACACACACGCACACACACACACACACACACACCCACACACACACACACACA
>CM060325.1:31787762-31795262 GCA_030674155.1 Stramonita haemastoma
AAATAAAAAGGAACAAAACAAAATAAAGACATTTTTAGCAGTTTTAGACAGTTTGCATGCAAAAAAGAGAAGAAGGATACAAGCGATACCTCTCTCTCCAGAGTTGATCCTGCCACTTCTTCCTCCTAATTGCACCGTTTTTAGACAGCTTCCTTTCCACAGTGACCTTACAGTGACCTCCATCTCTGGGGTAATCAGTTGCTGTCGTCCTCTCCATTGTTCCAATGTCCACAGCATCCAGTCCTCCCTCTTTGATTGAACAGGCTGCACGATACCTCCAACTGCCTTGCTTGCCCATCTGGCTTTGAGAACTGTCTGCGTTTATTTCTTTTTCTGAAAATGCACGGGGTTCAAATTACTGGTTAATTCATTCTTAAGCAGTATGACTTTTTTGTGGACAGTGCCCTTTTTTACATTAAATATTGCTAGAAGCTGCTACCGGAAACGCAGAAAACAGACAGAGACTCGAAGACAAAACCAACGACAGAGAGAGAGAGAGAGAGAGAGAGAGAGAGAGAGGAGAGAGAGAGAGAGAGAGACAGAGACAGAGACAGAGACAGAGACAGAGACAAGAGACAGAGGACAGAGAGACAGAGACAGAGACAGAGAGACAGAGAGAGAGAGTGGGGGAGAGAAGGAAAGAGGGAGAGAGAGAACTCGAACTGGAATATTTTAATGAGGGTAAATGGATAAGCCAGAGGCTTCTTTACACCAGGCCCTCAGAGACCCCCCCCCCTCCCCCCCCCAAAACACAACAAGAAAAAAAGCAAACAAGCCAACCGCGCGTAGTTGATTTATTAAGTTAATAAATAACTCAATAACATACCGACAAAATCAACATAACCATTTTATACCGTGATCAATGGAGTTGTCCAATCAATTCTTAACACTTCACAGCACACACACAGACACACAGACACACACACACACAACACAGACACAGACACAGACACAGACACACGCACACACACACACACACACACACACACACACACACACACACCACACACACACACACACACACACACACACACACACACACACACACACATGGATATCTCGCCCTTTTTGTGACTTTAAAAAATTCGTATTCATATTTGTATCCGTATTTGGCCAGTCAAACAGGCCTGTAACCGTTTTTCTACTTGCTCAAGTCTGGCAACTCTTTTAGATAACGCACTTTCTACACTGACCTTGCCCGTGTCCTGCAACTCTTCAGTAATAATTTCTTGTTGTCCGTCAATGGCTTCTATACAGAAGCAGCACATCCAGTTCTGCGCCTTTGGTCAAAAGAACTTGGCAGCAAGATGCACTGCGAATTGAGCTGTCTCGTCCTGATCCTTCTGTACATTGGCCCAGGCCCAAAGCTGTGCCAGTTATCGATGTCAGCTTGTTGCCCAGGCCGACATTACAATGTTGATCTATTGTAAATGCTGTGTTAAGATTGCCTTCAGCCATGACAAGCTCTTACCATAGCAAGCTGTACTGTTCAAAGTACTGTTCAAAGTACTGTTCAAAGTACTGTTCAAAGTACTGTTCAAAGTACTGTTCAAAGTACTGTTCAAAGTACTGTTCAAAGTACTGTTCAAAGTACTGTTAAAGTACTGTTTAAAGTACTGTTCAAAGTACTGTTCAAAGTACTGTTCAAAGTACTGTTTAAAGTACTGTTTAAAGTACTGTTCAAAGTACTGTTTAAAGTACTGTTCAAAGTACTGTTCAAAGTACTGTTCAAAGTACTGTTCAAAGTACTGTTCAAAGTACTGTTCAAAGTACTGTTCAAAGTACTGTTCAATTACTGTCAAAGTACTGTTCAAAGTACTGTTCAAAGTACTGTCAAAGTACTTTCAAAGTACTGTTCAAAGTACTGTTCAAAGTACTGTTCAAAGTACTGTTTAAGTACTGTTTAAAGTACTGTTTAAAGTACTGTTTAAAGGAGCGAAAAGCCTCTGAAGTCGGATTATGGCTACTCACATGGCGATACACTTGGAACACTCACACATGCAAACTTTTCACTTAGTGTACAGTTTTAATCTCAGCATGATTCCCAGGTGGGATGAATGTGTTAGGGTACACATTCTGAGTGACCCTCAGAGTGTTAAGCGGGGAATGCACAACAACAACAACAATTTTCTGCACATTATCACAGCAATGATGACACTGATGTAGCATTCAACTACTTTAACCTCTTTATTTCTCTCAAAGGGTATTAAAAAAAGTGATTGTCACATTTTCAGTCATTCAATCGAGTTCCAAATTTTCCTTTTTTATTGCAAAACATCAACCGCAGCAAGAACACTAGCAGAATAGAAACTAACTTTGGTTATGGTAGCTTTATTTTCGTATGCAAATATTGCATGATTTTAATAAAAATTTTTACTAAAAATACATACACTTAAACGAAGAGATGATTCACACAGTTTATTCACTTTCTCCCTCGTCTACTCTCCTGTATACCTGATTGGAATGAAGAGAGAGAGAGAGAGGGAGATAGAAGAGAGAGAGAGAGAGAGAGAGAGAGAGAGAGAGAGAGAGAGAGGAGAGAGAGAGAGAGAGAGAGGAGAGAGAGAGAGAGAGAGAGAGAGAGAGAGAGAGAGAGAGAGAGAGAGAGAGAGAGAGAGAGAGAGAGAGAGAGAGAATTTCCTTTTTTTCTGCCTTGTGGTGTTCAGTGGTGCCTGTTCTGATCTAACATACGCAGGACACCAACTACTGAGCCCCCTACTAACGACAGTGTTAGCTCAGTTGCGGAGCCAGACTGAGTGAGTCACCCACCTGAGGTGGCGAGTCGCCGCGAACCTTCAACCCCAAAGGCTTTGACACAAACTCACCACGGGCACAGAAGTGTATGGGGAAATTGAATCTGATGTCACAATGAGACCAGAGCAGCGGGAGCCACCGAAACAGAGACATTTTTTTTTATATTATTGCATGATGATCAATGGTGATGGGGATGATGTAATGATGCTGCTGTGGAAGTGCATCCGCTTTGAGACTACTTGACAGGGTTGTACTCTACGCTTACTGTCATAATATGTCCCAGCGTCAAACGGACCCGAGAGATGTAGACACCAGCAGTGTTGGTCAGACAGTTAGAGCAACACTCTCAAATTCGATTCCGTAAAGTGGATGAAGCTCGACTGTGTGGTCCAGTCTTCCCTCTGAGCCCATAGCACACTCACTCTGGGTAGGAGCCGGCCGGAGTCCTAAAAATCCCTATGACTCTTATGGGACTCCAACCCGCGACCTTCCAGTCCAAAATCCAAGACGCAAACCACTGCGCCAAGGCGGCTGGTTAATTTTTTTTTTTTTTTTTTTTTTTTTTTTTACTTGAGGGCAGCAATATTCTGTAACTGATGCTGAAAGTTTGGCCAAGCAGTTTGAAAATCTTCTTCAACATCTCAAGAGTACAGGCGGTCTAGACGTAGCTTCCCTGCGTAGAGAGCAAGACGCGTGGTTTCAGTCCTCTTTTGTCTCTGAACGTTTAACCCAGGGAGTGATGGTCTGGGTACAAGTCTTTCAAATGAAACGATAAACCGAGATTCCATGTGCAACATGCCTTCAGCATAGGTGACAGGGCCCACAACAACACAGGAGTGTTATCCCTGGCAAAGGTATATAGTGAAAAGCCACACTGAGAGGGAAACATACGCAGGCAGGAAAGGATAAGTTAGGTTGCGCTGTTCTTGTGGTGACGTGCTCTTCACAGGGACAGCAGCCTAAATTTCACGCTAAGACATCTATTATGATTGGAAAAAAAATAACACAAAACAACACAGTACAGTACAATACAGTGCAGTACAATATAATGTAACACAGTAAAACAATTAGAATGTAATACAATACACTGTACTGCAATGCAATATATATAATGCAATACAATAAAATGGAATATAATATAATGCAATAGAATAAAACACATTGCAATACAAGACAATACAAAGCAATACAAATCAGTACAATTCAAATAAATATAATATACTGCAATACACAACAATACTATGCAATACAATACAACACAATACAAAGCACTACAATACACTCAAATACACTAGAATGTAATACAGCACAATACCATACAAGGCAACACAACACAGTAAAATCTAATGCAATGCTACACAATATAATACTTTACAATACACATCAATGCAATACAATGCAGCGCAATTCAATACAATACACTATGATATGATGCAATTCAATGTAATTCTACACGACGCAACAAATCACACTGCAATGCAGTGGGAAAGACAACAGAACGCATACATTTCAATACAACATAACACAACACAATACAATAGTGCACAGCGTTTTGGGCAGAAATGAGAATTAGACAAATCAATCAAAAATCGATAACAACAAAATCAAACCCAACAAATCAAAACAGAACAAACCAATAACCTAGGCCTAACTGACAAACGAACAAACAAAAACTCCCCACCCCAAAATAACACAAAGTCTACTCTCCTCAAGAAATGGAAATGAGGTAAAGGTAGTTAAGGTAAAGGTGTTACCATAACCTATGTGGTCGTAGGGAAGCGAGGCGTTAGACCTCAGCCAGGATATTGAGGGCGGCGCCCATCTCCTCTCCTTCACTGTTTTACCTTCCATGACCCTAAAGAGGGCAGGTACCCATTTACAGTGGGTAAATAGGGGGACTGTACTGAAGCCAAGGTGCGCATACGGTCACCCATCCAACTGGTAACCACGCTCGATGTTGCTTAACATTGGCTGGGGGGAAACGAGTGCTATGACCACTGAGCTATCCCTTCCCCAATGAAATTAATGAGACCTAGCAGAAACGTTAAATTGCACTGCACTTGTAGCATTTCCCTATCCCCCGCTCCCCTAGTCCAAAATGTCCATCTCCTCACTAGCCTGATGCCAATCACACCTCCTTTCAGTTAATTAATGTTCTATCTACCGTGACCTTGCAGTGTCTTCCTCTATCAGTTGGGTAATTAGTCCAGGAACATTTTGCCCAAAAAGGGCTAGGGCAAAAAGCAATTAATTCATTTTTTTCACTTGTTTTATGTTTTGGTGGGTGTACTTGACCATTCCAAAATGGTTTTAATAAAAATCTAGTGGGGGGATAAGATTTAATTCGTGTTTGAAAAGAGCAGATTCAGTGCAGCTGAGCTGAAACGGTATTTCCCGTTTGCGCTGCTTTGTAAGCTGTTCTGGCTGTTTAGTCAGGAATTTGTACATTTAATTGAAGCAGGCTTGTATAAGTTACATTTCTAAACTAAACCTTTTATACTCTGACGACCTAATTCCTTTTTACCGGGCGAAAACTAACGTAACTGCACTTCCAGTTTGCAAATTTGAGAAAAGTTTATAGAAAACATTACTGTAGGCAGCAAAATTTGAACATTGTGCAATCATTATGAGTGTAATAATCTTAAACACTCAAAAATACATTCATATGATGCAAAGAACGTGATGTTTGGTACATGCTGTTGTCGTTTTACCTTATTTGTATACCCACCCTCCTGAAATTAGTGACCCAAGCGTTCAAACAAAGTACAATTTTCAGACAATACTAAACAATCAACTTCACCCTCAACTTCCCTCCTGGTCCCCAAATGTTCCACCTCCAACCCCAACCCTCTCCCTCCCCCTTCCCACCATCCCCTCCCCCTTCCCCCACCATCCCTCTCCCCCACCGTACCTCCCCCTCCCCCCCCTCCCCACACATGCCATTTTGTTGTCTTGTAACAGACAACTATAATGGTTGATCCTATGCACCTTTCTGGGTCACCATACAAGGTGGTTTCTGTGATGCTGAGGTCTTGCAGTTGATACAAATATGTTCCATGATTTCTTGCAACAGACCAGCATTTTAATATGTAGGTGTCACTTATATTCACACACACACACACACACACCGCGCGCGCGCGCGCGCGCGCGCACACACACACACAAACAACACATACACACAAACAATACAAACACAAATAACATGCACATACACACATATGGATAGATCATATGCTTTAGATTATTCTGTGGCCATATCTTGTTATAAAAACTGCTATGTAATGCCTTTTTTGCTTTCTTCACTGTTTTTATGTCTGAACCAAGCATATCATGCTGTCTTCTTTTCCATTATATTGTGAGCAATACATTTTCTGTGTTTCCTTTCCTTTTCTATGCTATATCATTTGTACCTAGATTAAGACCGTTTTGTTTTTCTATCCTTTATTGATGTGTTTTTATTTCCATCAAAAACAATTTGTGAGGGCAAAATGGAAACTTTTGTGAAAGCTTAACACACACACACACACACACCACACACACACACACACACACACACACACACACACACACAACACACACACGCAGACCTGCTGATCAAAGTAACTATTTTTTAAACACAACTTCTTCCGATTTTACAAAACAAACTGACTGTTTAATAACTATACTACTACGCTGGATGTGTCTGTTTACACCTGTGCTGTGGCGTCTGCTACTCCTTTTGTTTTGTCTTCATCCGTGCGTTTCTCACACATTTATTCATTACTTTCATTCTCTCTGTGACAGTAGCAAGATTCACAAACGATATGGACTTTGGATCATCCCAGTTACAGAGTATGTAATAGTCAGCAAAGAAAACTTAGGCCTATCTCTGATTAATTCGCGGAGGGGTCTGACCCTGAAACTGCCAGTGTCACAAAAACGAGGCTGCGTGCGTGACTGAAACTCCGGCCCCCTGGCGAAATTGACAGAAAGTAGTTCGACATAAAAAGTGCTTTACGTAAAATTCCCCCAAAAATCTTTTATTAAAACCAGTGGAATGCAATCGGGAAGGGTTAATTAACTAGTTTGTGTAGTCAGAAATTTTGAAGCATTACTTTGCACCAAAAACAAATTTTTCTTGGACTTAATTAGTTTTTGTCATCCTCGAAGTACAGTGTACTGTGGCACTTTGTGTAGTGGTGTGTGTGTGTGCGTGCGTGCGTGCGTGCGTGCGTGTGCACGCGCGTGTGTCTGTGTGTGTGCTTGTAAATGTGTGTGTGTTGTGTATGTGTATGCGTGTGTGCTGTGTATGTGGTGTGTGTGTGTGTGTGTGTGTGTGTGTGTGTGTGTTGTGTGTGTGGTGTGGTGTGTGTGTGTGTGTGTGTGTGTGTGTGTGTGTGTTTGTGTGTGTGTGTAGGGGGATGTTGCGTATGTGTTGTGTGTGTGAGGGGGTGTTGTGTGTGTGTGGTGCTGTGTGTATGTCTGTGTTGTGCATGTGTGTGTGTGGGGGGGGGGGAGTTGTGTGTGTTGTGTATGCGTGTGTATGTGTGTGTGCTGTGTATTTGCATGTGTGCTTTGTACGTGTGTGGGTGTCGGTGTGGGTGTGTGCTGTGTGTATGTGTGTGTGTGTGTGTGGGGGGGGGGGGGGGGTTGTGTGTATGTATGTGTTGTGTATATGTATGTGTGTTGTGTTTGTGTGTTGTATATATGTGTGTTGTGTGTGTGTGTGTGTGTGGGGGGGGGGTGTTGTGTCTCTGTGTGTGGGGA
>CM060325.1:31800262-31807762 GCA_030674155.1 Stramonita haemastoma
ATACATACATACATACATACATACATACATACATACATACATACATACATACATAGTAAATATATATACATTCTAATATATATATATACATATATACATATATATATATATATATATATATATATATATATATATATATATTATATATATATATATATATATATTTCGGACGAGACTATAAACAGAGGCCCCATGTGAGAATGCACGCAGAACATCTTGCGCACACGTTATATATATACACGTTATATATATACACGTTGCACGCAGAACATCTTGCGCACACGTTTATATATATATATATATATATATATATATATATATATATATATATATATATATATATATATATATATATCATCATCATCATCATCATCATGGCTTGGCTTCGCGAACGAAGATTAAGGGCACTGTCCACGTCTGGTGCAGGCTCGCTGGTGGCTGTTCAGTCCAATGCGTGACAAACAAACCCGACCGCAGCGGCTGCAGGGGAAAGTCGATTCTGGGGTTGATGTAGAGGGGACGCGGTTCTTCCTCCTCATTCGCCTCTCCTCAAGGGCCGCTCTGCGATTGTCCTCAAAGGAGGAGACCGACTGATGCACAGTGTGTCGCCAGGCCTGCCGGTCAGCAGCAAGGACTGACCACTGGTTATGGTCTATGAGAAAGGCTGACAGAGATTTCTTCAGAGAGTCTTTAAATCTCTTCTTTGGTGCGCCTCTGTAGCGGTGTCCGGTGGAAAGTTCACCGTAGAGAACCATCTTCGGTAGGCGATGGTCCTCCATTCTAGAGACATGCCCTGCCCAGCGTAGCTGCGTTTTCAGCAACATGGCCTCAATGCTGGTGATCCCTGCTTGCTCCAGCACCTCAGCATTCGTGGGGAAGTCGCTCCAGTGGATGTCGAGGATGGAGCGGAGACAGCGTTTGTGGAAGCGTTCCAGAATTCGCAGGTGGTGTCTGTATGTGACCCATGACTCAGAGCCGTACAGGAGGGTGGTCAGTACCACGGCTCTGTAGACACTGATCTTGGTGTCTTTCTTCAGATGTTTGTTTTTCCAGACACGGTGGTAGAGTCCGCCAAAAGCACTGTTTGCCTTTGCCAGTCTGTTGTCTACATCTTTATCAATCTTTGCGTCAGAGGAGATTGTGCATCCCAGGTAGGTAAACTGCTGGACTGTCTTCAGTTCTGTCTCACTAATTGTAATGTGAGGTGGGTGGTACGCTACCTGAGGTGCGGGCTGGTAGAGAACCTCTGTCTTCTTCAGGCTGACTTCGAGTCCGAAGAGCTGGGCTGCCTCTGCAAAACAGGATGTTACATGCTGCAGGGCGGTTTCTGTGTGGGCTACAATGGCAGCATCATCAGCAAAAAGTAGCTCTCGAATTTGTTGCTCCAGGGTTTTGGTGTGGGCCTGAAGACGCCGCAGGTTGAATAGGCTGCCATCTGTGCGGTAGCGTATGAAAACTCCGTCTTCGTCATCAAGATCTTCTGTGGCCCGCTGAAGCATCATGCTGAAGAAGATAGTGAAGAGGGTTGGTGCAAGAACGCAGCCCTGCTTCACCCCGTTTGTAATTGGGATATATATATATATATATATATATATATATATATATATATATATATATATATATATATATATATTATATATATATATATATATATCATTCGGACGAGACTATAAACAGAGGCCCCATGTGAGAATGCACGCAGAACATCTTGCGCACACGTTAAAAACTAGTTCCGCCTTTCGGAAGAGACGGCAATTGTGTGCCGGTAAGAGCGGATGACAACAAAATTAAAAACAGTATGTACATAGGTGTGTTTAGACTTTAGACACTATCCCAGAGGAGAAATCGGGGAGTTGGAGTACCTAGGGCTCTTCGGGGCTGTAGGCCTTTATGGCAAAGTTCTGGCGGCTCCTGGGAACCATTCGTGTCGACGATTGCCTTTCAAATGGACCTTTCCAGCGACATGGAGAGGAGGGTCTGCTCCGTGGGTAACAGCTTGCCCTTCATACTTACCCAGGCTTTGCACTCTAGAGCCTAGAGCGCAACATCATAGTCTTCCGAGACTGGTGGATGCCTACCTTTTATATGAATATCTATCTATCTATCTATCTATCTATCTATCTATCTATCTATCTATCTATCTATCTATCTATCTATCTATCTATCTATCTATCTATCTATCTATCTATCTCTCTATCTATCTATCTCTCTAACTATCTCTGTCTGTCTGTCTGTCTGTCTGTCTGTCTGTCTGTCTGTCTGTCTGTATGCATGCATGTTTATGTATGTATGTATTGATGTATGTATGTATGTATGTATGTATGTATGTATGTATGTATGTATGTATGTATGTATGTATGTATGTATGTATGTATGTATGTATGTATGTATGTATGTATGTATGTATGTATGTATGTATGTATGATGTATGTATGTCTGGGTTCAAGAACCTAGGTCCATGAACGGTGAGATTGTAAGTATGCGACCGTTTTCTCTCCATCAAGGAAACAGCGTTGTGACCCATGTGGTATTCCTAATCGCGACATAGTGTAATTTTTTGTTGCCATTTAATTTTTGTCATTTGTTCCTATTACCCATCAACTCCCTACACTTGCGAAAGACAGCTGAGGTTTTTATGCTTATGTGCGCAGGACTTCTGCGTGCTTCACACACAGGGTCATTGTTTATAGTCTCATCTGAAGGACTTTAAGTGATTAAAGTGGTGCTGCACTGATGATAAAACGAATGGGGGGGGGGGGGGGGAGAGTAGGGGGAATTCCGGGCGTATCTGCGGTGGCTTGAACTAGTGCTGTCAGATCAGATACTTCAGACTGTAACTACTAAGCTATCTCCTCCTCCTCGCTGTCCACATAATTATGCAACTAGCACTTGAAAAGATTAGCTAGCTGTTGTGGGTCCAAAGTCTTCACACTATTTTGTTGATCCGCTGAAAACCTGCTCAGTTTTTCAAAGGCAGAATATGTAATGGCCCAGATCAAAAGCTGTGTCAGGTATTACTATTATTTTTATTCTTCTATTTCTATTCTTCTTCTTTTGTTTTGAGGATAATGGAATCAGCACTCAGTTCCTTTTTTACATCCAGTCCCCGTGTGTATGCGGTTTTGAAAATTTTGTCATCTGTTCCCACCGCACAGCGCACAAATCCAGCATCACTCAGTTGGGCCAAGTCAAGAGTGCTATATTTAGCGCACTCCTCCCTTTTACTTAGTCCATGTGTGGTCAGCTCCTGTTATAAATAGCACCAGCTAGCCACAGCTGGGATGGGATGGGATTGGGTAATTAGCTCCTGAATGGAGCTGAAAGTGGTGGAAACTTACAGCTGTAACGGCACACAATGGCCTACTCTTCGGAAAAGCAGAACGTGTTTTAGCGTGTGTGCGCAAGATGCTCTGCGTGCGTTCGCACTCGAGACCTCGGTTTATAGTCTCATCCGGACTTCTGGGGGGAGTGGAGTCGGCGGCACTGCTGTTACTCCAGAGGAAAAATCCTCTTGAACAAGATTTGAACCCGGGTCCGCAGATCACGAGCGCATCACTGACTACCAGACTATCCCGTCCCGTCAGTTATTGACGTCAGCTAATTGCTAAAGCATACACTTACAAGTTATGTCGTAAAATGCTGTGTTGAGATTGCCTTCAGCTACGACAAGCTCTTAGTATCTCTAAGTACCTGCACTTTCCTTTAAAGGAGAGAACTCCTCTGAAATTGGAGTATGGCTGTATGTATGGTGAGGTACTTAAAACAGTCATACATGCACCTCATTCAGTGTGCAGTTTCAATCTCACAGTGATTCCCAGGTGGGATGAGTGAGTAAGAGTGCACATTTTTTATGACCCCCACAGTGTCAAGCTGGGGAACGCACAACAACGAAAACAACAGAATAGAAAACATATCTATTCACTAGAACAGGATTGAACTAATTGATAAACAAAGATAAAAAAGGAATGACAAAAAATGCCCACCGGTCCCTCCCCCCAAAATCATTAAAAAGGTAAATGGAAATTGAAAAATATAGAAGATACGCAAAAGTAAGAGAAACAAAAAGCACAGAAAAGGAAGTTGAGAATCAAAAGAGAACAAAATATAATTTGAACGATTTCTATAGAAAAAGACCCAAGTTAAGATAGCCAAACAAACAAGAAATAGAATATGGCATATTAAAAAGACAGGTGTAGCACTCACAAAAGAAAAAAAAGAAAGACAAAAAAGAAAGAAAAATATAACGGGCTAGAAGCTGACACTTCCTACTCTAAATGCAACTGAGGAAAAACCATACAAGCAAACACATTACAGAAACAAAAAACACCAATAGAATAGAATCCATAATGACTAATTTGAAAACAAATGCTTATTGATAGCTTGCTGAACATGAACATCTCTTTATCAGAAGCCAGGGTGAATTTCCTTCCTCCCTTCACCTTGTGCCTCCTCCAGCTAACCTGCTATCTGCCGTGACCTCTCTGTGCCCTCCCTCCCTCTCTGCTCTGGGGAGTCTTTTCGGTCTCTGAATGCTTCCTCTGTCCTGGGGAGCCAGTCTTCCTTTTTGAACACTACCATTCAGCGCCGTGATTGGCGGTCCCTGAATGAGGTGTCTGCTGCTCTGCCCCTTACTGCCGCCAGCTTTCTGCCTGCTTCACAGGGTGGACATTTGCATTCCCTCCAGCCTTCTTTGTAGCTAGGCTGCCTTTTTAACAAACGTTCATTGTTAAAGGTAGTTTAAGCAGGAACAGAGAAAGATGGCGAACCTAAGTGGCACTGCATGGATCGCGTGTCGGTGGTCTAGAGGTAACGCGCCCGCCTTGAAAGCGAAACGTCAGGCTGGGAAGTATGCGGTGGTTTGTATCCCGTTTGGGCCTGAAACGTTTCATCCAGCCATTAGACCATGAGTGGTGGTCTGGGGTGCTAGTCTTTCCAATACGATGATAAACCGAGGTTCCGTGTGTTATACAAAATTATTCAGCACACGTAAAAGAACCCGCGGCAACAAGAGAGTTGTCCATGACAAAAATCAGTAGGAAAAAGTCACTATAACCTGTGTCTTCCTATCAAGTATAGTATTTCCAAACACACCTCAAAAAGATTCCGTTTATTTGAATGTTATTTGTAACTTCTTCTCCTTCTTTGTCAAACACTCAAGACAGCAACTATTGTTTTCTGTCATACGAGGAAAAAATGTGTTCTGCTGCCATTCAGCGCCTAGCAAGTCAGTCTAGGGCATCCGACCTTGTCGTAGGAAAAACTTGTCATCTTTTACCTCTGTCTGGTAAAAAGCAGGAGAATGGACCAAAAAGGAGCAAAAAAGACAAGGAGGTGACGCCAAAAAAGGAACACGAAAAAAGAGAGGGACAGAAAAGAGGACATTCCTAGCAGTGATTTCCAGAAGGTGGGGATGCTAATAATTCTAACAGGCATTATTTTTGTATGCCATTTCTTCTGCCGTAGCCTTGCTGTGTGTTACATCTCTGGAGGGCTGAGTATTTTCCGTTTTCCCGATAGACGCTCTGTCCAGTCCAGTCAGTGCTCCGTGCTGGAGTCAAATTATAGAGCAAGGAGATGCTCTGTCCCGGAATTTTGTCTAGCTCCCTCTCTTAACCTGGTCTTTTTCGCTCTCTCGGACGGATGAAACGTGGCCATTAACGTACAAATATTTGGTTGATATTAAAGTTGTTGTTGGTCGTTTTATTTTTTAGCTCACATTTATTTCATGGGGATAAAACTACTGTCTTGTAAAAGAAAAGTATATGTTTTCAGGTGAGCGTACCGTTTTAATTTGAAATAATGAACGCGCATTACAAAGTGATTGCCTCAAATCCCACACAAGAATACCAGATCACACTTGGGTCATATAGTACTTTTCATAATGTAAGACACATTCAGTTTCTTTGCTCATAACTGGATTCCCGTTCCTTTCATCCCTTTTTAAGAAAAAAAAATCATAATACTCATTGCATTGATTTTTTATTCATCTCTCTGTCATACCCTCGTTCTCTTTCTTTTGGATATTAGCTGTCTTTTGCTTTCTCAATGACTCTCTGCTGGGTCCATCCAGCCCTGTGTGTTTGAATCAAAGCACTGAGCATTGAGATGCAATGTTCCATGGGCTGCTTTGTCTTCCTGCTAACCTGTTTTTTTCTCTACTCCTTAGATCAATGAAACGTTTCATTCACCTGAATGTCTCATTTTTTATATTTAAGTTACTTGACTTTAATCACTTGGGGGGTAGTTTCCTTGCTTTGAGCCCCCACCCCCACCCGCTGGTTTATTGATATGGTTTGGATATTTCCAGGAAGATTGCGTTTCTTCTTTTTTGTTGTAAAGAAGCTCTGTTAAACGTCGTGGTTGCCGTTCTTATATTTACATCCAGTCGAGATATCTGACCTCAAAATTTATGCAAAAATGAAACAAATAAAACGGAGCTCCTAATGTGGTCGTAGTATTTACGATACAGAATGTTTGCTTGCTAATGACTTTTGTTCTTTACAGTATGCTTCACATTAATTGCTTCATTTTCTTAGTTTTTATTGCATGTTTCCCGAGGATCACCGATGGTGCAATTGTGCGTATGTGACCTTTTTGTCTACCGTGAGGTATCTGTATTCTGATTGGGGAAGTGTTTGAATCGACCCTATCTATTGTATTCATTAAGTACACCATCCCCTCTCCTGTCCTCGCTATTACCTCTATCCCTGAGCAGTTGTTTTGTCGCCATCTCAATGTCCTTGAATCAGAGTGGTTTGTGATGAGATGCATTGTACCCAAAAGCACTTTGTTTCTGTCCTCCTATTAGCATCATCTTCGAAAATCTCTGAAAAACAGGTATCATTTTCACTTGAATGTCTTGTATAACTTGAATTACCTTTTATCTCACGTTGTGGATAGTTTTTGCTGCTTAAAGTCACATTTTGCTTTTAAAAGGTTGTGGGGCTTTTTACCATTCTGCAAGATTTTTTATAAGTAAAATGTAAGTTTTGTTTTACCATTTTCATAAATATACCAGGTCAGTGTGAAATTTAACCGTGCCCACTTTACCTTTAGTTGATATTTCTTAATGCAAAGGTGCTCCTATAGCCTCTGTGGTGGTTGGGAAGCGGCGTTTTAGAGACCTCAGCTTCACCAGGGGCCAGAACATTGAGAGCAGCACCCATCTCCTCTCCCTCGCTGTCCTAACCCAAAAGAGGGCAGGTACCCATTTAAAGCTGGGTGAACTGGGGCATGTACTAAATCCAAGGTGTGCAAAGGGTCACACATCTACTTGGTAACCACGCTCAAAGCTGTTTAACAGTGGCTTGGGGAAAGCGAGTGCTCTGACCACGAAGCTGCCCCTCCTCGTATTCTTCCTCTTTACTTTAATGCTACTTATGCATACTGATGCTCCAGGATAAGTTTCAAAACAACTTTGAAATACAAATTAATAATCCAGAAAACTAAAAGGAAAGAAACACGCAAACAAAGGAAGACTAAGTATATGAAGAAAAAATC
>CM060325.1:31810262-31822762 GCA_030674155.1 Stramonita haemastoma
CAGATTTTGGGGTTGGCTTTTACTCCCCACATGTGGCAGGTAGTACAGGGTTACATGGATATCAGTAGCAGAGGAAGCCTGTGACCTGACTACAATATAAAGTCTTTAAATGAAAAGGTTTAGGAGGACGATGCAGTCAGCTTGGAATTGGTTTGCCCCCGGCTGTCTGGGAGTGCAAATCGGTTTTGTCTTGGGAATATAGTGTGACCGCAGCTTAAAGAACTAGAATGTGAGGCGGTAAAGTGCATGGAGACGGGATAGCTCAGAAGTCAGAGCACTCGCTTTCCCCATGCTAAGGTTAAGCAGCAGTAAGCATGGTTGTTTTATTGGTGACCATTTACGTGCCTTGGCTTCAGTACAGTTCATCCAACTGTAAATGGGTACCTGCCATAATTAGGGTCAGGAAGAAATTGATTCTGGTTTTACAGGTGAGATTATGACTTAAACCAGAGTATTCTCATTGGTATTTTGAACTAAGCATGTAGGGAATATTTTAGTGAGAAAAAGCTGTAAATGTATGTCTTTAACAAGCTCTAAGTTCAGTGAAGTTTGCATAGATACAAAGCTTTGACCCCGATTGTACACAAAGATTATGTAATTCGTTTCATGTTTGTGCAACGTAAAAAAAACTATGTATTACCCAATAAAACTGCCCTTAGCATTGCAGATTTTTTTCTTTCTAAAGGGAAAAGCAGTATTTAAAGTTGAATGCTTCTTTACGTTTAGTCCATAGTAATGATGTGCTATTTGTTTAACCACTTCAGTCACGGCAGATTGTCTGCGTGAAATTCGGGTTGCTGTCCTCTGGGAAAGCACGTCACCACCAGAGTAGCGTCACCCATTATGTTTGCTTTCTTTCCATGTATATAACTGTTTCCTTATGAGAGTGGCTTTTTTCTACAGAATTTTGCCAGGGACAACTTCCTCACAGCTTTGGGTTTTTTACGTGCCCTAATTAATTATGTGTATTTATGTTTAGCACCGAGACCACCATTCATGGGCTAATAGATGGGGAAAAGGTTTCGGGGTCAAACAAGGATCAAACCACCCCAAATTTCCAGCCCAGACTTTTCGCTTTCTAGGCTGGCGCGTTACCTCTAGACCACTTCTCTGACAGACATTATTTTTGTACACTTTCAAAATAAATAAACAAACAGAAAATCAGCATTCTCGACAGTGCATCAAATACTGGATAGCCAGAGTTTGTGTGCGATGTATTGTACAAATTTGCATTGCTTTAAAAACATTTTCGGGTCTTTTTTGAAGACAATTGAAAAATGAAACACTGTTCAAGGAAAGACATTTGCAGTTATGATTTGTATCTTAAAATCACACAATCTGTAGATACAAAATGCATTATGTTACTGACTATTCACATGGTTTTAGGTCAAGTATACTGTCCGCATGAAACTGACATATCTGTGGTATGCAAAACACCACTAGTTCAATGATTTGCTGTTCGTTTGGGTCCTGACAAATAAGGGTCAATCTTTTTTCCAAATTGTGGTGGGGATTTTTTCAAATTGTTCAAATGTAACGATCAATATATATATTTCAATGTTGCTCAAATAACAAAATAATACTGAACACACTTTGTAGGCTGTTTGAAAATTTTGGAGATATTATCTTGAAAAAAATAGTCATTTGGATAAAGAACAGTCAACTTGAGTCTGTTCAGGGAAAACAAGTGAATCAACATTTTTTTCCCGATTCAGACAAGATTTACAAAGACTGCTTTTGACGCCAAGAGTATTTTTATGGTAAGGCCCACAAGATGTCTAATGTTTTAGATAGGAAAGCCTTTAGGGAAACAGAGACTAGCTTTCACATGACTCACATCTAGACTGGATTAGGAATCGTAGGGGCAGTTTCATGTTTATGCCAAAGAAAACGACCATCGTCTGCCTCCGGTCCCCACTGAAGACAGCTTGCAGACATGATGACAGATAACAGACACTGGACATCGGGCATGGGATAAGTACGTAAGTAAGTAAATAAGTAAGTAAGGAGGGAAGGAAGGTGAGGGAGACATAAGGTTAGTAATAGTGTAGGTCAGTAAGTAAGTATGCAAGTAAGTAAGTACGTAAGTATGTATGTAAGTCAGTAAGTCAGTAAGTAATTAAGTGAATGAATATGTGGGTGAGTGAGTGAGTGAGTGATGTGAGTGAGTAGGTAAGTAAGTAAGTAAGCATGTATGTAAGTCAGTAGGTCAGTCAGTCAGTCAGTAAGTAAGTAGGTAAGTAAATGAGTGAGTAAGAACATGAGCAATTGATTAAGAAAGTAGGTAAGGAAATAAGTAAGTAAGTAAGTAGTTGGATGGATAAGTAAGGAAGAAAGGAAAAAGGAAAGAAGGAAGAAAATGGACATTCAAGTATGCAAGTACTTACGTAAGTAAAGGAGTATATGAGTGAGTAGGTAAACAAATAAGCAAATGAGAGAGTGAATGAATGAGTAAATGAGTGAATAGGTGAATGAGTTAGTGAGTGAGTGAGCAAATAAGGGGGTGACGATTTGTTTATTTGTGGTTTTGACAAATTCATAATTATTTCCCGTGGTGGCCTATTGACAATGGGGAATACGACATGCTTCTAGTTATCGATACAAATAAATACAAGAAAAGTATCTTTTTACATTGGATGTTCTGGAAATAAAGAGCTGTGAATAAAAATATACCACTATAAATGCAGGCGTCATATAGTCAACATGATTCTGGCTTGGAGTCTAAAACATATCTTTTTCTTTTATCTAGTTTTTGTATATCGTTTTCAAGTGATTATTTTTTATATTCCTGCCTGAACTATATTGTGATGGCGTGACATAAAGATTGGGATATTTGTTTTGCATTTTTAAATTAATGTGTGTGTGTGTGTGGTGTGTGTGTGTGTGGTGTGTGTGTGTGTGTGTGTGTGTGTGTGTGTGTGTGTGTGTGTGTGTGTGTGTGTGTGTGTGTGTTTGTGCGTGTGTGCGTGTGTTTGTGTGTGAGTGTGTGTGTGTGTTTGTGTGTGAGTGTGTGTGAGTGCGTGTGTGTGCGTCAAAGTCAAAGTCAAAGTCAAAATTTTATTTCGAGATGGTACACTGAGTAAGCAATAAATATGCTTTTTTCATCAAGCCATCTGTCTCTTTGTGTGTGTGTGCATCCATGGTTGTGTGTGTGCGTGTGTTCGTGTACGCGTGCATGCGTACATGTGTGTGAGTGTGTATGTACGTGCGTGCATGTATGTGTGTGTGCGTGCATGCATGTTTGCGCATGTTGCATGCCTGCATGTGTGTGCATCTGTGTCTGCGTGTGAGCATGAGCGCCTGTGTATGTGTGTATATGGATTTATATTTGGTAGTGTTTGTGCTGTGGCATGTGAACTGAAGGGCATCCACGTTTCCCCTTTCCCCTGCCTGTCACACTACAAGCAGTGCAGCCAGCTCCCGCTTTGTCAGCCTGTCCTTCATCTCTGCTGTAATCATCCATCTTCTGTCCTCAGTCAATGGCAATTCTGCTGAGTGCCTTCAGCCTTCAGGCTTTGAACGCGAGGACTTTGGAATGAGATACGTAGAGTGTGTAATTGCTTTGCCACAGGCTTCTTGTCAGTTTGAACCAGTTTTGTCCCTGTTGGTACAGCGTTACTACAGCGTCAGAGTTGACAGACTTTTTCCTTGCAGAAGGCTTTCTTGGTGGCCATCTGTTAATCTGAAAAAAGTCGCCAATACTGATGTGCAAGCAAAAGCCAAAAGCAAAACTTTTTTTTTCAAAATGCAACGTGTATGACAAATGGCTCATATCATAACAAGTGTATCATTCATTAAAATAAGTTCCGTTTATACGACTCTTACAACAGCATGAATTGAGAAAGCTAACAATATGCCCTTCAAAAATAATCAATATGTACCGCAAACACATCGACGAATGCTAGAAATAAACATGCGATAGGTTTCGTTTTCAACTTTACCACTGCTTTATAATATGTGCACTACCCACCATGTGTATTCCATATAGGGTTACTGCACAACCTGAATATTAGATTTTTGAAAGGGTAGCAACTTTTTATAAAAAAGAAAGTGACAATTAAATTGTTGTTGAGTGTTCAGTAAAAAACAAAGAAAGAAAGCATAATTTATGGAAAGAAAATCACCAACAAAACTAAACCATGGCCACAGACCACTGCCGTGGAATATCTCCTGCCCATTGAGAAATGGTTTAAAAGGACATGTTTTAATGTCAAAGGATTTCCCGATGACAAAGCAAGAGAGCTTGGTGGTCAAAGCGCGGAGCTTGCAGGATCACGTCACCACCTAGTGCCGTTAGCGGGGACACCCCCTCTCCACCAAACTAGGGTACATCTAGTACAACAGTGTGTTAACAACAGCAACAGAAGTTCTATGGCCCTGCAGCTTCTGGCTCAATTTGCAATGCCAAAGATCATCCTCCAGTCATACAATATAGTTATAATAGTCATTTTTAGTCATATACAGTCATTATAGTCATTTTTAGTCATAATTACATAGTCATTATAGTCATTTTAGTCATAAATAGTCATTATAGTTATTTCTAGTCATGTATAGTCATTATAGTCAATATTAGTCATATACAGTCATTATAGTCATTTTAGTCATATATAGACATTGTAGTCATTTTTAGTCATTATAGTCATTATTAGTCCTATATAGTCATTGTAGTCATTTTCAGTCATATATACATGACTTCACTAAGTGCTAAACTAAGTTTGTGGCAAAAACAAATGATTCCATGAAAAATGCTAGACTTGTGCATCTACAGTAATATCAGAACACATCTTCAAATCCTGCTGATGTGTTTTCCACAGATTGATTTTTTGTAACATTAATTCTGAGTCTGTGAATAGAAAGAAATGCAAATCAAGGTTTCACGTACAAGCACACACATAACTTTTTCAGCTTAAGTATCAAGCTCGTTCTCTTTGTTGAAACGTAGGATTGTTTTTATTGTTGTCATGGATAAACATTTCTTTTTTTTATTTATCTAATCTTTTCTTTCGAGGATAATGCAATAAGCACAAACCTGCTTTTTTACATTTGATATTATGTGTATGCATTTTTCACTCTCCAGAGAGCAATCAATCTTTTTCAGGCTCATCTTACTAAAAAAAACTCAATTGTTTGAAGTCTGCTCTTCCAGGAAATGGAAAGAAAACAAACACAAATACACTTCAGCGCCTGTCGATGTAGCAGCATGGACACAAAGCCCGTGGCTGTCAGTAGTTCTGTCCTGAGGGAAGCAGGTGACAGGTCAGTGACTGTTTGTTGCCAGACAAGACCACAGTTGGGACCTTCATTCTGTTGTGTATGGGCAGAACCTGACCACTGGCTAGGCTAAACAGCGTTTGATTTGGAGTCAATGGGGAGATGGCTCTGTGCTTTTTCTCTCTCTTCTTTGTGCTTATTCTTTCTCTGTCTTTCTTTCTGTCTGGATGTGCGTCGATTTCTCTCTGTCCATTTCTCTTCCTCTCTTCCTCAATCTACATCCCTTATCCCCACCCTCTCTCTGTCCCTGTCTTTCTCTCTCTCTGTCTTTCTCTCTCTTTCTTCTTCTTCTTCTTCTTCTTCTTCTTCTTCTTCTTCTTCTTCTTCTTCTTCTTCTTCTTCTTCTTCTTCTTCTTCTTCTTCTTCTTCTTCTTCTTCTTCTTCTTCTTCTTCTTCTCTTTGCTCTCTGCCTCTGTCTGTCTTTGTCTTCGTCTGTATTATTTTGTCTATCTTTTTGTCCGTTTGTCTGTTAGTCTGTTTTCCTGTCTGTGTTTCTGTGTGTCTGTGTGTCTGTGTCTGTGTCTGCTGTCTGTCTGTCTGTCTGTCTGTCTCTCTCTACCTCTCTCTATCTCTCTTTCTCTTTCTCTCTCCCTCTCTCTCCCTCTCTCTTCCTCTCTATCTCTCGTCTTCCTCCTCTCCTCCTCCTCTTCCTCCTCCTCCTACTTCTCCTCATTCTCCTCCCCATTTCTCAGACTTTGGCATCACCACCAGTGATCAATACAGTCCCTGTGTAATTGCCTCGCTGGCCGCCATGGGGCATGCAGATAGCTGTGGTTGGAAAGTGGGAGGGAGGCTGGTCAGTGAGTGGCGTTATCACCCAGAGCACATGCAGCCCTCTCCTGCTTCTTGTACAGCTAGTACGTTCATGAATTATTCATAGGATATGGTCCATATCCAATTGTCTATAGCGAGCAGAGAAGTATCACAAACTTGTTGACTTATGATAATTTTGTCGTGTTACACGTAGTGAAAAAAAATCAAATTTGTATATTTGCTTAGTGTTGGTGTGTGTGTGAATGCTTTGATTTTGATTTGTTTGGTCGTGCTGTATTTTGTTTTTGTGTGTATGTAAATTTATTTTTGATATTTTGTGTTTTGGCTCCTTTTGTTTTATTGGCGGGTTTTTTATTTATTTTTTTCTGTGGTTTCGTTGTTGTTGCTATATTTTGTTTCGGTATTTCTGGTGGATTTTCTGGGGGTTTTCTTTGAGAAGATCACACTACTAGTGTGCGTAGGTGAGAGTTTTGGTAGACACAAGTCTATCTTTTTAAGTCTAGAGTCTAGAGTGAAATGAGTTAACACAAAAGTCGCTCTATATAGTTTATTCAGAAAAGGAGAAGATTCCACACACACACACACACACACACACACACACACACACACACACACACACACACACACACACACACACACACACACACACACACACACACACACACACACACACCACACACACAAACACCACCACCACCACCACCACCATTCTCGTCCTTCATTAATACCAGCCACTTATAGTACACTTCAGAACAGTCCACAGCTAGAATGGATCCCATACTGAAACAAGTTTGGATTTTCCTTTTCTCCCTTTATGTTTTTTGCTCGTTTGATTGTTTGAAACACTTTCAATTTGATTCGATAATTATCACCTCTTTCCTTTCCGATAACTCTCCGTCATTCCCACGATCGTTAAGCACTCATCTATGCGACATCACCCATCTCTGGGTTAATGGATTCCGCTTTCGCTAATTGAATAGTACCTCAGCTGAGTGCCTGCAAGCCCAGAATGAAAGTCTTTGGGAATGGGATTGTGTAAGCGGGGAATTGCCTAGCCCCCTGGCTTTTCTGCGGGGAGGGATCCTGCTCTGTCTGCCCCTGTTGTGACTGTGACTTGATCTATGAATTCAGTTCAGATCAAAGGCAGGCGGTGAGCTAGAGATCCCACTATGGATTTCCCAGGAGAGCTCTGTATGGCGTCTGTGGTTTTGCTCGTTTTGCTTGTGTGGTTGTTCTATTGCTTATTTAGTGGATGGATGGAGGAATGGCTGGCTGGCTGGCTGGCTGGATGGGTGGCTGGCTGGCTGGCTGGCTGGCTGGCTGGCTGGCTGGATGGATGGATGGATGGATGGATGCGTGGGTGAGTGAGTGGGTCGATGTATAAATAAATGGGTGTGTGAATTGCTGGCTGATGCTGATTGGTTGCTTTAATGGATGGATGGATGGATGGATGGATGATGGATGGATGATAGATGGATGGATGGATGGATGGATGATAGATGGATGGATGGATGGATGATAGATGGATGGATGGATGGATGATAGATGGATGATATATGGATGGATGGATGGATGATAGATGAATAATGGATGGATGGATGGATGGATGGATGGATGGATGGATGGATGGATGGATGGATGATGATGATGATGGATGGATGGATGATGGATAGATGGATGGGTGGATAGATGAATGATGGATGATGATGGATGGATGGATGATGGATGGATGGATGGATGGATGGGATGGATGGATGGATGGATGGATGGATGGATGGATGGATGGATGGATGGATGGATGATGGACGGACGGTCTCATTTTGAGTTTCATTACAAGTTTGCATTGCACCAAAGATGGGCAGGTTCATCAGGTAACTGTTTCTTTTAAACTTCACCTTCATCCGTTTGTCCGGCGGACCGTGGGGACCCCACTGAAGATTTTGCAACCAGCCTCCTCCACTCCTCACGGTCCTCTACCCTCCGTAGCAGATCGCTCCACCCAAGGCTTGTCCACTCTGATGTTGTCTTCCCATCGTTTCCTCTGTCTGCTTTTAAATTACATCCGTGCTTAAAAATGTCATAAAGTAAGGTATAGCGTAAACCACGTATATATTTGAAGATGTAATGAAGCTCTACTATATAACTAGAAAGTTTACGCACTCTGAAAATATTTGTAGTCTTTTACCATATAGCGAATGGTATCAGAAATAGGTTTCACATTAAAAGTTGGCCTCTCTCGTAGCACAGAGGTAATATCTGTCGCTTATAAACAGCAAGGTCCCTATGGAACAGGCAGACAGCCAGAAGAGAATCAGCTTCTAGACTGAATAGAGAGACTTCCAAACCACGTAATGCCAGCATGAGTGAAAGAAGCCATCAGTTGGATCCTGCTTGAATTGATGGCGGCTAACACGCAGGATGAACGAGAGAGGTATTGAACATTTGTGCAATAGGTATATGGGCATATGCATTGATTTGTTTGATTTTTTTGTCCCGGTGTGGTGTGTGTGTGTTGTGTGTGTGTGTGTGATTGTATTTATGTGTTTGTGTATGTGTGTGTGTGTGTGTGTGTGTGTGTGTGTTGTGTGTGTGTGTGTGTGTGTGTGTGTGTGTGTGTGTGTGTGTGTGTGTGTGGTGTGTGTAGATACCGTGTGTGTGCGTGTGTGTACATGTGTTGTGGTTGTGTGTTTGTGTGTGTTTGTGTGTGTGTGTGTGTTTCCTCCACAAAAAGGAGGCATACTCCTGAATCAATTCAGTTCAATTCAAATCAAGTCCATTTAAAACACTCTAATCATCCCACGAATGGTATCTCTAAGACTAAACAAAAAGCGTGTGTTCATCTGGTAAAGATGATCGTTATGTCTACATAAGAATATCTCTGCTTCTGTGTGCCCGTTTGCTTGCTTGCCTGTTTTCTTGATTTGCTTGTTTACAATTTGTCTCAGCATTTGCCAAGTCCCTCGTTTCCTTGATGGCTAGCCCCCCATCTGTACCCCTTCCCTGCCGCTCCCCATCTCTGGTTAATTCCTCCTCCTCTGCGGACTGAGAGGGCTTCAGGTGAGCGCTTCCAGCCCACAGCCTTTGAAGGCAAAGGAGTTGGGAATGGGATGCTGTAAGGGTGGAATTGCCTTGCCCCTGGCTTGTGTGTGTGTGTGTGTTGTGTGTGTGTGTGTGTGTGTGTGTGTGTGTGTGTGTGTGTGTGTGTGTGTGTGTGTGTGTGTGTGTGTGTGTGTGTGTGTGTGTGTGTGTGTGTAGGGGGGGGGAGGGGTGAATGTAATCCCGTTCATCTCCTGTCTGAAAGACGTGAGGTATGAATGTGATTTCCCAGACCATGGGACAGAGGTCAAAGTATGTGTTGTCTAGCTGAGCTGGGTTGGCTGCTGTGGTTTTGTTTCTTTGTTTTGCTGCTGTTTCTTGGGTTTCTTTTCTGTACTCTTCAATAACTACTCGATTCTTTATTTAATCAATAAATAATTTAGTGAGTTGAGTAAAGATTGGATTAGTGAAGTCTTCTTCTTCGCTGAACACTCAGACATATACTAGTGTTGTCTGTCATATGAGCAAAAAACGAGATATGTTGTACTGCCTGTAAGTGCCCAGCACATCCAGATTCGGCATGGGGGAGAATGGTTATCTTGTGTCTTAATCTTAGAAGTGCATTGTGGGTTTGTGTAGATGGGACACATGATTATCTTGTGTTTACTTCCAAGAAGAAATACTGTGTAAAATGCAAAGCTAATGGCTTTAGTTATAATATATATATATATATATATAATATATATATATATATATATATATATATATATATATATATATATATACAGTATTTCTTCTTGAAAGTAAACACAAGATAATCATGTGTCCCATCTACACAAGTTGACTTAATAAGTTAATTAATAAGTTATCAGGCATGGAGTCAAGATACTAATATAATATATATATATATATATATATATATACACATATATATATTATATAATATATATACTATATTACATATATATATATATATATATATATATATATATATATATATATATATATATATTAGTATCTTGACTCCATGCCTGATAACTTATTAATTAACTTATTAAGTCAACTTGTGTAGATGGGACACATGATTATCTTGTGTTTACTTTCAAGAAGAAATACTGTGTAAACTGCAAAGCTAATGGCTTTAGTTTCTTTTACAAGAAACACGGTTTTTTTGTTTTTATACTCCAGGTTGATAAAGAAATGAGATGGTTTACCCTGGGATATGTATGTAACAATTATAATGAGTTATATGAGTAACTGATCATATTATATTAACTAATTATATTAACAATTATTAATAAGTTAACTTATTAAGATAACTTATCAAAAGGAGAGGACTGGATATTAAAACAGATATGCCACTGTTCAAGAAGTTTTATATGACTCTCAGCAGTTCATAAATCAGTTGCTGAGGTTATATATTCCTCTCCAGTAAGACCTCTACTATATATATATATATATATATATATATATATATATATATATATATATATAATATATATATATATATATATATATATTATATATATATATATGAGAGAGAGAGAGGTGATGGTTTGAATGCGGGTGTGTCTCTATCGCCTAGTAGTGAAGGACATTAAACAAACAAAACAAAAACAATATATATTGTAATAAGCTTCATTGTTTATGGTCTTTATAGTGACTTGTACAATATTACTTTTATAGGGGTCATTAGAAAACTAACAAGGAGAAATTAAAGCAAAACTTAAAAAAAAACAGTGCCTTGAAGAACTTAGTTAACACGTACAACATACTGGTGACGTTGCATCGAGCTCCTCCCATTGATAGATAACAACAGCGATGGAGACAATGAAGTGGAGGTGAGGAGAACTGCTAATCCTCACGCTTTCCAGGAAGGATGGCCGAGAAAGGTTGAATCATCAAAGCATTTCACCGACACCATCACCCCGATTCCTGCACTGCAAAGAGCAAGGTCCCTGCAGAATCCAGGGATAAACACGATCAACGTTCAGATTGGAATGGGAATACTCCAGACAACTTTATGTCTGCATCTGTGAAAGAAGCCATCATCTGCAGCCTGTATGGATTGATGGCAGCTAGCAGACATCACCAGCAGCAGACATTAAGCAGTTTGTTTGGTGTGTGTAGGGGGTGGGGGGGGCTATTTGTGTGTGTGTGTGTGTGTGTGTGTGTGTGTGTGTGTGTGTGTGTGTGTGTGTGTGTGTGTGTTGTGTGGTGTGTGTGTTGTGTGTGTGTGTGTGTGTGTGTGTGTGTGTGTGTGTGTGTGTGTGTGTGTGTGTGTGTGTGTGTGTGTGTGTGTGTGAGGGAGTGGGTGTATGAGCGAGAGTGTGTGTGTATGTATGTACGTATGTGTGTGTGTGTTTGTGTGTGTATGTGTTTGTGTATGTGTGGTGTATGTGTGTGTGTAAGCACGCACGTGTGTCTGTATATTTGCACACAACATGATGATTTTCTGGTAGGAGAACAGGCTGATTCCGTCCTCTGTGACCTTTGGGTGAGCATCTTCAGCCATTTGTTTTTCTTTTCTTTTGCACGTACGCTTATTTGCTTGGCAGATGTTTGCAGCATACAGCTGAGGTTTTCCAATGTTATTTTTAATCAGCAAAGTCTTCCGCACTATTTATTTAGTTAACACCTTACCAGAGTTGGGATATGTCTTCTAATGTGTGAGATACAAGAGAGAATTTACTGGGGGAGTTGGAGATTATTCTTTGAAAATTCAACAGATCCAAAGTGTTTTTCGGCTGCCTCTTCTTCTGCAACGTCCCCGTCCTGCTGTTCCCACGCCGCTCATTTCAATCCCCCCACCACAACCATACCCGGATATGTTGTGTCTCATCCTCGGGAGTCCACAGGGAGCCCATCAATATTAGGCCGCCGTGGGGTCACCAGCCAGAGGGGCCCTGCACTGCTGCTGGGTCACTTTGGTGGTGTTCAGTGGTGCCTGTTCTGAGCCAACATACGGTGGATACCACCTACTAAGCCCCCTACTAACGACAGTATTAGCTCTGTCGCGGAGCCAGACTAAGTCACCCACCACAACGTCCCTCCAACGACCGACAGATCCAAAGTTATTTGTTTTTCCTTGTACAATCTTGTTTCCGAAAGTAAATTACTCTGAAAATAATATTGTTTGATCAATAGATTAATTTTGTTATAGTGAACTCTGATGTTTCCAATTTCAACTTTATTTGAAGGCATGTAAAATGTATTAAACATGATTATGAATTAACACGCACGTGCATACATAATGCAATCACACACACAGAGACACAAACACACACACACACAAGCACAAACACATGCACACACACAAACACACAAACACATGTGCGTGCGCGTGCGTGCGCGAAAGTACACACGCACGAAAAACACAAAGACACTCATATGCACAAGTACACTCAGGTATAAACTCA
>CM060325.1:31830262-31832762 GCA_030674155.1 Stramonita haemastoma
TAACTCCAGGAGAAAAATCTCCTCGACGGGACTCGAACCTGGGTCGTCAAATTGCCAGCGCAATGTTCTGACCACTAGGCTATCGTGTGTGTGTGTGTGTGTGTGTGTGTGTGTGTGTGTGTGTGTGTGTGTGTGTGTGTGTGTGTGTGTGTGTGTGTGTGTGTGTGTGTGTGTGTGTTGTGTGTGTGTGTGTGCAAAAGTTCGCTGCTTTTTGTTTTGTTGTGCTATTTCTGTGTGTAGTGGCTGCTTCGACAACTGGTTTGATCGTTGTTTTGTCTGTCTGTCAATTTGCAAACGGAACATAAAAACTCGTGTTCCTATACACTTTTGACATACGTTCCTTTAGCATCACATACACACACACAAAAACATAAATATATAAATATATATATAATCATAAAATATAATATATATTCATACTTCTCTCTCTATATATATATATATGTATATGTATATATATATATATATATATATATATATATATATATATATATATAATATATATATATATATATATATATATGCATATCTAATTGTAGAAAGTGATCACAGAAGCAGCGTGGAGGACATCAAGACAGTCATCGGTGATCCTTCTTTGACCTTTTACTCTGGCTCGGAGTACCATACCGTTGCCAATTCTAACTTACATCATGCTCACTTTTTCTGAGGGGCTAATTGCAATGAGCTCTGAAAACAGCTCGGATAGGGAATGATGGTAATGGGGTGGGCGGCAGGAAGCTAGGTAAGAAAGAGACAAAGAGTGAAAGGGAGGAGTGTGGTTGTGCTGTGTATCAGTGAACAATATCAAGCCATGTACACTATGCACTGATAGTTGTTGTTGCTGTTGTAATTGTTGTTGTTGTTAATGATGTGCTTCCTCTAGCTTAACACACCGGGGTGTAGTCAGAATCTGCACTCTGTCTTGCGTATCAGACTTAGGAATCACTGTGAAGCCATAGGTGTACACTGGTTGAGGAATTAGATTTTAATTAAAAACTGTTTGCAAGATGTACGCCTTAGGTGTACACTGGATGAGGAATTAGATTTTAATTAAAAACTGTTTGCAAGATGTACGCCTTAGGTGTACACTGGATGAGGAATTAGATTTCAATTAAAAACTGTTTGCAAGATGTACGCCTTAGGTGTACACTGGATGAGGATCTAGCTTTTTAAAACAGTTTACAAGGACTTTGCCATATACAGATTTGTACACTGACTTCAGATGATTTTTTTCTTTCTTAATTTAATCTTTGTTATAGTTTATTGGAGTGATCCAATAAAACACGACAAAGGAGCAGGTTGGTATGCAACAAGATTAGCTTATCATGGCTCAAGACTGTCTTATCAATACATGTTCACCCAAAACAACATGCGCCGACTCCACTTCCCCTGAAAGTCCTTCAAATGAGACTAAAACCCGAGGTCCCGTGTGCGAATGCACGCAGAGCCACGTTCCGCTTTTCAGAAATGTAGGCCAAAGTGTGCCAGTGGGAAGGGATGAAAAAATTACAAACGTACATACACACGGGGACCGGATGTAAAATAGCACACGAGTGCTTATTCCATTATCCTGGTAATATAAGACTGAAGAATGATAATAAAGAATGATAATAGATAATGGTAATAAAGAATGATAATAGATAATGGTAATAAAGAATGATAATAGATAATGGTAATAAAGAATGATAATAGATAATGGTAATAAAGAATAATAGATAATGGTAATAAAGAATAATAATAGATAATGGCAATAAAGAATGATAATAGATAATGGTAATAAAGAATGATAATAGATAATGGTAATAAAGAATGATAATAGATAATGGTAATAAAGAATAATAGATAATGGTAATAAAGAATGATAATAGATAATGGTAATAAAGAATGATAATAGATAATGGTAATAAAGAATGATAATAGATAATGGTAATAAAGAATAATAGATAATGGTAATAAAGAATGATAATAGATAATGGTAATAAAGAATGATAATAGATAATGGTAATAAAGAATGATAATAAAAAAAACGAATGTAGCCTTGGCACTTGGCATACATCACAGGCATGCGTGCTTGTGTGCGCATGTGTATAATTAGTGTGTGTATATTGTGTGTGTGTGTGTGTGTGTGCGTGTGTGAGTGTGTTTGAGTATGTATGTGCGTGAGTGTGTGTGTGCATGTGTGTTGATGGTGTGTGTATGTGTACGTATGTGTGTGTGTGGTTTGAGTATGTATATGTGTGTGTTTGAGTGTGTATGTGTGTGAGTATGTAAGCGCATGTGTGTTGATGGTGTGTGTATGTATACCATTTGTGTCTGTGTGTGTACCTGAGTGCGTATATGTGTGTAGGTATAGGTGTGTGTGTCTGTGTGTGTGTGTGTTTCCTTTTCCTTTTCGTGGGTGCTTATATGTATGCAGACACAGTTTGGCATCAGTGTATTCAACATTCAACATAAACATGCGTTAGAAAGCTATCACAGGAGTACAGCAATAAAAAAAGAA
>CM060325.1:31835262-31837762 GCA_030674155.1 Stramonita haemastoma
CTGGGGAGAGAGCGTGGCCACAAGTGCAGCACCTACTAATTCTTTTTCTATAGCTGCAACTGTATTTGCTTCCCTATTACAGTGGCATTTTTCTACAGATTTTTACCAAGGACAACCCCTTTGTTGCTAAGGGCTCTTTTACGTGTGCTAAATAATGGTGCGTAACACACAGGACCTCGGTTTATCGTCTCGTCCGAAAGACTAGTACCCAGACCACCACTCATGGTCTAATGAATGGAGAGAAAACGTTTTGGGCTCAAATGGGATTTGAACCACTGCACACTCCGACCCGGACCTTTTGCATTCTAGGCAGGGGCGTTACCACTAGACCACCGATCCACTACGCTGTGTGTGCAGGTGCGTGTGTGCGTGTGTGTTTGAAACGGGTGAAGGGTGTATGTGTGTGTATGTGTGTGTGTTTATATGTGTGTATGTGTGTGTGTGTGTGTGTGTGTGTGTGTGTGTGTGTGTGTGTGTGTGTGTGTGTTGTGTGTGTGTGTGTGTGTGTGTGTGTGTGTGTGTTGTGTGAAAAGAAATGACATTTTCTAAGAACTGTTGTGTATTGTATTCTGATATACTGCAGGTGTTGTATTTTGCTTTTGGCTTCGTGTTTGTTGTTGTCATTTGACATTTTTCATTTTAATTTGATTTATCTTCTTGCATGTTTGATTATAGCTGACTTTGTCGGTGATTATATCACCTCGGACGTCAAATTAATCCATACTGCTATTCATTTTTTTCCTTCTCCTGCTAGCATTGCTTCTGTGATTAGTTTTTTTTGTTATTGCTGCTGCTGCTGGTTGAACAATGTGCACGCAATGACATGTTATGAGAGAAAAGAGAAACTGTGAATTACCAGGAGAAATGAAAGGACAATTTGCTGCAGCAATACCATGGCAACAACATTGATTTTTGGCCTGCTTGTCGAATTGGCTGCAAAACAAGTGTGATAGAAAATGACTTGTTTTTTTTAAAAAAGAAATTATGAATAAAAACTGCCTTTTTTTTAATCGAAATCATAAATAGAATAGGGATCTTTGTTTGTTCTTAATGATCAATTACCTGGGTGAAAAAAAAGATTCTGGTTCCCTCTTTTGATGAGTTAATTGATAAAACAATTGATACACTAGGTCAGGCTTTTTAACCCATAAAAATGGACATACTGCTTCATTTTAAATGGTCAATTAAAAGGAGGAATAAATACGTGTTTGTTTGTTTTTAGAATTAACTGGTTAATGGAAAATACAATATCATCTTGCATTCACAATGATCAATTAACTGATAATTCTTTTTTAAATTCCACCGGACCGTATGAAGAGCTCCTGACTTCAGCGAAAAAATGCCAGCTTAAGTGGTACGGGCACGTCTCACGAACATCTGGACTGGCCAAGACTGTCCTACAGGGAACAGTACAAGGAGGGAGACGAAGAGGCTGGTAGAGAAAATGATGGAAAAACAACATCAGAGTGGACAGGCCTTGGGTGGAGCGGTCTGCTACGGAGGGCGGAGGACCGTGGGGAGTGGAGGAGGCTGGTGCAAAATTTTCAGTGGTGCCCCCACGGTCCCCAGGACTACGGGGGAGGTAAAAGTTAAGGAAGGATCTTAGTTCCTTCTGAGCTGAGTGATCAGTGGGATTATGCAAAAAAAGATACTTGGCTTATTCTCTTTGATCGAGTAAGGATGAAAAATCGGATGTCCAGTTTTATTTTCAGGATCAACAAAATGTTAAATGATACAGATATTTTGATGATCTCTAAAAAGGTGAAAAAATCAAATACCCTCGATTATTCTTACTGATCAATTACACGGTGAATAATAAAAACACCCTGGCTCATTTCAAATCATCATTTAAAAGATGGGAAACACGGGGCCATGGCTTATCCTTAATGATCAATAAAATGGCGAAATAGATCGAAAGTCTAAGATAACCGCTGATAAAGTGAATTTTGAATATAAGCGGCACTCTAGTTCTTTCTTGATGATAACTAAAAGATGAAACATAAATAGCCTAGCCCACGTTTAACGGTAAATGCATTATTGGACCCTTATCGTAATGTTTCATCATCTTCAACATTTAGAAGTAGAGGTGGTGTCGGCCTTTTTGGGGTTGTGCTCCTGTTGCATTTCATAGCATCATGTGCTTACAGTGAAGGTCTTGTTCTGATCTATGATTTTTTAAAAATAGTTATAATCGACAATTTCAAACATACCAAATGGAATATAAAAGAAAACAATGAAACACTTCTATTTTTGTCCTCGTGATGTTTGTAGTTTTCTTCCAGTCCTTCCATTTATCCATCCTAATTGTATGATGTGTCATTGTAGTCTCTAATTCATGGACAATACATACATTCTTTAGTAGTTATTGCTTGTTGCACTCGTCTGTGTTTTGGGTTGCTCTAGTGTCTGGTGTACTGACTCATTCAATCGTTTCACACCCCACAGTCATACCTCCCTCCCTGAGTTCCATTCAGCTCCCTGCATTCCGCATGCATTGTTT
>CM060325.1:31845262-31847762 GCA_030674155.1 Stramonita haemastoma
CTTTGTCTTGTCTTCGTCGTCGTCATCGTCGTCGTCGTCGTCGCGTCGTCGTCGTCGTCGTCGTAGTCGTCGTCATCATCATCATCATCATCATCATCATCATCATCATCATCATCATCATCATCATCATCATCATCATCATCATCATCATCACCTCACCATCATTGTCTTCATCTTCTTCGTATAAACTAAAACAAGCAAAACCAAAACATTGCATATAGACAACAGCTTCTAAATACTATAAACCAAAAATACTTTTAAAATGAGAAAAAACCATACATTCAAACAAACAAAAATAAGCCCCGAGAAAAATAACACAAAAAAGAAACACACTACAAAAAGGACTGTAATTTTTAATAGTAAATGAAAAAAAAAACAACATAAAGGCTGAAAGACCTTTTACAACTTGTTTGTGTTGCTAACATTGCAGCCTCACGGGCTGTGCTGGCTTGCTGGGCTCTGGGCAGCCTGGCACTTGTGAACACTGGGTCAACTTCTGACCTGAAGGAGAAAGCATGACATGCTGTGGTAGGCATGGCTGGGATGGACAGATTAAAATGGCTAGACTAGGAACAGTTCTTCAGGAGCATTTCGGAAAGTGAGGAAAGAAAAATCTATTAAATACCTTCATTTGAGTAACTAATTTTTAACTGATACTTTGAACATCATTATTGCAGAATTGCTACGCATTACACTCTTCTTTTTCTCCGTTCGGAATTTGACCCATAGAAAACATAAGTATTGATTTTAAAAGTCCAGCTTGATTTACGAGAGGAAGTCGCAGTTTAAAAGGAATTATGAAGAAAGTGTTGACAGGAAGTGAATAATTACAGAATTAGTGCGATGGCCAGCTAGCAGGAAATTGTTCAAAGCAAAGTGGCCACTGGGCTTATGATAAAGGGAGGGCAGTTCAAGAATCATTAGAGACAATTACAAATGGAAGTCACGTAACTTCTTCATTGTTGTTGATAGTTCCATAATAATTCAAATAAAACTGCAACTCCCTGTCCTTAGACTTAAGTTTTTACTTTTTTTTTCAAACCATCGCTCTTCTATGTACTGCACTAGCACAAAGTTCTGTGGGAGTTTTAGAGTTTTAGTTTTAGTGTTGAGTATTGTGGACACAAATCATACACAAGAGATGAGATAACCACACATTGGTTTGTAAACAACAACATCACTTATGTCACTAATTGATATAAAACCATAGACATAAAAAGGTAAAAAGGTAAAGGTGTCACATAGCCTATGTGATCATAGGAGAGCGAGGAATCAATGACCTCAGCTTCTTTAGGGGCCAGCATATTGAAGGTTTACGTCTTCGTTGCTTATGTGGTCTCTTCAGGAGATGCCAAGGAGTCTCTGGAAGCATCTCATCTCTACTGCCTGTACTCTTCTCTCCAAATCTGTAGTCAGGGTCCACGATTCACAGGCATATAGGAATTTGGATATGAGAAGAAACGTAAACTTGAATGGTATCGGCATGTCACAAGATCAAAAGACTAGCAAAAACAATACTGCAAGGCACTGTCCAAGGAGGAAGAAAAAGAGGAGACCAAAGAAGAGATAGGAGGACAACATCAGCGAATGGACAGGCCTAGAACTCAACAAAACCCTGAGAAAGGCAGAACAGAGAGAGGAATGGAGGAAACTGATTTTCAAGTCTTCAGGGGTGCCCCCACGGTCGCCAGACTGATCGATCGATCGATCGATAGATAGATAGATAGATAGATAGATAGATAGATAGATAGATAGATAGATAGATAGATAGGTAGATAGATAGATAGATAGATAGATAGATAGATAGAATAGATAGATAGATAGATAGATAGATAGATAGGATAGATAGATAGATAGATAGATATTGAAGGTGGCGCCCATCTCATCTCCCTCGCTGCTTTACCTTCCCCGACCCTAAAGACGATTCGTGCCCATTTACACCCGGGTAAACTGAGGGACTGTAGTGAAGCCAATGCGCGCAAACGGTCACCCAACCACTTGGTAACCATGCTCAATACTACTTAGCCTTAGCTTGGGGAAAGGGAGTGCGCTGACCACTGAGCTACCCCATCTGTCAAATACATATGCAGACAGGCAATGAACAAATCTTGTGGCGACGCGTTCTCCTTGGAAAGAACACCCTGACCTTCACGAGGACAAATCTATTGTGACTTAAAGTGGCATACAATACAATACACAATACAATACAATACAATACAATACAATACAATACAATACAATACCAATACAATACAAAAATACAATACAAACAATACAATCAATACAATACAATAAATACAATACAATACAATACAATGCAATACTACATACAATGAATGCAATCTGTTAAAAATCCTACGGAACAAAACCAATTCATTCATTGGTATTTTTATTGTTTCTAAAACAAAATTGTCCTGTCTTCTTATTTAACCAGAAGAAAAAAGTTTAGAAGGTACGCGTATTGCACTTGCAAAATATTTCAAATCTGATACTTAAAGTG
>CM060325.1:31850262-31852762 GCA_030674155.1 Stramonita haemastoma
TGTATTGTAACGTAACTATTTTAAAAATGGAAGTCTGTGAGGAAATTGATTTCAATTCTCATAATGTAGGATGTGCCTGATGTTTGTAATTTGCATTTTAGAAAGTGCCAGCCTTCATTTGGTCATGATTTTGGAACAGATATATTCAAGAGTGCACAGTGCTGGGCACACTCCAAGGTGACAAAGTCTTACCAAAGGTTACGAGAAGCATATCTGATTTTTTGCATCCGTCCATTTTTGCCCCTCAAAGTGTATTGTGGCACAGGTCAATTTATATTAAACAATGTAAGTGTTCAGTGTTTAGTTCTCTCTCTCTCTCTCTCTCTCTCTCTCTCTCTCTCTCTCTCTCTCTCTCTCTCTCTCTCTCTCTCTCTCTCTCTCTCTCTCTCTCTCTCTCTCTCTCTCTCTCTCTCTGTCTCTCTCTGTCTCTCTCTCTGTCTCTCTCTGTCTCTCTCTGTCTCTCTCTGTCTCTCTGTCTCTCTCTCTCTCTTCTCTCTCTCTCTCTCTCTCTCTCTCTCTTCTCTCTCTCTCTCTCTCTCTCTCTGTTGTCTCTCTCTCTCTCTGTCTGTCTCTCTGTCTCTCTCTGTCTCTCTGTCTCTCTGTCTCTGTCTCTGTCTCTGTCTCTTCTCTCTCTCTCTCTCTCTCTCTCTCTCTCTCTCTCTCTCTCTCTCTCTCTCTCTCCTCTCTTCTGAAAGACTACCATATAAAGCTTATCATATGTTGTTAGAATTAGATAAAAAAGGTAAACAATGTTGGGTCTCTAAAATCAGGGAAATATTATGTATTACTGGGTATAATATCGTTTGGTTAAACCAAGGTGTAGGAGACATAAAAATGTTCTTGCGTGTCTTTAAACAAAGACTTGTAGATTGGTTTGCTCAGGAATGGGCAGGCACCATTAGAGACCGTGAGCGATATGATGGTTATAGAAACTTTAAAACTATTTTTGAAAAAGAAAAGTATATAACCGAAATGGATACATATTGTTTTCGAGTTGCAGTTACGCAAGTTTCGATTTAATGTTCTACCATTGAACAATAATACACAGCGGTATAATAGTTTAAACGAAGTTAAGCAATGCCCTGTTTGTAAAGATCAAATAGAAAATGAAGAACACTTTATACTGAATTGTCCTATCTATGAAGACTTAAGAACTAAGTTTCTTAAAGATTCCAAAGGACTTCCTTTCTATGTACTACTCAAAGCCAATGTACCTACTGATAGATACAATTTATCACGTTTTATCTTTCATGCAACCAATAGAAGAAATAGGATAACTTTCTAGAAATTGATATTTGTATTGATGAATAATACATCTACAACAGTGTCGTTTACGATACGTGTGAATTGTTCCGTAATTAACGGTTAAGAAATGGCTTATATAACTTTCTTGCTTTATTATTACTCATACAATATTTCTTATAAATATACGTTGATGGTAATATGTTTATAACACCTATGTCATATGCACACACTCTATGCCCACCACTCTTTTGTATTGTGGTCTAAGGCCGATGTACATTAAACAATTTCAGTGTTCAGTGTTCAGTTCTCTCTCTCTCTCTCTCTCTCTCCTCTCTCTCTCTCTCTCTCTCTCTCTCTCTCTCTCTCTCTCTCTCTCTCTCTCTCTCTCTCTCTCTCTCTCTCTCTCTCTCTCTCTCTCTCTCTCTCTCTCTCTCTCTCTCCTGTGCTACCTCCTTTCTCTTTCAATTTATCTAAACTACTTAATCATAATGAGTGTATATAGATGGCACTTATGTTCAGGTCACTTGGGAGTTATGAGTTTATTGAATGTATAATTATCCCTTTTGTTTAGATTATTGTGATCAATGTATTTATTTAAACATTTTTGTTCGGGGCATGTGTGTGTGTTTGTCTGTCTGTCTGTCTGTTCGATTTCATTTAAAATGTCTGTCTGTCTGTGTTTATGTGTGTGTGTGCGTTTGTGCATGCGTGCGTGTGTGTGTGTTTGTGTGTATGTGTGTGTGCGTGTGTGTATAATAGACAGACAGACTTACAAAAAGGCAGACAGACAGATGGACTGACTGGTGGGCAGAAAGCTGTAATGACAGACAGGCAGACTAGGACCAGACATAAGGGCAGAGAGGGAGATAAGGCAGAGAGGAAGGTAGGGCTGGAAATGTGATCTAGCTGATGACAGTCCTAAGACTGGGGAGTAGACTGGCGAGACAGGCGCAAATGCCCCCTTCAGAGTACACTTGCAGCAAATGGCGTGGGGCTGAAGAGCACTTCGGGTAAACAGTCTGAGCGTTGGGAGTCATCAAACAAAAAGCTTCCAAGGAGAAGCTTATCCATTTGCTTCAGTCGGCCCTTAGTTATCACCAGCATGACAGAGAAGTGTGAACTAAAACACGAAACAGTAACAAACATTTTATTAGTTATGAAGTGTTGATGGCACAGGTACTTAACCCACGTGTTTCTATCGGTGATGTCATCGGTAGGAGTACCATGTAATGCCACCAGCTTTTGCCATCTCTCT
>CM060325.1:31857762-31860262 GCA_030674155.1 Stramonita haemastoma
GCTTTTCTTTAGATGCTTAACAGTTCTCTTGTTGCTGGAAGCGGTTTGCACAGAGAAGCTCGATTTATTGTATCACCAAAAGACGAGCACCCAGATCAACACTCAAGGTCTTGTGGGTGAGAAGGGGAAAATTCTACAACAAACAGTGATTGAACCAGCACTTTACCTTTAGACCAAATTCTCCTCGGATGTGATTGACACACACGTGTCATATTTGATGATTGTGGATCAATAGATGGGAAATCCCGAATAGAGGACCCAATCCCGTCAAACGATGGCCTTCAGGACGATACTATCTCTATCATTTTGCCAGTCTTTGGACTAGCTCTAAAAACCCATTAGCTGATTATAAAGAATTGGGGGGAAAGAGCACAGATTAATTCTATGCATCAACTAAAAGACTTAATTTGCTCCATGTCAGTCACATGTTCCCTTTTTTTTTTCTTTCCTTTAAACAGGTTATATAGGTTAGTGTTTAAATTTGAAGGAGGGCTGCCGTTGAATAGAATTAAAAAGTAATTACACATCTGTCATTCACAAATGAATTGGTTATACACGACAAAAGGAAACATGCTTTATTTGTTTCCTTTTATTGGGTGGTTGCCATGTGCAGTAGAGACAAAAAGAGAGATGAAAAAAGGCCTGGGTGTGTGCACGCGCGCGAGCACACACACACACACACACACACACACACACACACACACACACACACACACACACACACCACACACACACACACACACACACACACACACACAGAGAAAGAACAACACACACGTACACACACACGCACGCGCGGGCACACACACATACACATGCAAGCTAACACATACAAAACAATATCCATGTACAAAACACACAAACACATTACATGCACCCATGGGCACACGCACACACACATACACAAACACACACGCGCGCGCACGTACATACACACACATGCACACATGCACACACACAAACACACACACACACTCACAAGCATATTGAGACAGACAGACAGACAGACAGACAGATAGACAGACAGACAGACAGACAGTCAGACAGACAGACAGACAGACAGACAGAGGGACAGAGGGACAGAGACAGAGAGAGAGACAGAGGGGGGGGGGGGGCGGTGGAGGGAGCTATGAATGAGTTGTTTGCCATCATGAACAGAGAGCCTTAGAGACCCTCAATCTGTCTGACCACCGCCCCCCTTCCCCCCCTCTCCTCCCCCCCCTAGCGCCCTGTCTATCGATATTTCTTTTATCCATCCATTCCAGTTCTGGCACCGTCTAACTGCAAAAGCGAGGCTGAAATTAGCCATCTTTTCAAAGCTCGTAACTTAAGTTTCAATATAAATGAATGTTGCACCGTATAATGTGTTCAACAACATAATGATTATGAGATTTTTATCGTCAAGTTTGTCTCGGAAACCGTCACATTCTTAGTAGCTGTTGCTTTTAAAAAAGTTTTTATCTCCTTCCCAGTATAGCCCCTGTGACTAGACGTGACTCTTAACATCATGAAAAACCATTAAATCTTCTGTATAATGTTTTTTTCTTTAACACTAAGTCGCTGGCAAGAAATACCTGGTGGAGTCTATTCCTCCATTCACATATGGATGCATGCTGAGCTTGTTCGTATCAAGCATACCTTCAGTACTACTTGACATACTATTTTAGAAAATAGTTTCTGATAATTAATATACGTGAGCACAATGTGTACTGCAATTTTTCACACACGTAACATGGATTCATAGCACCACCCGGGAAAAAACCCAACTAACTAAATCCTTATGCCATCTTTACTATCTTTATGTCCTATCTGATTGACGGACATGTCACATCTGATCGGGCTTGATCCAGAAATGAGAAGGCGGGAAAGGAAGATACAATCCTGCCGATCCTGGCTGTCCAAGACGATGCTTTTCCGTCTTTATCCCTTTTACACTAGCCCCCCAAAGCCATTAAATGATAATAGAGATAGGGGGAAACATGCATGGACCCACTCCGTGCATCAATCACAGGGCGGGCCAATTTGCTGCATGTCAATCACACCTTGCTTTTATTGGAAAAAAAAACAATAAATGTGGTCCTTCCTTGGCTAGAGGTCAGAAGTTTACCAATGCTGATATTTTGCATGCGACTGGCTTTGCCTATCACAAAGGTAGCCGCATTCCGACTTCACGGATGGTGTTTTTTAAAACTACACCTACGTGTGTAAGCTGGGTTTGGTTTGTTTTTATTATGATATCCGTTCGTTAGGCACAAAACGGCCTAGTCTTCTAAAAGGCGGAGCAGTTCATTTCTACGAGTGCGCAAGATGCACTCTATGTCCTCACACTGCCCCGTTTGGAAGCTAGTGTTAAGCAGCGTGGAGGGTGATGACCAAGTGGGGGATGACCGTCTGTCCGCCTTGGTTTCAATGGAGTCCCCCAGTTCACCCAGCTGTAAATGGGTGCATGCCCTCTTTAGGGTCAGGGAGGGTAAAGCAGCAAGGGAGAGGAGATGGGCGC
>CM060325.1:31865262-31872762 GCA_030674155.1 Stramonita haemastoma
TGTTTCTTCCTTTTTTCCCCATTTCTGCATTTCTTAGTTTTCATTAATACAGTCTTTCTGTATTTTTGCCTTCGTTCTGTCTTTCCTTCTTTCTCTCATTTTGCTTTTTTTCTCTTATCTTCTTTTTTCTTTCGTTCATTCTGTATCTATCTTTTTCGTGTATGCAATATTTTCTTTTTCCACCCAGTTTTTTCATGTTTTTCATTTTGTGTGTGTTCTGTGATTACTACACGTTTCCTTTTATGTCTCCTTTTGAACATATAGCTTTTTCTTTGTTCCCTTTTTGATTTTACCGTCTTGTTTTCTGCGAACGCTTTGAAAACCTCTCGTTTTAAAGTCTTTCTTTTTGCTGATTTAAATGTGTATTTCGCTATATGTTTTTGTTGTTTCATTTTTCTTTCATCTTTGTTTCAATGCTAGTTTTCCATTTGTTTGGTATTTTGATTTTTGTTCAACTTTACCATTCCCCCTTTCCTTACCCTGGAGTCGGGTTATGGCTGCCTATATGGTGAGGTACTTGAAAAGTAGTACAGGCAAACGTCTCATTCAGTATGCATCTTCAATCTCACAGTGATTCCCAGGTAGGATGGGTGTCACTAGTCAGAGTGAACATTCTGGGTGCCCACAGAGTGTTAAGCTTGGGAACGCACACAACAACAACAATAACAACGTCAACAACAACATCCTTTTTCTTTCTAAACTTCTGATAACAACTCAGATCCCTCCTTCCCAGTCTCTAGTTTCTACAACCCCATCTCTCTCTATAACACCCCTCTCCCTACTTCACCCCCCCCCCCACTTTAAGTATACTTGTTATTTATTTTATTATTTTTCTTTATTCTTTATTTCTAGGATAATGGAATAAGCACTCATGTGCTTTCTTTCATCCAGTCCCTGTGTGTATGCAGTTTTGTAAATCTTGTAATCTGTTCCCACCAGCACACAATGGCCTACTCTTACGAAAAGCGGAACAGGATTTAACGTGTACACAAGATGTTTTGCATGCTTTCGCACACAGGCCTCGGTTTATAGTTTCATCCGGCCTCGGTTTATAGTCTCATCCGAAGGAGTTGTGGGGAGAGTGGAGTCAGCACTGATGTTAACTCCAGGAGAAAAATCCCCTCCACCGGGAATGTTGTAATGAAGCTAGCGATATATGCACTGATATGCACAAGATTTACAAAACTGCATACACACGGGGACTGGCGTAAAAAGCACATGAGTGCTTATTCCATTATCGTCGATATAAGAGAATAAAACAAAAAAAATAACACACACAGCTCCAAAGAAAATCGCAAACAATTTTGCTGTCAATGAAAGATAGTCTCCTAGACTGTTTTTGCCCAGGCGCAGTAACAGTCTCTGTAAGTCAAGCCTTGCTTATTCACGAAGGAAATCATGAAATATCGTGCGTAATACTTGTTGTCGCTATTGCTGTAATCGTTGCTGATTGTAATTATTGTGGTGATGGTGGTGGTGGTTGCTGTAAAATTTAATCTTTGTGGTGATGGAACTACTGTTGATGCTATTGCTAAGGTTGTCTATTATGGTAGTTGTTATGAATTTAAAAAAAAATCAAACACCACCTATTTCCTATTTCTCTTTTCATCTTCAGGCATACGTGTCTCCCCCTTCCAACTCCCCCAAGCCATCACCATTTTCCCTAATCTACCAGACTTCAAACCGTCTGGAACCAGGCTAGCAAAATGAACTTGGCATATCCATGTTTATGCCACCTTTCTGTGTGTCTCTTTGGGTGCAACTGTCCACGGCATGAGGATTTTACAACAGATACCTGTGCATCTGCTGGCTTCATTCAGTGTTCCCTATGCCGGCTGGCTGTCTGTAGGAGTCTGGCTGGCTGGCTGGCTGGCTGGCTGACTGTCATGTTAGCCCTCTGTCTATCTGTCTGTCTGTCTATCCGTCTTGTCTGTCTGTCTGTCTGTCTGTCTGTCTGTCTGTCTCTGTCTCTGTCTCTCTCTCTGGTTAAGTCTTTGTCTGTCTGTCTCTTGTTGATTCACCCTGTGTGTGTGTGTGTGTGTGTGTGTGTGTGTGTGTGTGTGTGTGTGTGTGTGTGTGTGTGTGTGTGTGTGTGTCTGTGTCTGTGTTTGTGTGTGTGCATGAGTATGTGTGTGTGCGTGCGTTCTTATGTGTTTGTCTTTCATGTTTGTAAGTGTGCGTGCGTGTGTATGCATGTGTGTGTGCGTATATGTGTGTGTATGTGTGTGTGCATGTGTGCACATCAGTGCGTAAAAGATATATAAATTGTTTGCCTAGCATTGGGATTGTGGCCACATTTCTTCTTGTTGTGTGTCCATCAAGGGATAGCCCAATTCCTTCAGGCCTTGTGGCTAGGACTTGTGTTGCTGTAGTGGTCCTTGACAGACAGTCTATTAGTCATCAACCATCTGTCTGTGTGATGATTGCAACATAAAAAGAATATCATGTTTTGTACTCTGCAATCTGTGATGATGACTATGTGAAGAAGAGGAGAAGAAGAGGAAGAAGAAGATGAAGAAGAAGAACAAGAACAAGAAGAAGAACAAGAACAAGAAGAGATAGAATTCGAACTCGAACTCGAAATTTTAATTATGGTAATTGGATAAGCCAGAGGCTTCTTTACACCAGGCCCTCAAGGGGACAAACTGATAAAAAATTAATGAATTAATAAAGAATTGAATGCAAAATACCAAGGAAACCAGTCATACATATTGCCATTCAATAATTGATAAATCAGGAAATCCATGAAAAACATACATAAGTGAACCAGTCAAACGAATAAACAAGACCAATCAAACACGACCAACTACCCTTCCTAATACCCCATCTCATAAACAAACAATTTTCCCCAAAAGTCAAGATAATACACACACACACACACACACACACACACACACACACACACACACACAACCAGACACACACCAGACACACAAAAACACAATAGCACATACGCGCACACACGCGCGCGCGCGCATGCACAAACGATTCATCCTGGATACATATTCATACACATGTACATTCTCTCCCATTCAATGTGATATGTTCATATCATAAACATCAATTATTACTAACATATCTTTATACAGACACGAATTAATAGCTGGACAATACAAAGTCTACAGTCATATGAACTGGATTCAACGACCAGGACAAAAAAAGTGGCCCAACCTCAAACACATTATCATATATAGGCGAATTACGAACACACGGCTGTTATAAAAAGTCATACCTAATATTATCTCCCAAAGATCTTCTACCTATCAAAATGAGAGAGAGAGAGAGAGAGAGGAGAGAGAGAGAGAGAGAGGAGAGAGAGAGGAGAGAGAGAGAGAGAGAGAGAGAGAGAGAGAGGAGGGAGGGGTACAAAATGCTTTAAATGCTCGTGGAAACTGTGTTCTATTTCTCACACACACACACACATACACACACACACACACAAAACACACACACACATACGCACGCATGCACATACACACACATTCACACATTCAAACATTCACCCATACACAATAAGCTTTAGTGAACACGAAAGCACACACACACATACTCAAAACACACGCACGTACACACAAATACACATGCATATTCAACACTCACACTCACTCACTCACACACACACACACACACACACACACACACACACACACACACACACACACACACACACAAACACACACTCACTCACACACACACACACACACACACACACACACACACACACACACAAACACACACCACACACACAAAAACACACACATACACACATACACGCACACACACACAAACACTCACAGAGAGAGAGAGAGAGAGAGAGAGAGAGAGAGAGAGAGAGAGAGAGAGAGAGAGACAGAGAGACAGAGAGACAGAGAGACAGAGAGACAGAGAGACAGAGAGACAGAGAGACAGAGACAGACAGACAGACAGACAGACAGACAGACAGACAGACAAACAGACAGACATAAGCTAAGAGACAGACAAAGACAAACAGACAGACAAACACAGAGAAAGAGAAAGGCAGTCAGACGGATAGATAAACAAACAGAGACACAGAGAGAGGGAGACAAATATTGAGAGACAGAGACATCATAAGACAGACAGATGGACAGGCAGGCAGGAAAGCAGACAGACAGACAGGCAGACAGGCAGATGGACATAGGGGTAGGGATGACATTGTCAAATAACTGACCATGGTTTTGTGTTCAGAAAGCTCTTTCAGGTTGTCGAGACGCCATTATTATTTGCGCATTCGTCCTAACAAAGCTTCCAGTGACCAACAGGCCTAGAATTGTGGCAATATGGTCGTTATCTTGTCTTGTATTATGTGTGTTCATTTGTCGGCTGATCCATCAGTCTGACTATCTATTGGCCAGTCTGTCTGTCTGTCTGTCTGTCTGTCTGTCTGTCTGTCTGTCTGTCTGTCTCTCTCTCTCTCTCTCTCTCTCTCTCTCTCTCTCTCTCTCTCTCTCTCTCTCTCTCTCTCTCTCTCTCTCTCTCTCTCTCTCTCTCTCTCTCTCTCTCTCTCTCTCTCTCTCTCTCTCTCTCTCTCTCTTCTCTGTGTATATACAAGTACAGGTGTGTGTGGACTTTAAAATGATGTGTGATATAATGACGACATGAGAGTTTCAGAGGCGAAATCCAGACCATAGAATAGCAAAAGCTGATAAGAGCCTAGCTCGCGGTGTTAACTCCACATAGTAAGGTACAAAAAACATGGCACCAATGTCGGCGAGTTTATATATAAAAGCAGCGTAATCATCAGTTTGTACAGAATTGCAAAAGCTATTGGATTTTGAAACGATTGGATTGTGTTCATAATTTTCCTTTTGTAATCAGTTGTTTTTAATTGTGTGTCCAATTCTATGATACTGTTATTATTATTTGATGATCCTGTGACCATTATTTCATTAGGATCCATTGTGTTCAGTGATTCCTTTATCATTACTATGACTGTTACCAATTCTGTTGGTATTTTGGGGGGAGAGTGGGGTTTTTTGGTGGTTGGTTGGCTTGTTGGTTGACTGGTTGTTTTTTTTGCTTCGTTTGTTTGGTTTTTTGCTGTTGTTGCTGTTATGTGTATTTTGTTAACTTTGTTTTTTCTGTAACTGTAAGAATACAAAGACCAGCTTTTATTCCTAATGATCTTAAAATCACTTTCGTTCACGTTCTTTTAATCGACCAATATCTAAATAAGAAGTACTGTACGCAATAAGACAACTGAAAGACCGCAAGGCTTATTGGCCTGATGGTATTGTTGGTGAAGTGTATAAACACTTCAACGAACAGGTTTTTCGGTTTTTCACACAGCTCTTTAGTGTTTTGTTTGACAATGGGTTATTTCCAGATGCATGGACAGAATCAATTGTTACCACTTTAAAAAAAAAAGGAGATGATAATAACAATAGAGGCATTTCTCTCAGCAATATAAGTAGTAAACTGTTCAGCATAATTATTAATCGTAGAATATGTGATGGTACCGAGAGGTTAGGAATAAGACAGGTTAGGGAAAGAGTAGAACAATTCTCAAGCAACGACTCTCAAGCAACAATACATAGCAAGTGGGCAACAGAAGACTCAGGGGAAGACTGTGGCTGGCTGGTCATTCTTTATTTGCTTCTCAGCATGCCAATGGTAAAGGTGAAGACCAAGGTATGGGTGAAGACAAAAACATTAACTTACCTATTAAAAATACAAAGTGTCCCACAATTTACTGGTTAGTCCAAAAATAGTAATACTACACAGCGACAAGATTGCATGGAATATAATCTAATCAACTCCCCTGTCGCGCTAAGTTTGGCACATTACATCTAGCATACAAACAATGCTATTAACAAAATCTCTCTCACACTCGCTCACTCACACACACACACACATGCACACACACACACACACGCGCGCGCGCACACACACACACACACACACACACACACACACACACACACACACACACACATATATATGAGAGATACATCTAATAAACTTCACTGTTGCGCTAAGTCTCACACACTAGATCTACCGCACCCGGTACTAGATCTACCGCACCCGGCTACAAATACAAGAATGGGTAAATGAAAATGATATTACAGGCGATATTCAAGCTGGATTTTAAAAAGGTACTCAACGATGATCATATGTTTACATTGTTAGCCCTAGTACAGAAACAATTTTTCCATAACAGAAAATTTTGTGTGGCTTTCATTGATTTCGAGAAAACCTTTGATTCGATAAAAAGAAGTTTACTTTGGCCTATTTTATCTAAGAATGGTATAAGTGGTAAATTATATTCATGTATTAGAGCCATGTATGAACATGTAAAATGTAGAGTTAGGTATGGTGCTACTTTGACAGATGTTATTAACTGCACGGCAGGAGCAAAACAGGGTGATGTATGCAGTCCAGTATTGTTTTCTCTTTTTACTAATGAACTGGCATTAGGAGTAGTAGATAAAAGAAGACATGGTGCTATCATTCCTTATGATGCATTTGAACTGTTTATTCTTTTACTTGCAGATGACATCGTTTTGTTGTCAGAGACTGTCATAGTCCTGCAAGCTCAGTTGAAAAATTTACAGCATGCTGCAGCTTTGCTACAGTTAACCTTTTAACATGAAAAAGTAGCATTATATTATGTAGGAAGCGTGGATTTTTTAGTGCCAGGGAGAGGTAGGTTTATGATAATAATGTAATGCCTATTGGTAATGCGTATAAGTATATAGGAGTATTTTTTACCACTCTCCTTGGTTTTGTTTGAACTTGTAAGGATCTGGCCAGCACAGCAAAAATGCTTTATTTTGTGTAATGAAAAGACTACCCACTTTCAACACTTCATCCATAAAACTGGTTTTGAAGATATTTGAATCTCAAAAACAGCATATTGTACAGTATGGTTCAGAGTTGGGGGTTGAAGGAAGCTGCTATCCTCTGGGAATCTGTGCGTTTATTTGCTCTGAAAAAGTTCTTGGGAGTTAACATGCCCACATTTAACGATCTTATATGATGAAACCACCAGATTTCCAATATGCATTAACTCTTCTGTTCAATGTATTCATTATAGGTTCAACATTTTGGAAATGGAATTAAGATTACCTTTCAAAGCATATAAAATGTTATTTGATTTAGATAGTAAGGGTAAGAAAAAATGGGTAACTGATGTACGTATTTGTTTGCATAAAAATGGCTTTGTGATGTGTGGATAAATCAGGGTGTAAAGGCATTTATAAGAATTTTTGTCAACATATAGTTTACTGCAAATGGCAAAACTGGAGTGAAAATGTTCAAAATAGCAAGAGGTTTGATTTTTATAGATTATTTTGTAGTTCACGTGAGACGAAGGCATATTTGATTTCAGATATGGACAGGCATTTGAAAATCGTAACCACAAGGTTTAGGTTGGATATCTCAAGTCTAGCCACACGTCACTTTCGATATAGAAATTGTAATGAAAATGATTTGATATGTTCCCTGTGTAAAAGTGATAAAGATGATGAGGTACATTTAGTT
>CM060325.1:31880262-31890262 GCA_030674155.1 Stramonita haemastoma
GTCTCAGACTCTGTCTCTGTCTGACTGCCAGCTTCTGTAGTTCTCTGTTGGCCCCTCTCTCAGCATATAACACGTGTCTGCGTCTGTTTGTATGTCTGTCTGTGTCTATGTCTGTCTGTCTGGCTATGTTTGCAAGTGTATTTTTTAAAAACATTCATAGAAGATATTCAACATCAAAATGTCTCCATCACTTTTACAGCACAATTCGTCTTTTGTTTCAAGAGCTTAGCACTCAAGCCGCAATTCAAATGCAGGGACGTTTTAACATCTATATGACAAAAAATGATAATAGAAGGACAAATCAAAAAGTACGCACAAGGAAAGAAGACAAACAAGCGAAATTGAAACTGACGTTGGGTCAGCCTAATGACAGCAGGGCATCAGATACAGTAGACACATTCATATACAAAGTGTTATGCCCCAGTTTGAAAAATAAAATCCTGAAAATATCAAGCCCAGAGAGAGAGAGAGAGAGAGAGGGGAGAGAGAGAGAGAGAGAGAGAGAGAGGAGAGAGAGAGAGAGAGAGAAGAGAGAGAGAGAAGAGAGAGAGAGAGAGAGAAGAGAGAGAGAGAGAGGAAGAGAGACAGACAGACAGACAGACAGACAGAAGAAGACAGACAGACAGACAGACGAGAGAGAGAGAGACAGACAGAGCGGAGGAGAGAGAGACAGACAGACAGACAGGACAGAAGAGAGAAGAAGAAGACACAGACAGACAGACAGACAGACAGAGACAGACAGAGAGAGAGAGAGAGAGAGAGAGAGAGAGAGAGAGAGGAGAGAGAGAGAGAGAGAGAGAGAGGAGAGAGAGAGAGAGAGAGAGAGAGAGAGAGATTTTGATTCCGACTTCACATTCTATTCTGAATTGGTGCGGAAAAAAGGGCGGTGGTGGAAGGGTGAACAGTGAGTGAGAAAGACAGAAAAGGGGAATGAGAAGAGACAGGGATAAGAAAAAGGAGGAGGTGGGGGGAGGGAAATGAGAGAACACATTCTCTGTCTATCTGTTTTTTTTCGGCTGTCTGTCTCTTTGGGTATCTGTTTATCTGTTTATAAGTATCCATGTTTTTATGAGTGATAAAGCTGTATGAAATTTAGCATAAAAATCCCAACCATTTTACAGCTAAAATATTTTTTTGCAAGAAACCACTACTTAATGCTACGATCCAGGGCGTATAGATTTGGCATCTCAAAAATAATAACAAAATGAATGGATTAAAAAAAACTGCCACAAACAAAGAGAAATATGGAGATCAATACAAACGTGGGGCCAGCCAGACTGATTAAATTGGAGCTAGATAAAGTAGACACAGTGATGTACAAACTGACAGGGCCTGTTTAAAACGAGAACACTCTGGAAAAACTTCATTTGTATATATATATATATTCATATATATATATATATATATATATATATATATATATATATATATTATATATATATATATATATAAAGAGAGAGATGAAGTAAATATATATAGTGAGAGAGAAGGGGTGGAGAGGGAAAAAAGAAAGACAATGACAAATAGAGGCAGACAGAGACAATAAGACAAAGAGAGAGAGAGAGATTTGATTGATTGATTGATTGATTTATTTGATTGATTTGATTTATTCTTTTATATCGAGGATAATGGGATAAGCACTCTTGTGTTTTTTTACATCCAGTCCCCGTGTGTATGCAGTTTTGTAAATGTCATCTGTTCCCACCGGCACACAATGGCCTACTCTTCCGAAAAGCGGAACAGGATTTAACGTGTGCGCAAGATGTTCTGCGTGCGTTCGCACACGGGGCCTCGGTTTAAAGTCTCATCCGAAGGACTTGTGGGGAGAGTGGAGTCAGCACTGATGTTAACTCCAGGAGAAAAATCTCCTCGACCAGATTCGAACCCGGGTCTTCAAATTGCCAGCGCAATGTTCTGACCACTAGGCTATCCGTCCCCAGAGAGAGAGGAGAGAGGAGAGAGAGAGAGAGAGAGAGAGAGAGAGAGAGGAGAGAGAGAGAGAGAGAGAGAGAGAGAGAGAGAGAGAGAGAGAGAGAGAAACCGACATAGAGATCGAATCAAATCAAAGTAAATTCTTTTATTTCAAAGATAATGAATAAGCACCCATGTGCTTTTCTTCACCCAGTCTCCGCCCTAAGGGATGCACAATGATATGATAATACAATTAACAAATACAGACACATCATAATAATAAAATTGGCTCAATATACACATGTCCACACGGACAAGGCAAACAAAAGAGCAATAATTATATAAAAAAACAACTAAAAAGAACAGTGGTAACAATTCGAAATAAAAAAAAGCTAAAAACGACAAAAACAGAAAAATATCAAAAAAATAACACAGAAAAAGAAAAAAAGACACAGAGACAGTGTGTGTGTGTGTGTGTGTGTGTGTGTGTGTGTGTGTGTGTGTGTGTGTGTGTGTGGTGTGTGTGCGTGTGTGTGTGTGCGTTGTGTGTGCGTGTGTGTGCGTGTGTGTGCGTGTGTGTGCGTGTGTGTGCGTGTGTGTGCGTGTGGTGTGTTGTGGGTGTGTGTGGGTGTGTGTGTGTGTGCTGTGTGTGCGTGTGTGTGCGTGTGTGTGCGTGTGTGTGTGTGTGTGTGTGTGTGTGTGTGTGTGTGTGTGTGGTGTGTGTGTGTGTGTGTGTGTGTGTGTGTGTGTGTGGTGTGTGTGTGTGTGTGTGTGTGTGGTGTGTGGGTGTGTGTGCGTGGTGTTGTTCTCTTTTATTTCATTCTTTTATATTTTACGTTTTAATCCCTTATTTTGAGAATAATAGAACAATCATCCGCGTGCTTTTGTACACCAAGTTCCCCACGAAATATGTACTTTTGTACAGTTTGTTATCCCTCCCACCGACACACAATGGCCTTCTCTTCCAAAAAGCGGAACAGGCCCTAGTGTGTGTACAAGAAGTTCTGCGTACGTGTATATATAGTAGTAGTAGTAGTAGGCACTCATCAGTCTCGGAAGACTATGGAGTTGCGCACTAGTCTTTAGAGCGCAAAGCCTGGGCAAGTATGTATGGAGGGCAAGCTGTTACCCATGCAGCAGACCCCCCCTCTCCACGGCACTGGAATGATCCATTGGAAGGACATTGACCGATACGAATGGTTCCAGTACCGTCACAGGAGCCACCAGAACGTTGCCATATACCTACAGCCCCGAGCCGCTCTGGGACTCCAACTCCCCGATTTTTCCTCAGGGATGGTGTCTAAACACGACACCTGTGTGCATGCTGGTTTGTTATAATTTTGTCATCCGCTCCTACCGGCACACGATGGCCTACTCTTCCGAAAGGTGGAACGGGGTTTTAACATGTGTGCAAAATGTTCTACGTGCATTCGCACACGGGGCCTCGGTTTCGAGTCTCATCCGAATGACTTTGACATTCAGTTCGATTTTTTCGTCAAACTGGGAAGAAAGGGCGAGGCTGGGTACGAACCCAGAAACTCACGATTTACATATTGGCAGGCCAACGTCTTAACCATCCTGCCACCGTCCTTCCTATATAAATAAATATATATATACATATATATATTATATATATAATATTATATATATAATTATATATATAATTATATATATAATTATAGATAGATAGATAGATAGATAGATAGATAGATAGATAGATAGATAGATAGATAGATAGATATCTGTGTGTGTGAGTGTGTGTTTGTGAGTATGTGTGTGCATGTGTGCGTGTGTTTTGTGTATGTGTGTTTGTGTATGTATGAGTGCGTGTATGTGTGCATTTGTGTGTATGCGTTTGTGATTGTATGTGCATGTGTGCGTGCGTGTATATGTGCGTGCATGTGTGCGTGTGTGTGAGTGTGTGGGGCGGGGGTGTCTTTGTGATCGTGCGTGCCTGTAAGTCTGTTGAAATCTCTATGTGTATTCTATATTATGTGATCCATTACAGAATAAATCCAAAATAGAGCCACCTCAACCACGCAAAAGCTAAAATCATTTCCACAAGAGCCCACCCCTGAAACTTTTCAATCCAATCTACGAGGTCATGTTAGCAGTTAGAAACGATAAAACGATTAAAACGATAAAAATGGAGGAAATGGGAAATGTGCCAAAAGCAAAAACAGAATTGCAAACTCGACACTGAAGCTGGGTCAGACTAATTAGATTTACGCCAGATAAAGTAAACACATTGAAGTACAATTTGGCAGCTCCAGTTTAAGACGATATATTCTGAAATGCATTAAGCTGAAGATAGTTGAGAGAGAGAGAGAGAGAGAGAGAGAGAGAGAGAGAGAGAGAGAGAGAGAGGAGAGAGAGAGGAGAGAGAGGAGAAGAGAGAGAGAGAGGAGAGAGAGGAGAGAGAGAGAGAGAGAGAGAGAGAGAGAGAGAGATGGAGAAATGACAATGACAATGACAATGACAATAGTTTATTGTGATTTAAGCTTTTTAGCCCATTCACAAGGGGACAGTGGGAAGGGGATTGGGCACAACACAAATAACCATATTGAACAAAAACAACAAGAAGAAACAAAATACGGTTGCAGCCAAAATGATCTTCATGGCATTGATTCCGCGCCATGGTACAAAGATAGAAATCCAGAGTCGGGTACATGATTGCAACAAAGTGCTCAGTCCCGTTGGGCCTCTGGCTCTTGCTAGTTTTTGCTACAGTCCACGATTCACAAAATGCATTGCGTAAAGCTTACGCTGACGAGGGTGGAGATACAACAAACATACAATCCACTGACAACACAGCACAACCGATGAAATCCGTGGTAAGCTTTCCATTTCATTCTGCCCCCTGTCCTCTATGCCCACTGGCTCGTGATATTATGTCACAGGTATGCGTGCCGCAGAGAGAGAGAGAGAGAGGGGGTGGGGGAGAGAGAGAGACAGACAGACAGACTGACTGACAGAGGGAGAGAGAGACACAGAAAGAGATACAGAGAGAGACAGAGAGAGTGAGACAGACAGGCAGACAGACAACCTGGCAAACGTAATCTGATTTAGAATCGCAAAGAGTCAGAGAGACTAGGAGGAAAACAAAAGGATTACGAGACAGAATGATGGAGAAGAAGAAGAAGAAGAAGAAGAAGAAGAAGAAGAAGAAGAAGAAGAAGAAGAAGAAGAAAAAGAAGAAGAAGAAGAAGAAGAAAGAGGAGGAAAAAACAAGAAGAACAAGAAGAACAAGAAGAATAACAAGAAGAATGGAAAGAGAGACACAGAGAGACAGAGACAGACAGAAACAGAGACGGAGAGACAGAGAGATGTTTTCATTTGGACTTTACATTTGATTCTAAATTGGAGATGGAGAAAGAGGGCTGGAGATGGAAGGGTGACTGTGGCATGAGAAAGACAGAAAGCACACACACACACACACACACACACACACACACACACACACACACACACACACACACACACACACACACACACACACACACACACACTGTCTCTGGGTCTTTTTTTTAAATCTGTTTATGTCTCTCTGTATATTTCTAAGTGATAAAGCTACAGAGGAAATTCAATATAAAAATGTTTCAACCACTTACAGCTAAAATATTTTTGAAGAAGTCTACCACTCCACGTTTCAGTTCAATTTGCACAGACATTTTGGCATCTATAAAGAAAAGAATAACAAAACCGAAGATTGAAAAGTCCGAAACAAAAACGAAATTTATGGAGATTAATACTGACATGGGGTCAGACTGATTGAGTTAATGCTAGATAAAGTAAACACACTGGAAGTACAACCTGACGGGTCCTGTTTAATTTTTTTTTAGCACACAGTGGAAACTCTTCAAATCAGAGAGAGAGAGAGAGAGGGAGAGAGAGAGAGAGAGAGAGAGAGAGAGAGAGAGAGAGAGAGAGAGAGAGAGAGAGAGAGAGACAGAAGAAGAGAGACAGACAGACAGACAGACAGACAGACAGACAGACAGACAGACAGACAGACAGAGAGACAGACAGACAGAGGGGCAAAGAGAGAGAAAAAGAGAAAGAGAGAGGGAGAGAGAGAAAGGAAGAAAGAGAGAGAACACACACACACACACACACAACCACACACACACACACACACACACACACACACACACACACACACACACACACAACACAGTGTATTGCTCCACACAGTCAATACAAAAGTGAAGAGGAAAAATGAAACAAATCTTCTCATGAGCTTTGAGCTTTGACCAGAAAGAAAGAAAGAAAGAGAAGAAAAGAAAGAAAGAAAGAGAGACAGAGAGAGAGAGAGACACAGAGAGAGAGAGAGAGAGAGAGAGAGAGAGAGAGAGAGAGAGAGAGAGAGAGAGAGAGAGAGAGAGAGAGAGAGAGAGATTTGATTGATTTGATTTGATTTGATTTATTCTTTTATATCGAGGATAATGGGATACGCACTCTTGTGCTTTTTACATCCAGTCCACGTGTGTATGCGGTTTTGTAAATGTCATCTGTTCCCACCGGCACACGTGGCCTACTCTTACGAACAGCGCGCGGAACAGGACTTAACGTGTGCACAAGATATTCTGCGTGTGTTCGTAAATGGGGCCTCGGTTTAAAGTCTCATCCGAAAGACTTTTGGGGAGAGTGGAGTCAGAACTGATGTTAACTCCAGGAGAAAAATCTCCTCGACCGGACTCGAACCCGGGTTGTCAAATTGCCAGCGCATTGTTCTGACCACTAGGCTATCCGCCCCCCAGAGAGAGAGAGAGAGAGAGAGAGAGAGAGAGAGAGAGAGAGAGAGAGAGAGAGAGAGAGAGAGAGAGAAGACAGACAGACAGACAGACAGACAGACAGACAGACAGACAGACAGACAGACAGACAGACAGACAGACAGAGACAGACAGAGAGGAAGACGGACAGACAGAGACAGACAGAGAGGAAGACGGACGGACAGAAAGACAGACAAACAGAGACAGAGAAATACACAAAGATAGACAAAAAGATAGACTGGCAAATAGAATCTGATTTAGAACCATGGAGAAATAATTGTGGAAACGGGAAAAAATGAAAATGAAAAAATGAGGTGGATAAGAAAGAAAAAAAGATAGTTGAATAGAATTACACGAATTAGAGCTACATATCCCCGTCTAATGACAAAACTGATGACCATTAACACCAAGGGCATCAGCACTGATATCAGTGTCAATGACCAGAAGCTGAAAATGGTTCAAAGCTTCAAGTACTTGAGAGCCGTTGTATCAGACAAGGGGTCCAAGCCAGAGGTAGTATGCAGGATTGCAGGATTGCACAGACAATAACAGCACTGTCAAAACTGAACACCATCTGGAAAGATAAATATATCTCACTCATTTCCAATATCAGACTAATGCTCTCCCTTATCATATCCATATTCCTAAATGCCTGTGAATTGTGGAGCCTGACTGCTGATTTGGAGAGAAGAGTACAGGCAGTAGAGATGAGATGCTTCCAGAGACTCCTTGGCATCTCCTACAGAGACCACATAAGCAACGCAGATGTGCATAACAGAATCCCTACGAAAACCTTCTAACAATGGTAAAAAAAAGAATAAGCTTAAATGGTACGTGCATTCACAAGATCAAAAGGACTAGCATGAACAATACTGCAAGGCACTGTCCAAGGAGGCAGAAAAAGAGGCAGACCAAGGAAGACATGGGAGGACATCAGCGAATGGACAGGCCTAGAATTCAACAAAGTTTTGAGAAAATAAGAACAGAGAGAGGAATGGAGGGAAATGGTTGTCAAGTCTTTTTATATATTTATATTTATTTTATTACACTTTATGTCACAGCAGATTTCTCTGTGTGAAATTCGGGCTGCTCTCCCCTGGGGAGAATGCATCGCCACAAGTGCAGCGCCTACCCATATTTTTTTTTTTTTTATACAACCTTGAGCCGCCCTGGGGACTCCTATTCCCCGAATTTTCATCAGGGATGGTGTCTAAACACGACACCTGTGTGCATGCTCTTTTTTTCATATATCATTTTGTCATCCGCTCCTACTGGCACACAATGGCCTGATCTTCCGAAAGGCGGAACGGGGTTTTAACATGTGCACAAGATGTTCTGCGTGCGTTCGCACACAGGGCCTCGGTTTATAGTCTCATCCGAATGACAGATATATATATATAATATATATATATATATATAATATATATGATAATATTAATACATATATATATATATACATATATATATTATATATATGTGTGTGTGTGTGTGTGTGTGTGTGTGTGTGTGTGTGTGTGTGTGTGTGTGTGTGTGTGTGTGTGTGTGTGTTACAGTGCGCTACACAGACCCAATGACTCCATGGCTCCACGAACAGCACGGGAGAAAAGGGGGGCGTCCGGCCTGAACCTCAGCAATTGACAAACATGATCGTTTCGTTTATCTTGTGTTGCGTTTCTTTGTATAGCGATTTTGTTTATTCGTTGTGTTTAATTTGTTTGTTTTTTTTTGTTCCTACATGTTGTTGAACTAGTCAGCTAAATAGAGGATGGATTGGGGACGATTGATGTGTGATGGGGTGGTGGATGTTGTTTGATTGATGATGGTTGGATGAAGGTAGGTAGATAATGCCAGATGATGGATGAAAAGTGAATGGTGGTTGGGGGTTGGTTGTTGGTTGGTTGTTGGCTGGCTGGTTGGTTGGTTGGCTGGCTAGTTGATTGGTTGGCTGGTGGCTGGCTGGTTGGTTGTGGTTGATTTGTTGGTTTGTTGGCTGGCTGGCTGGTGCTGGTTGGTTGGTTGGTTGGTTGGCTGGTGTTGGCTGGTTGGCTGGCTAGTTGGGTTAGTTGGTGCTAGTGTTGTTGGTTGGTTGGTTGATAGTGGTTGGCTGGCTGTTGTTGGTTGTGACTTTTTTCGTCCCTTGTAGGTCAAGACAGCTTTAGGTATGTGCCATTTAGGTAGCCGTTCAGGTAGCCGTTAGGTAGCGGTTTATAGGTTAGCCGTTCAGGTAGCCGTTAGGTAGCGTTCAGGTAGCCGTTATAGCCGTTAGTAGCCGTTTTAGAACCGTTTAGGTAACCGCATCCTGTCATTGGAGAGCTTTGTGTCTGATTCTGGGACTTCCTGTCTGTTTAGCTCGTTGTTTGTTTAGCTGGTTAGTTGATTGCTAGCTTACTTTCGGCTGTCTAGATTAATTTTTTTTTTAAAAACCTGTTCATTGGTGTGGCCAAACCTCTGGTGGACTGATCAGTTTGTTTGCAGATTGGTGTAGTCGGCTAAATGTTTGGATTTCTACGTGACTGGCTATTTGCTGATGAACTGTCCCCTTGGCGATGTTCTCAAGTGGATAGCTGTTTTCCTGTTTGATTGTATTCCATCACAATCCTCTTCCTCTCCGCCAGTTTTTTCTCTTCTTTTCGATTTTTATCCAACCCCGTACATACCATGTAATTCTTTCACATTTTTTCGTATCTTCTCCACTCATGTCCTTCTCTCTGCAATCGCCAAGTTGTCCAACCTGTGACCTGTGATTATATTTTTGTTTTTACCTCGAGTTCGAGAGGGCACAACCTGGCTTTTCTGTGGACGGCTTCTGTAGACCAAACTAGGGCCCCGTGGGTACTATTCACCTTCAGGCTGCAGACTGCACCTCTGTGTATGTCTGTGCTGTCCATACTATTTGCCGTAGGTGGTAGATAGTTTTAGAAGACAGTGAACGTTTTTCTTTAATTGTGCAAAATCGCATAAGCAAAGATGGAATTGCGGTCTTGGTTTATAGCATACTCCATTGGTAGTGATACTTCTTTCTGTTAGAAGCATTGAAAGTCTTTTTAAAAGCTTGTCTTGTACAACCTATGGCAATTTATCTGATCCGAATATTTTTCATCCGTTCCTATTTTGTTCTGCATTACCTTGCAGAAAAAAATCCCCAGTCCTACCCAACCACATACCTACACCTCATGTCATCCCATCTCAATCCTATGTTTAACTTTGGCATGACGTGTGTGTGTGTGTGTGTGTGTGTGTGTGTGTGTGTGTGTGTGTGTGTGTGTGTGTGTGTGTGTGTGTGTGTGTGTGTGTGTGTGCATGCGTGTGTGTGTGTGTGT
>CM060325.1:31895262-31905262 GCA_030674155.1 Stramonita haemastoma
AGGTTCCCATCCTTGATCTTTCTTCCCAGTTTGATCACCCAAAAAATCAAATTGAATGTCAGAACCCTTCGGATGAAACTATAAACCCAGGCCTCGTATACGAACGCGTGCAGAAGTACTTAGGCGCACTTAAAAAAAACAAACCGTTCAGCATTTCAAGAGATCAGGCTGTTGTCTGCCAGTAAGAATGGAGAACAAAAAATCCCAAACTGGCATGTACAGAGGTGTCCTGTTTAGACACCTCCCCCGAAGTCGGAATGCTGTTACCTCACTGGTGAGGGAGAGGGGGGGGAGGAACCCAGTGGCATATGTACAGATGAACCTCTTGATGAGCTCTAGCCGAGGAACTAAGCAAAACAAAACAAAACAAAACAAAACAATATCTGTGTATATATTATATATGTATGATATCAATCCAATCTCTATCATTGCCATGCTAGTTACTATCGTTATGACCACTACACAGACGGACTACCTGCACCTAGCTGACCAGCTGAGTGAGTACGTGGTCAAGCTGCTGGACAAGATCCGCGGACATGACGAGCTGCAGGTGTTGCTGAACAAGACAGGAGCCAACAGCGAGCAGGAGACCTATGAACTGCTGGCCCGCCTGAAACTGGCCATCCGGTACAGGGAAAAGAAGGTGCGCGTGTGTGTGTGGGGGGAGTAGTGTCTGATTGGTTGGTTGACTAACTAGTTGTGTGGGTGGTTGAGCAAGCCATCCATCCCACCACGTCAAGGCGACCTACCGTCAGGACAGACAAGAGGGGTGTCCCTGGCAACATCCTGAATAACAAGCCACTCTGATAGGGAAACAAGGACTGTCAGACAGGAAAGATATCACCAAAAAATAAAGGGTGGCGCTGCACTTGTGCCGACGTGCTCTCCCCGGTGAGAGCAGCCCGAATTTCACAGAGAAATGTCCTGTGACATATAGTGGTTTACAATATTTTTTAAATGGCTGTTGGGTTGATTCGTTGGTTTATTGGCTGGTTGGGTGATTGGTTAGTTGGTTTGTTAGCTGGTCAGTTGGCTGGCTGGTTGGTCAGTTGGTTGGTTGGCAGGCTGGCTGTGTGACTCTCTGTGTTTTGTTTAGCTGGGCTGATTTGTGCCGTGCATTGTCGTGCTGTGGTGTGTGATGTGGTGCACATACGTACATACTTGCATACATACATGGATACATACATACATACATACATGGATATATATCATACATACATACATACATACATACATACATACATACATACATACATACATAATACATACATACATACATACATGCATGCATGCATGCACGCACACACGCACGCACGCACGCACGCACGCACGCACGCACGCACGCAGCAGACAGACAGACAGACAGACAGACGTACGTACGTACGTACGTACTACTACGTACGTACGTACGTACGTACATACATACATACATACATACATACATACATACATACATACATACATCATACATACATACATACATACATACATACATACATACATACATGCATGCATACATACGCACATACGTACATACGTACACATATGCATACATACGTACACATATGCATACATACGCACATACGTACATACGTACGCATATGCATCCATGCATGCATGCATGCATGCATGCATACATACATACATACATACATACATACATACATACATACATACATACATACATACATACATACATACATACATACTTACGATGAGACTATAAACCGAGGCCCGTGTGCGAACACACGCAGAACATCTTGTGCACACGTTAAATCCTGTTTTGCTTTGTGTGTAGTAGGCCATTGTGTACTGGTGGGAGCAGATGACAAAATTTACAAAATCTGCATACACATGGGGACTGGATGTAAAAAAGGCATGAGTGCGTATTCCATTATCCTCGATATAAAAAATGAATAAAACAAAATACATAAATATACAAGCTTACATACATACGTACGTACGTAAGTACGTACGTACTAGTACGTACGTACGTACGTACGTACTACGTACATATATACATAATACATACATACATACATACATACTACTTACAGACAGACAGACAGACAGACAGACAGACAGACAGACAGACAGACAGACACAGACAGACAGACAGACACACACACACACACATATACATACATACATACATACATACATACATACATACATACATACATACATGCATACATGCATACATGCATGCATGCATATGCATACATACATACATATACATACATACATACATACATACATACATACATACATACATACATACATACATACACACATACATGCATACATACATACATGCAGGTATGCATAAATGGATACATACATACATATATACAAGCACGCATGAATGCACACATGCCTGTATGTGTTTATACATAATATGTATGAGTATGTAGATATAAATGTAAACAGACACATCTGAACAACACGCAGGCTGATTCTATGGACTGTGCTAACTAAGTGTAGCTGTGTGCGAACAGTGCCGTTATTGATGGCAGTTCGTTAGTGAGGACAATGAGAGCTGCTGATGAGGTGTTCGATAGTGTGGCTCCTGAGGCGGCAGGCCTGTGCACAGTCACGTGCTGTACCTCCCCACTGCTGGCTGAGGAACAAAGGCAGAGAGAGAGAGAGAGAGAGAGAGAGAGAGAGAGAGAGAGAGAGAGAGAGAGAGAGAGAGAGAGAGGCCATCAGCCGCTTAGTTGGCTGCGTATTAAGGATAGAGGGCACAGATTCTAATACCAACAATGTGTGTACGTGTGCGTGCGTGTCTGTATGTTTGGGGGTTGGGAGGCTTGGGGTAGATGTACGGTTGAATGAATGGATGAATGAATGAATGAATGAATGATATATATATGTATTATATATATATATCTATCTATATATCTATATCTATATATATACATATATATATATATATACACTATATACACACACATTATATATATACATGTATATAAAACTAATTATAATATATATAATTATATATATATATATATATATATATATATATTTATGTGTATATATATACATATACATTATATATATACATATCTAATTAAAAAAAATAAAGTCGAGAATTTGTTGTCAGTTTGTGGCGCACCCCAGCTGCCAGCAGAAGCTGGTCAGTATCTGGTACGCGGACCTGCGGACCCTGGAGAGGTCCAACTGGTTCAAGAGAGCCATCATCGTCCTCCTCATCACCTTCTTCTACCCTGTCCTCGCCATCTGCTACTGGTTCGCTCCCAAAACTAAGGTCAGCTGCCTACACCACTTGTCAGTCTGCGTGTCTGCATGTTGTCAGTCAGTCAGTTAGTCAGTTAGTCAGTTAGTCAGTTTGATTTTAATTTGAGTTGATTTGATTTATTCTTTTATATCAAGGATAATGGAATAAGCACTATTGAGCTTTGTTATATCCAGTCCCCGTGTGTATGCCGTTTTGTAAATGTCATCTGTTCCCACCGGCACACGATGGCCTACTCTTAAAAAAAGCGGAACAGGATTTAACGTGTGCCCAAGATGTTCTGCGTGCGTTTGCACACGGGACCTCGGTTTAAAGTCTAATCCGAAGGACTTTTGGGGAGATTGGTGTCAGCACTGATGTTAACTCCAGGAGAAACATCTCCTCGACCGGACTCGACCCCGGGTCTTCAAATTACGAGCGCAATGTTCTGACCACTAGGCTATCCGTCCCCGAGTCCCCTCATAATATCAGTCAGTCAGTCAAGTCAGTCAGTCAGTCAGTCAGTCAGTCTAGTCTGTCTGTCTGTCTGTCTGTCTGTCTGTCTGTCCACATCTGTCTTTGTCTGTTTTTAACTTTTTTCTGGTTTGTCTCTCTGCCTCATCTGTATGTTTACTTTGTCTGTCTTGACCGTCTGTCTGCATCCCTCTATGTCTCTCTCTGCCTGTCTGTCTGTCTGTTTTTCTGTCTCTGTTTCTCTTTATCACTCGCTCACTCACTCTTTTTCTCTCTCTCTCTGTCTCTGTCTCTGTCTATCTGTATGTCTCTTTCTGTCTCTCTCTGTCTGTCTCTGTCTCTGTCTGACAGTCTGCCTCTGTCTGTCTCTGTCTCTCTGTGTCTCTATCTCTGTCTGTTTGTGTGTCTGTCTGTCTCTCTCTCTCTGTGACTGTCTCTGTCTCTCTCTCTCTGCCTCTCTTTCTCTCTCTTTTTCTTCCCTTCAGATTGCATTGGCAGAGGTTAAAAACAATTATTGAATGTTTTAGAGTTGAAAGTGCTACATGTGTATAATACAGTTCATGTTAAATTGCTGCACAAAATCTCCCAAACTTTCTTTTCCTGTGTTACAAGCTCTACGATATAATTACATTTTTATCATGAATTCATTCCCAAACACAACCGTCGAGGCTGGGTGAAAATAAAACGCACCAAACTCATTTCAAATCAATTGAGCTTGGTACATAATTATTTAGTAAGTTTGTTGCGATATTTTGTGCTATCGATAAAACAAAAAACATGACCTTGCCTTAATATTGCATTACCTTTGCCTTGCTAGCCGCCGCTGTAGTCTGGTGGTTAGGGCGTTGGACTCGTAATCTAAAGATTGCGGGTTCGATCCCAGCTTTCGGCTATGGCGTTGTGCCCTTGGAAAAGGCACTTTACGGCTATTTTCTCACCCCACCCAGGTGTAAAAGGGGTACCAACCTAGTGTTGGGGGTTAACCCTGCGATAGACTGGCCTCCTATCCAGGGGGGAGTCTATGACTCTCAGTCGCTTAACGCCACAGAAACCGGGATAAGTATCGGCCTGATGAGCCTTAGGCTCGGGACAGACTTTAACCTTTGCCTTGCTAACCTTGCCTTGCACTTGCCTTGCTATGCCTACCTACCAATCAATCCACCTCTATGTATTTCTTTTCCTTTTCTCGGCTACAGCTCAGAAGTTTACCAATGGCGAGATTCTGTACATGCCATCGTTTTGCCCACCATGAAGGTAGCTGCATTCCAACTGGGGGGATTTACGCTGGGTACGTTCGTGTTTTATTAACCACCGACCACTGGCAAAAGTTACGGCATCTTACACCTTTGATCCTTCGCGTGCGGATACACACGAAGAGAATTCAGGCACTGGCAGGTATACACTTCAAGTTGACCTGGGAGATCGTAAACAAAAAAAAACAACCCACTATTAAAATCACCAGACGCTGCAGAGATTCGAACCCACAAATTTATGAACCTATTGGATTGTAATCAAAAGATCTTAACCATCGGCCCTGTTCTCTGCATCTGTCGTCTTTGCTGTGTGTGCAGGTTGGGGAGTTTTTGCGGTGTCCCTGTGTGAAGTTCATCGGGCAGACCATGTCGTTCGTCACCTTCCTGCTGATGATCCTCATCTCCACAGCCATGGAGCGGCCCTCCATCCACAAGAAGCTCTCCACCTTCCCCCAGGTCACTGCTATACTATACTGCACTGTCTGCATGCGCTCTCTTCTTTTTTGTCTTTCTCTATGTCTTTGTCTTTGTCTTGTGTTTTCTTTCCTCTTCTCTTTTTCCTTTTTTTTCTTCTTCTCTTCCTTCTCTGGACTTTCTCTCCTCTTCTCTTCTTTCTTCTCTTCTTTCTTCTCGTTTCTTCTCTTTCCTTCTCTTCTTTCTTCTCTTCTTTCTTCTCTTCTTTCTTCTCGTTTCTTCTCTTTCCTTCTCTTCTTTCTTCTCTTCTTTCTTCTCTTCTTTCTTTCTCTTTCTTTCTTCTTCTCTTTCTTCTTCTCTTCTCTTCTTCTTCTCTCTCTCTTCTTCTTCTCTTCTTTCTTCTCTTCTTTCTTCTCTTCTTTCTTCTCTTCTTTCTCTCTTCTTTCTTCTCTTCTTTCTTCTCTTCTCTTCTTTTCTTCTTTCTTCTTTCTTCTCTTCTTTCTTCTCTTCTTTCTTCTCTTCTTCTCTCTTTCTTCTCTTCTTTCTTCTCGTTTCGTCTCTTTCCTTCTCTTCTTTCTTCTCTTCTTTCTTTCTTCTTCTTTCTTCTCGTTTCTCTTTCTTCTCTTCTTTCTTCTCTTCTTTCTTCTCTTCTTTCTTCTCTTCTTTCTTTCTTCTCTTTTCTTCTCTCCTTTCTTTTCTTTTTCTTCTCTTTTCTTTCTTCTCCTTCTTTCTTTCTTCTTTCCATCTTCCTCTCTTTCCCGTCTTTCTCTTTCTTCTCTCTCTTTCTCTCGTCTTCTTTCTTTCTCTTTCGCATGTCTTTTCTTCTCTCTTATATATATATATATATATATATATATATATATATAATATATTATATTATATGTATATATTAATATATATATATATATATATATATATATATATATATATATATATATATATATGTATTGTGTGTGTGTGTGTGTGTGTGTGTGTGCATGTATATGTATATAAACATATATACACACCCCATATGTATACATATACATAATGGAGCAGTTAGAGAATAAATGAACATTGTTATTCCAACTCACACATTGTTGATCTAATTCATATATACTCACAAATAAATTCAACAAACAACCGAAGGAAAAGTTTATCTGAATAGTGTCATGTCTCACGTTTAACATAGATTTTTAAGAAAAGAAGAATTGACAGTGGAAAAGAGTTCCGCATTTCTGGGGTAGTGCTAGGCCAGGAAAAACCAGTGGTGAACTGGCTATGATACATATCTCGTGGAAAAAGAGCTGCAACAGGTGTTGGGTACATAACAACAGCGTGAGGAGGTTACATCAACACAGGCAAGCCAACAGATAAGAGAAAAAATCTATCGTCTGGCGCCTGCTATACCCACGAGAAATGGAAGAATTTTTTTGGAATGTGTGTGTGTGTATGTGTGTGTGTGTGTGTGTGTGTGTGTGTGTGTGTGTGTGTGTGTGTGTGATGTGTGTGTGTGTGTGTGTGTGTGTGTGTGTGGAGGGGGTTTGTTTGTTTGTTTGTGTGTGCGTGTTCGGGGGGATAGTGTGTGGGGATGTGTGTGTGTGTGTGGGGGGGAGTGTGTGTATGTGTGTATGCATGCGTGCATGCGCGCGTGCACGCGCGCGCGTGTGTGTGTCTGTTGGTGGGTAGCGGGTGGAAAAGTGGGTGTTTGTGTGTGTTTTAGGTGGGTAGGGAGGGGGGATGTTTGTGGTGGATTGGGAGGAGTGTGTGTTTGTGTGTGTGTGTGTGTGTGTGTGTGTGTGTGTGTGTGTGTGTGTGTGTGTGTGTGTTTTGTGCGTGTGTGCGTGTTGTATGTATGTATGTATGTATGTATGTATGTATGTATGTATGTATGTATGTATGTATGTATGTAGTTGTGTGTGATGTTGTGTGTGTGTGTGTGTGTGTGTGTGTGTGTGTGTGTGTGTGTGTGTGTGGATGGGTGGGAAATGAGTGTGTGGGTGTGTGTGTTGTAGGGGTGTGTTGGGGGTCGGGTGTTTGTGTGTATGTGTGTGTGTGAGTGTGTGCGCGTGCGTGCGTGCGTGTGTGTGTCCGTGTGTATATAAATGTGTTTGTAAGTGTATGTTTTTGTATTAGTATTCTGTCATTTCTAGGATAATGGAATAAGCACTCATGTGCTTTTTTACATCTCCATGTGTAAGCAGTTTTGTAAATTTGTCATCTGTTCTCACTTATGGCAATGGCCTACTCTTTCGAAAAATGGAACAGGTTATAACCTGTGGGCAAAATGTTCTGTGTGTGTTCGCACAGGGAACCTTAATTTATAGTCCATATTCAAAGGATGTTTGGGGTGAATGGAGTCGGCACTGATGTTAACTTGAACAGAATTCAGACCTGGGTCAGCAGATCACGAGAGCGATGCGCAACACCTGTAACCAACTATTCTTTCCCGTCCCCTTCTGTGTGATTGTGTGTGTGTGATTGTATGTGTGTGTGTGTGTGTGTGTTGTGTGTGTGTGTGTGTGTGTGTGTGTGTGTGTGTGTGTGTGTGTGGTTTTGTTGTGTGTGTGTGTGTTTGTGTGTGTGTGTATTGTGTATGTGTGTGCGTGTGTGTGATTCAGATTCAGATTCAGAATATTTATTGCCATTTAAGTCATGCAGACCTATTTGACACAACAAAACAAACATCAGTTTTAATTATCTTTCTGCCCAAATGATGTTCACTAAAAACATGTTGCATTTTACTTTTCTTTGTCTCGTTTCTCCCATACATTCATTCACATATCTAATGATATCTGCTTGATAGATATCAACTGTGATTATGTCGCTTAACTTATCTATACATTGTTTACATTCTTTGTCTCTTATTTTAATCTTTAGTAACTAATTGTTTCTAAGTTCATCATATAAGACACATTCATCGAGTAAATGAAATTCGTCTTCTATTTTGTCACAGTTTTTACATTTTCTGTCCTCTCTGGGCATATTTTGGTGCCTCCCTTTCTCTATCATTAAACTGTGACAACTTATGCGAAATTTACAAAAGGTAATTTTATAGGTTTTGTTTGCATAGTTTATTAAATATGGTTCCATTCTGTACTCTTTGGTAGCAAAATCATAAAATTTTAGCTTTGCATACTGTTTCTTCTGGTAGATCCAGAATGTTTTATACATAGCCTCAAGCTTTCTTTGAACAGCATAGCTTAACCGATGTACATCAAGAGTACTTTTGTTTTTCCACACATGTTTAAATCCAATTGTGTGAAGAATAATTTTTACCGTATTGATCCATTTATCATATGTATTCTTCTAATACAAATTATCGTATACTTTTCTAATATAAGAGTCTGGTTTTGATTCTATCAAATGAATCCAAAAGGATACTATCTGGCATATGATTTTAAGGGTCAGTGGATATCTTCCCAATTCACCTAAAGTGGGTAGTACTAATGCTTTTTTATGAACTCCCAGTATTTGTTTACAAAATTTAATATGAAAATGTTCGTACAGAAACTGATTTGATAAGCATGTCTTAAACAATTCATCAATATGAAATTCTGTTTCCCCATGAAAACAAAAAGGAAACCAAACTTCTGCTCCATAAGTTAAAACAGGGGTTATTAATGAGTCAAATAAACGCATTATTATAGTAGTCTTTAAATAATGTCCATGAATAGCTCTTTTAAGGGCGTACAATGCTTTGTTGCTTTGTTTTATTAAATGTTCTTGAGTTGTTTGAAACTTACCATTCTGATGAAAAATGACACCTAGTGTGTGTGGTGTGTGTGGTGCGTGCCTATCGCCTACCTGTTGCAGTCAAGTTTAGCGTCCTGTTATGCAAACTGAGTTAGGGCAGTTAGCCAACAACTGTTGGAGGTGTAAAGGAACATCTGTGCTTGAGCCTGGGGCTCTTTCCCTTACTGTGGTTTACTGCTTTCCTAACAGATCAGATGGGGTGTTTTGCAATGCTATTTTGGACAAAAAAAAGTAAGGTGGTATGGTGTGAACGTCGAACCGATACTGCTGTGATCATCGCTTGCACAATCTAGCTTGAAGATTCTATTCACCTGTACGCAGATCGGTTATCTTCAAAAACATTGAATAGTGGGCTATACTCTGTGTGTGTGTTGTGTGTGTGTGTGTGTGTGTGTGTGTGTGTGTGTGTGGTGTGTATCACCTGCCTTTTTGGGGTTTTTGTAATTCAGTCTTTCCCTTTTTTGCAGCTAGGTTTAGAGTCCTATTACGCAAATTTAGCTGGAGCAATTACTCGGCACTATTTGGATGGTGTAAAGGAGAAATTGTGCTTACAAATGACCTTCCTAGATCCTCTTCTTCTTATGTAATTTTTTTGCTGTTGTAACAAACAGGATTGGATCTTTTGTAATACTATTATGGACAAAATGAGCCAGGTGGCTTGACCGTTGAACCCGTTCATTCTTGGTGATTGCTTGCATAATCTAGTTCAAACGTAAATTTTCACCTGTGCCTAATTTGATTACCTTTAAGAGCATCGAAGAAAGGGCAATACTACGTGTGTGCGTGTGTATGTGTGTATGTGTGTGTGTACGTGTATGTTTGTATGTGTTTTCTGCGTGTTCCTTAAAGTACACAATCGAGTTTTTCTACCAAGCCTCCACTTATT
>CM060325.1:31912762-31917762 GCA_030674155.1 Stramonita haemastoma
GAAATCTCTGTCAGCCTGCCTCATAGACCATAACCAGTGGTCAGTCCTTGCTGCTGACCGGCAGGCCTGGCGACACACTGTGCTTCAATCGGTCTCCTCCTTTGAGGACAATCGCAGAGCGGCCCTTGAGGAGAGGCGAATGAGGAGGAAAAACCGCGTCCCCCCTACATCAACCCCAGAATCGACTTTCCTCTGCAGCCGCTGCGGCCGGGTTTGTTTGTCACGCATTGGACTGAACAGCCACCAGCGAGCCTGCACCAGACGTGGACAGTGCCCTTAATCTTCGTTCGCGAAGCCAAGCCATGATCAACGATACTGAATATCATATAATCAGGATGATAATGGTGATTATTATTGCAATGATTATCACTCTGATAATAGTAATGATAACGATTGTAAAATATTCGTTAACACAAGCGATACAAAAAAATACACTGAACCAGCAGTGCAGATTTCAGCAGCAGCAGCAGCAGAAGCAGCAATAGCAAAAGCTGAAAAGTAAAAGAAACCTGAAGAAACAAAAGCAAGGTGTCCTCGTGAGCATGAATTTTGGCTTTTTTCAGGTCAATTTCTCGTTAGCCTATTTCCAAACCAAGGAGCCATGGGACGACTTGATGAAGGGAAGCCAACCAGCACGGTTACGTCTCTACTGGTTAATAGCAGGTAACCTCCCTTGTTTTAGTCGCTCTTCATTCTCTCTCTCTCTCTCTCTCTCTCTCTCTCTCTCTCTCTCTCTCTCTCTCTCTCTCTCTCTCTCTCTCTCTCTCTCTCTCTCTCTCTCTGTGTCTCTCTCTCTCTCTCTCTCTCTCTCTCTCTCTCTCTCTCTCTCTCTCTCTCTCTCTCTCTCTCTCTCTCTCTCTCTCTCTCTCTCTCTCTCTCTCTCTCTCTCATCAAATGAAATTAAAGCAAATCAATGTCTTTTATTTTTGGGTCAATGAAAAAGCACCCATGTGTTTTTTTACATCTACTCCCGGCTCTTTGAGATACATGATGATGGTGACAAAGTAAACCCAATACAGACACATTATGACAATAGAATAAGCCCAATACCCACATATTCACATAAAAACACAACCAACCAACAAACAAAACCATCCTACAACATAAAAGAAGAAAACACACTCACAAAAATAAAGTAAACAAATGTGTAACTAAAGACCGATGCAAAACGAAAGCAAAAGAAACCCCAACCAACCAAACAAAAAGACACTAACCAAAGCAAAAAACAAACAAAAGATAAAACGCTAAAAACGAATGCAAATGCTTGCGTGCGCACTAGCACACACACACACACACACACACACACACACACACACACACACACACACACACACACACACACACACACACACACACATACACACACAACACACACAACACACACACACTCACACACATACACACACAAACACACACACACACACACACAAAATCAACAACAAAAACAACAGTAAATGCAACACTTACATCAACAAAAACAAACACCACCAACAAAAATAACTAGCCTGACAAAGCATACAAACTTATATACCAAAAAATCAACAAACAAACCATGCAAATAAAAATCATTTGACAAACGGGAAAATAAACGTCAACCAATTATTTATTAGAAAAGCGGTAGGAATGATAGACTGCACAAAAACGAATATCGATTAAACAAAAGGAAATGACGCAAAAGAAATTACATCTGCACGCACCCGCGAGTGCGGACACACACACACACACACACACACACACACCACACACACACACACACACACACACACACAACACACACACACACACTACACATACACCACACACACACACACACACACAACATTATGTACACACATACACACCATGTATTAATTAGCTGGCTACCTTAAGATATAATTCATTCTGAATATTCAGTATTATGATATGACAGAATATTAATATAGAATTAAAAGAACAAAAAACCCCAACAAATTCAAATGAATTGAGAGATAGAGAGGAGAGAGAGAGAGAGAGGAGAGAGAGAGAGAGAGAGAGAGAGAGGAGGAGAGAGAGAGAGAGAGAGAGAGAGTAGAGAGAGAGAGAGAGAGAGAAGAGAGAAGACAGAGCAGACAGACAGACAGACAGGACAGACAGACAGACAGACAGACAGACAGACAGACAGACAGACAGACAGAGACAGAGAGAGAGAGGGGGGGGGTTGTGGAGGGTATCTCATTAACTATTGGTAAGAAACTCGCGAAGAGCATGGCAGCAGACAGTCCCCTTTAAACAAGTGTTTCAGCCCTCTTATCTCCCTTACACTCTAGGGAGGCCAGCCCACATCCAGTTCATGACTCTGGGTGTGTCTCTGCTGCCCCTTCTGATTCGGATTCAAACCCATGATCTCTGGATATGCACACCTCTTTTTCTTTGGGGGGGGGGGGGGGGTTAGCCACCTATTGTCACCCATCCAAGTCCTGGATGAGCTTAACCTTCAGTTAGTTGGGCGAGCACTCTACCAACTGAGCTGAGGGGCCTCTCAATGTTATGGGGTCATCTGAGCCTTATGTAGTTCACTTTTGTTCCTCCTTGACCAGATCCAACTTGAACATCTCTCAGCCGCTTCTGTCATGGCTTTCAGGGCTCTGTTTTTTTCCTTCCCTGCACTTGAGAGCTGTTTCATGAGGTTGTATGCAGATTTTCCAACAACCCCCCTGGCTCTGACTTCTGCAGCAAGGACTTTAACCTGATAGCCTTCTTTCCTCAGGCTGTCAACCAGATCTGCATACTGTTCAGTCTTGTAGGCGTGAGACGCCTCCATCCTGTTCTCACATGGAACAGTCAGCTCTATCATGATCAGCTGCTTGGTTGAATGGGAGTTGAAGACTGTCAGGTCTCATACCACTCTTGCTGATGATCTCAGGGTGACTCTTCCATTCTGGGAGGTCTGCAGTGCACTCCCAGTCGTCTGCTCCATCCAGCAGACTCTGCTTGCAGGTTCCAATTGGCACTGTTGTTCGTGGCCATGGTATGTATTCACAACTGAATCAGATAAAATTTTCGAAAAGAAAATAAAGATTGTAAAAATTATTTTTAAGACTAAAGAAAATAAAGAAGGAAAAAGTGAACGATATTTGGTAAGAAAAAGAAGAAAAAAAGCTCCCTTATCAACCAAATTAAGTGCCATGTAACAATGTTTCTTAAGAAGTACAGGAGCAAAATAAAGACGAGCAACACAATGAAGCAAACAAAATGATCAGTTGAAATTACAGAAAAAAAACAAATCCCGATAAAAACAAACCAACAAAAACTCCCTGTGCACTGTCATAACAATAAAAGCAAAAGCAAATAAAACAATAACAAAAATGTTAAATTTGAAGGAAAGGAGAAAATAAGGAGACACCGAGTAAAAAAAGGTTGAGAGGGAGAGGGATCTCGACTTCGAAGTCTAACAATTTACCATGGGTACTTACCACATACAACTATTGATAGTAGTAGTAGTAGTAGTAGTAGTAGTAGTAGTAGTAGTAGTAGTAGTAGTAGTAGTAGTAGTTAGTAGTAGTAGTAGTAGTAGTAGTAGTAGTAGTAGTAGTAGTTGTATGTTGTTGTTGTTGTTGTTGTTGTTGTTGTTGTTGTAATAGTAGTGTCATTATTGTTGTTGCTGATGCTGTTGCCGTTGCTGTTGCTGAAGTTGTTATCGTCGGAAATATGTTGCTATTGTTTTCATTCCATCCTGTATTTTATGGTCATTCTGTTGTAGATCGGTTCTACTGGGACAGCTTTGACCCGCAGCACATGGCGGAGGCCTGCTTCGCTCTGGCCAACATCATCAGCTTTGCCAGAGTGTCCTTTGTCCTGCCGGCCAACGAGCTGTTCGGACCCATGCAGATCTCGCTGGCCCGTATGGTCACTGTAAGTACAAGTTTGGTCTGTTTGTTTGTTTGTTTTTTTTTTTTCTTTCTTTCTTTCTTTCTTCTTTCTTTCTTTCTTTCTTTCTTTTCTTTCTTTCTTTCTTTCTTTCTTTCTTTCATTTTGTGAACAGATGTTCTGATGGGTAATCATTTTGGGGGTTGGGGTTGGGGGATGGTACGTTGTTTCTTTGCTTATACATCTTTTGGGATCCTTTTCTTTGGGGGGGGGCTTTTATTTGGGCTTGATGTTAAGTCCCTCTATCAGGAAAGGAGTTTGCCTGTGTGTGAGTATTGCTTTTTGATTTTTACTTCCCGTTTTTGGATGGATCACGAAAGAAGAAAAATAATGACAACAAAATTATTCATCGGTAAACAAAATTGTATGTGAACAACTATTATATACAACTGGGGGGACGGGGGTACATACGTACACTATTTTCTTTCAGTTTATGTTCCCATAAACGGTAGATGACCTGGGGGAGGTAAGCAAAACTTACACACGAAAAGAGCCTTTTCTTTTCAATTCTCATTTTCTGACTGTTTTACCCACTCCGAAAGACCAGTGTTTATTTGGTTTTGTTTTTAGAAGTGCAGAAAAATGCTGGTTTTGCTTTATGAAATTTAGGGTGGATTGGTTGGTTGGCTGGTAGACTAGCTGGTTCGTTGGCTGCTGGTTTGATCACTTGGTCGGTCAGTTGGTTGATTAATTGGTCGGTTGGTGGGTTATTTGTCTGGCTGGCTGGTTGGTAGTTGAAGACCCTACAGGCTTATCAGTTGTTCGTGGTTTAGGTAGTGCTTTTTATGGGGATGGGATATCTCAGTGGTCAGAGCGTTCGCTTTCCCCCAGCCAATGTTAAGCAGCAGCGTTGAGCGTGGTTACCAGTTGGATGGGTGACCTTTTGAGGGCCTTGGCTTCAGTACAGTGCCCCCAGTTCACCTAGCTGTATTTGTGTACCTGCCCTCTTAAGAATCAGGGAAGGTAAATCAGTGAGGGAGAGGAGATGGGCGCCGCCCTCACCATGCTGGCCCCTAGAGAAGCTGAGGTCTCTGACGCCTCGCTCATTACTACCACACAGGTTACAGGACCTTTTTTTGCCTTGTATTCAAACTTTTACTGCTTTGTGCGCAAAA
>CM060325.1:31922762-31935262 GCA_030674155.1 Stramonita haemastoma
GTCCTCCCAGTTCACCCAGCTGTAAATGGGTGCCTACCCTCTTAAGCGTCAGGGAAGGTAAAGCAGCGAGGGAGAGGAGATGGGCGCCGCCCTAAATATGCCGGCCCCTAGAGAAGCTGAGGTCTCTGATACCTTGTTCCTCTACGACCACATAGGTTATGGGACACTTTCCCATCTTTATCTAGGTTATAGGACACAACCAATTTTCCCTATGTTATGGGACACTTTACCAGTGTTACCTAGGTTATGGGACACTTTACCAGTGTTATCCAGGTTATGGGACACTTTACCAGTGTTACCTAGGTTATGGAATACATGACCAGTGTTACCTAGTTATGGGACACTTGACCAGTGTTACCTAGTTATGGGACACTTGACCAGTGTAACCTAGTTATGGAATACATGACCAGTGTTACCTAGTTATGGGACACTTGACCAGTGTTACCTAGTTATGGGACACTTGACCAGTGTTACCTAGTTATGGGACACTTGACCAGTGTTACCTAGGTTATGGAATACATGACCAGTGTTACCTAGTTATGGGACACTTGACCAGTGTTACCTAGTTATGGGACACTTGACCAGTGTTACCTAGTTATGGGACACTTGACCAGTGTTACCTAGTTATGGGACACTTGACCAGTGTTACCTAGTTATGGGACACTTGACCAGTGTTACCTAGTTATGGGACACTTGACCAGTGTTACCTAGTTATGGGACACTTGACCAGTGTTACCTAGTTATGGGACACTTGACCAGTGTTACCTAGTTATGGGACACTTGACCAGTGTTACCTAGGTTATGGAATACATGACCAGTGTTACCTAGTTATGGGACACTTTACCAGTGTTACCTAGTTATGGGACACTTGACCAGTGTTACCTAGTTATGGGACACTTGACCAGTGTTACCTAGTTATGGGACACTTGACCAGTGTTACCTAGTTATGGGACACTTGACCAGTGTTACCTAGTTATGGGACACTTGACCAGTGTTACCTAGTTATGGGACACTTGACCAGTGTTACCTAGGTTATGGAATACATGACCAGTGTTACCTAGTTATGGGACACTTGACCAGTGTTACCTAGTTATGGGACACTTGACCAGTGTTACCTAGTTATGGAATACATGACCAGTGTTACCTAGTTATGGGACACTTGACCAGTGTTACCTAGTTATGGGACACTTGACCAGTGTTACCTAGTTATGGGACACTTGACCAGTGTTACCTAGGTTATGGAATACATGACCAGTGTTACCTAGTTATGGGACACTTGACCAGTGTTACCTAGTTATGGGACACTTGACCAGTGTTACCTAGTTATGGGACACTTGACCAGTGTTACCTAGTTATGGGACACTTGACCAGTGTTACCTAGTTATGGGACACTTGACCAGTGTTACCTAGTTATGGGACACTTGACCAGTGTTACCTAGTTATGGGACACTTGACCAGTGTTTACCTAGTTATGGGACACTTGACCAGTGTTACCTAGGTTATGGAATACATGACCAGTGTTACCTAGTTATGGGACACTTGACCAGTGTTACCTAGTTATGGGACACTTGACCAGTGTTACCTAGGTTATGGAATACATGACCAGTGTTACCTAGTTATGGGACACTTGACCAGTGTTACCTAGTTATGGGACACTTGACCAGTGTTGCCTAGTTATGGGACACTTGACCAGTGTTACCTATGTTATGGAATACATGACCAGTGTTACCTAGTTATGGGACACTTGACCAGTGTTACCTAGTTATGGGACACTTGACCAGTGTTACCTAGTTATGGGACACTTGACCAATGTTACCTAGTTATGGGACACTTTACCAGTGTTACCTAGGTTATGGAATACATGTCCAGTGTTACCTAGTTATGGGACACTTGACCAGTGTTACCTAGTTATGGGACACTTGACCAGTGTTACCTAGTTATGGGACACTTGACCAGTGTTACCTAGGTTATGGAATACATGACCAGTGTTACCTAGTTATGGGACACTTGACCAGTGTTACCTAGGTTATGGAATACATGACCAGTGTTACCTAGTTATGGGACACTTGACCAGTGTTACCTAGTTATGGGACACTTGACCAGTGTTACCTAGTTATGGGACACTTGACCAGTGTTACCTAGTTATGGGACACTTGACCAGTGTTACCTAGTTATGGGACACTTGACCAGTGTTACCTAGGTTACGGGACACTTTACCAGTGTTACCTAGGTTACGGGACACTTTACCAGTGTCACCAGATCACTTGCTATGTCCCCCGTGTTGCAGCAAGAGCCGCCACAGAGCACGGCCCAGGGCTGGGAAATGCCGGAACTCCGGAACCCCGGCATCAAGCAGTTCCAGGAGCGAATGGCCACCACCAATGGCTTTGTGCGCAGTGACTCCGACCCCTCCATGTACACTGGGGAGAATCTGACTTACAAGGTGCAGTTGTTGTTCTGTTGCCTTTTGATGTTGTTGTTTTTGTTTGTGCGGATAGTTTGTTGGTTGGTTGATTGGTTGGTTGTTTTCTTCTGTGTGTGTGTGTGTGTGTGTGCGTGCGTGCGTGCGTGCGTGCGTGCGTGCGTGCGTGCGTGCGTGTGTGTGTGTGTGTGTGTGTGTGGTGAGATGAGAGAGATAGAGTGCGTGTGTGCGTGTTGTGTGTGTATGGTGTGTGTGTGTGGTGTGTGTGTGTGTGTGTGTGTGTGTGTGTGTGTGTGTGTGGTGTGTGTGTGTGTGGTGTGTGTGTGTTGCTTTTATTCTGTCCTGCTTCTTTTATGTGTTCCCAATCTATATTCCTGCCTTTTTGTCCATATAATCTGACACTTTTGCTGATCATATTATCTTCTGGTGACGAGGTAATAACACTGTAAACTAAGGCATAGGTCCAGACAAGGTCCATTCTGCAGTAATACTTGCCCAGGATAGGGTATTTCATTTTGAAGTTTTCTTTCTTTGTAATATATACTACAACAAGATTTGTTATGTAGGTAATTATAAACCTTAAGTTGATAAATCAAGCGGAATGTCTGGAACCTTTAATGCTGCCTGGTTCTATTTGCCGCATGCAATAAAATCCTTGCGGTACTATATCATCCAATATCTGTTGTTGTTTTTTATAGAAAAGTCAAAGTAGACATATATTGATTTTGACAAAAAAGAAATGTGACTGACTGGAGTTGAACCAAGCTGTGGCCGTGCTATAGCTATTGTGGTTGGTGCAACTATAAACAAGATGAGATAAATATAACATTGAATACAAAACCTTCCAAGGTATTTCTCGGTAAATGTCAGACAGTGTCTGGTGGATATGAGCAGCACAATGTGTCATCGTTAAAGCATTAAAAAATTCTTTCTTTTTAAATTAATTTTATACCCCATCAAGTCACAGCAGATTTCTCTGCGTAAAATTCGGGCTGCTCTCCCCGGGAGAGCGCGTCGCCACAAGAGCACGGCCACTCATTTATTTTCTTTTACTTTTTCTGTCTGCTCCTGTATTTTTGTCCCTATCAGAGTAATTATTTTCTACAGAGCTTTGCCAGGGACAACTCTCTTGTTGCTGTGGGTTCTTTTATGTGCGCTTAGTAATTTTGTGCAACACACGGAACCTTGGATTAACGTTATATCCGAAAGACTAGCACCCAGACCACCACTCGTAGTTTAATCAATGTAAGGGGGGAGGTTAAAGTTTGGAACCCAAATGGGGATCAAACCATCGCCCACTTCCAGCCTGGTCTTTTCGCTTTCTAGTCAGGCGCGTTACTTCTGGACAACCAGTCCACCTGATCCCCTGGCTGTACGTCTTCACTGTGCTATGTATTTGAAGGAGTTACAGTTGTATGGATGGATGGATGGATGGATGGATGGATGGATGGATGGATGGATGGATGGGTGGATGGGTGGATGGATGGATGGATAATTTTATAATGATATGAATATATATGTATATGTATATGTTTATATATATATATATATATATATATTATATATATATAATATATATATATATATATTATATATATATATATATATATATGTTTATATATATATATGTATATGTTTATATATATATATGTATATGTTTATATTTATATATTGTCTCTTTCAGAGGGTGATGAAGAGGATTGTCAAGCGGTACATTTTCGACACCCAACGTGAATCAGAGAACAAAGAAGGTTAGTGAAATGCAAGGTGTCTTGTTCATTTACACCCGCACTTGTGCGCACACGCTCAAACACACTTCAGTAACGGTGTGTTTTGTCTCTTCTTAAAGTAGATAATATAGTTGAACTGAAACAAGACATTGATCTCTTCAAAAACTCTATGTGTTTTGTCTCTTCTCAAAATGGACGCAGTTGAACAGAAACAAGACGTCCACATTGCTCACTCTTCAATGACTAGGAGTTTGTGTTTTTTCCCCGTAGTGGATGCATCCACATTGCTCACTAAAACAACTCATCTTGCGCGCATGTTAAAACATATTAGACTTTTATGAAGAGTATGCCATTATGAGCCTGTGGGAATGGATGATAAAATTGACAAAAAGGCATACACATGCCGGGACTGGATGTAAATAAGGCTCAAGAGTACTTGTTGAATTATCTTCTAAAAAAAGAGAAAAAGAATAAATAAATAAATAAAATAATGGTATGTGTGTTTTTGCCTTTTCCCCCTCCAGTGGACATAGACGAGCTGAAGCAGGACATCAGCAGCTTCCGGTACGAGATGCTGAACCAGCTGGGGCTGCACCAGGACAGCTCCCTCAGGACCTCGCAGCGCCTGGACCACCTGTCAGGGCGTCTGGAGCACGTCATCCGCCAACAGCACACCCTCCTCTCCTGCCTCGCCACCGCCACGGCTCCCTCACCGCGCTCTTTCGGGACGACGAGGGACCAGGCAGAGGAGGAGGAGGAGGAAGAGGAGGAGGTGGGAGAGGAGGAGGAAGAGGAGGTGGAGGGGGAAACTGCGTCCTTGGGGAGGATGAGGACGAGGTGAGGGATCCCCGGAAGAAGGAGTACCTCCTGGACGACAGCGACGACTCCGGGGAGGACTTCCAGTCCAGCTGCTGCTCCACGCCCCGACACGGCCTCCTGCACAAAGCCCCCACCCCCATCCTCAAGGCCTCCGACAGGGCCTCCCCCTTCTTGCGAGGCTCCCTGGAGAGGAGCTCCACCAACTCTTACGGATCTGCGGGCAGGGTCAGCCCCGTCCCTCCTCCGCCTAACCCTAACCCTCCCCTTCCTCCTCCCCCGGTGACGGTAGACTTTGTCCCTGCAGACTGCGGGGCTGTGGATTGCCCTGCCATGGGGCTGGGGGACGGCCAGAGAGGTCTGTCAGGGTCCCGCCCCTCCTCCACACGGAGGAGAACCAGCTTCAAGCTGAGGGAGATCCCCGAGGAAGGCAAGCCTCGCCCTGCAGAGGTCACAGCGTCCCCACAGGACACACAGCACCACCCTTCCCCGGCCACGCATGACAAGGTCGTCAGGAGGGCCTCAGAGCCGCCCCTTTCTTTTACATCTAGGCAGTGTGATGTGGAAACTGACGTCAGTCCTACGTCATTGTTTGACGTCACTGCGGACCCGTCTGGTAAAGGGCTGTGTCAAAGGCGTAGTTTGCCTTCTACCCGGTCTGCTTTTGAGGTGAAAGTGGATTTGAAGGACTCTTCGGAACTGAGCTATTCGCCGACCGAGAGAGACAGGATCAGCAATGTAGCGAACGATGAGTGATTGGGAATGGCGATTGACAACATTTTCCAGTAGTCAAGTTGGGATTGTTGTTTTTCAATTATCACTGTTTTTTTTCTTCTTTGGTTGTTGTTAAGAATGACTAGCTTCCGTGAAGATATCCAGAAAAAAAACTTGGCAACTTGCACGTGTGTAGAGAGTTCCTGCAAAGGTATCTGCATAGTCAGGCTACACAAGGTTCCCATCAGCGAGGAACCAAAGTGACCCATAAGTAGTGCAGAGTATGTTTAAGGTAGTAGCCTTGTGGCAGCCCAATTTCTACAGCTGCTTTAAAAGTGCTTGTGTATGGATTTTGAATGCAATAAATTTAGTGTGGGCAGGAAAAACGCCATCCACATACGATGGTTATAACGAGGCGTGCATATATTTATTATTGTTATCATCATTATTTTTTTTTTTTTTTTATTATCATTCTTATGAATCTTATCATTATCATTCTTATGAATCTTATCATTATCATTTTTATTATCATTATTTCTTCTTCTTCTTCTTCTTCTTCTCTTCTTCTTCTTCTTCTTCTTCTTCTTCTTCTTCTTCTTCTTCTTCTTTTTTCCTGGAATATCACGCGGATCTTTCAGTGCACTTCATTAATTTTTTATTCTTTCTTTTTTGTCGGTTGTGTAATAAACCCTGGCACATACGAGAGAGAGGAACAGGAAAATAAGACCACGACAAGGTTAAAAAACACAGAGCAATTTTCCCTCAGAACAGTTGTGAACATCTAAGATTACAACAGTTTAAAAACTCCTTTTGTCAGAATTTGACAGTGTCTATTTAGCTCTCTCTCTCTCTCTCTCTCTCTCTCTCCTCTCTCTCTCTCTCTCTCTCTCTCTCTCTCTCTCTCTCTCTCTCTCTCTCTCTCTCTCTCTCTCTCTCTCTCTCTCTCTCTCTCTCTCTCTCGCGTGTGCGCGCGCGACACACATACACATACACAGTTAGAGAGGAATATATTTCACCTAGCTGATCCACCCGGGTGGGGGGGGGGTGGCTATACTCCCAGAAAACGTTTGTACAGTGCCCCTAGACTGGTGAAGGAGTTCAAGAAGAAGTGAAGTTAAATGACATGTCGGGAAATTTGAATTTCAACTCTCTTTCTTTGGCATCTTTAAGGTGGGACATTGGGGTCAAAACTGATACATTTTGTTTACAAGCTCGTGGCAGAAGTCATACTACATATATTTTTTTAAAGCATCACATGTAAACTGGCATATGTCATCAGTATCTTTTCCTAGAAAAAAGTGCATACCCTCCTACAGAGGGTGGTGTGTTGCTGTAAATAAAAGGGAAAAAAAGGTAAAGGTGTCCCACGACCTATTTGGTCGGAAGGGAGCGAGGCATCAGAAACCTCAGCTACTCTAGGGGCCGGCATACAGAAGGCAGCGCCTATCTCCTCTTCCTCGCTGCTTTACCTTCCTTGACCCTACAGAGCGCAGGTACCCATTTACAGCTGGGTGAACTGGGGGACGCTACTGAAGCCAAGGTGCGCAAACAATCACTCATTCAACTGGTAGCCACGCTTGATGCTGCTTGTCTGTAGCTTGGGGACAGCGAGTGCTCTGACCACTGAGCCACACCGTCCCCATATATTGCATCATTTAATCATCAGGATTTACTCCCAGTAAAAACAACACAAACCTCCTACAGAGGGGGAAGTATTGCTGTAAATAATGCTGCAAAAAGGATCTGCAATAAGAGCATGGAAATGTTGACTATTTCTTTTCAGTATGTTGGACAATTTCTTCATAACATGGTAATGTTGTTACATGGATTCTCTCTTTTGTTTTAATTGTTAGTCGTTTTTCCTCTGTTTTAAGTCGTTGGTATTCCACAAGACTACGGGTGTTTTATGGAATCGTTTACAGAACAAATGCAGAGAAAAATATGGAAATGAAAAGTGGAAACAAGTTTTGACGGTGTGTGTGCAGATTTCATTTTCTTCCATAATTATATCCTTCATGTGTGTGTGTGTGCGTGAGTGTGTGCGTGCGTGCGTGCGTGCGTTCATCTGTGTGTGTATGATAGAAAGAGAGAAAAGAGAGAGAGATGAGAGAGAGACATAGAGAGACAGACAGAGACAGAGAGCGGGAGAAGAATAACAGTGAGAGAAAGAAAGAAACAGAGAAAGAAAGAAACAGGGAAAGAAATTAAAGAAGAGAGACAGACAGACAGACAGAGACAGACAGACAGACAGACAGACGACAGACAGAGACAGAGAGAGACAGAAAGACAGACAGAGACAGAGAGAGACAGAAAGACAGACAGACAGACAGACAGACAGAAAGAGAGAGAGAGAGAGAGAGAGAGAGAGAGAGAGAGAGAGAGAGAGAGAGAGAGAGAGAGAGAGAGAGGAGAGAGAGAGAGAGAGAGAGAGAGAGAGAGAGAGAGCGTGTGTATGTGTATGTGAGCGTGCGTGCACGCGTGCGCACATGTGTCTCGAGCACATTCATTGGGTGTAACCTATCTTAAATAAACAAGGAGACTGATCAGGATTCATACTAGCCTTTGTATGTAACCATGCACCATGTTCATTTAAAGACTCCTAAAAAAATCATTCTTTTTTGCTGACAGTTCTCACATTCAACGTGCACACATGTATTATGCATCATCCCTCAAAGAATGGCTTTTATGGTTTTTTTAGAGTGGCTGACTCTGTGTGTGTGTGTGTGTGTGTGTGTGTGTGTGTGTGTGTGTGTGTGTGTGTGTGTGTGTGTGTGTGTGTGTGTGTGTGTGTGTGTGTGTGTGTGTGTGAGTGACTGAGTATCTGAAATATTAAGTTGCTGACTGTATTGTAATGCATGTGCCTGTGCGTGTATGCTTGCGAGGGTGCGCATGCGCGCCCGCGAGCGTGCGCGCGCGCGTGCGCGCGTGTGTTGTGTGTTTGTGTGTGTGTATGTTTGTTTGTGTGTGTGTCTTTGCGTGTGTGTGTGTATGTGCGTTTGTGTGTGCGCGCGTGTGTGTGCGCGCGTGTGAGTGTGTGTGTATGTGTGTGTGATTGCGTGTGTTTGTGTGTGTGGATGCGTGTGTGTGTTTGTGTGTGTTTGTGTGTGTCTGTGTGCATTCACATGCGCGTGCATGCGTGTGCCCACACACTGATTGCAGGGCTGAATGCAATTGCTTGTTGTCATTCGATGCTCCAAGTGTTAATTCTTTTCCGATGAATTTCTGTCAACTGATTTGGTTTTGTCCAACTCAAAAAACTGCAAATTAGGCTGTACATGTGTGCAGATCAGAAGCAAAGGAGATGATGATAAAATGCAGGTATGATGCACGTTTCTTTGAAAATTAATGACCCCCACACAAAAAAGAGAAGAAAAGAAACAACAACAAACATATTCAACAAATATTTAAGGACTTGCATTGTTTCGAATAATTATCATCCTAGTTCAAACTGTCTCCTCCTTCTGCTTACAAATTCAAAATGTAGCAATAGTTTATAGGAGTAAGCAGGAACTACTGATTTAACCTACCAACCAGTCAATAGATAAATCAAGCACCCAGCCACACAATCAATCAACCAAATACTTAACTAACGAACGAACTATCAAATGAATTAGCTAACTAATAAAATAGCGAAGTAACTAAACAGCTAACACACTGTGTGACTAACTAACTAGCAAACGAACGAACGAATGAATAAACTAGTTAACTAGCAGACTTATTGACTAACCAGCTAGTTAAGCATCTAACTAACTAACTGACTAAATAACTAACTATCCAACTTACCAACTAACTAACTGGTTGGCAGATTGACTTATTAAAATAGAAAGGCTGAAATTTTTTTTTATATAGACAAACCAAACGCGGAAGCTTTCGAGCCAAGCAGTAGCAGTACAGATATTCAATCGGGAACAAAAGTATTAGCACTTGTATGCTCTAACGGGTATTTAACGTCTGGATGTGTTGAAAGAGTGCTGATGGATCATGCGAATGATATGTGTGTTTGTTTGTGTGTTTGTTTGTGTGTTTGCTTTCACAAGTGTCCATTTCTTTGTTTTTATGACTGAGCGAAAGTGCAGGTTGAAAAAACATAACAGTTGTATTGTTTGCTTTTTTTCTTGTTGCTGACTAGTTTGCCTATCCGGTTGAAAAGAGGAAAATCATACTGACTGTTTCTATACCCATGCATGTTTTTTTTTTTTTTTACAACCACTTTCTAAATCAGCAATACCAGTTTTTCATCACACGTTTGTATTTGACACTATGTGCCGTTCTATAAAACAATTCAAAATCAGATTTTGAATGCTTTTCTTTTTCGTTGTTTTTTTGTACATTATTTTGCACATTTCCTTTTTTTGATTGCAGTGTTTCCAGTGAATCTTTGAGTGACGTGTGCTATTTACTGGTATTGTACATGGCGATTGATCCTTGTTTGCTCCTACCTTGTAAGAGCTGATTCTGTACAGGTCTTTTCTATAAATTTAACAATAGTGATAGTTCATTTACAAAAAAATACTTTAAAGTTGTTTTGGTTGCCGTTTTTTGTTTTGATATTTTACTGCTTGCTTTCTTTTTACCCTTACTCTAATAATCATTACTAAGATAACGGTGATGATGCTGATCATTAAAATGATGGTGAAGATGATAATGATGATGAGAAAGAGGATTGCTGCACATTAATCAACAATTTACCCAATGTGTTTTTGGGTCGACAACTTTGTAACAGATGTTCAGGGATTCCAAACAATAAGTTCACAATCTAAGAATTCATTTCTTCTGTTCATCACTTTTGTTTAATAATCCCGTATGTAATAACTTTTGGATTGCCTAGTGTGAGAGCATACCAGATGTGATTTGTAAATAAATTTGGAATGTGGCTGATGCATTACGAGTTATAGAAAGGAAACAGGTTGACTGGTTTTGTTGTTTTACAATGATTGTAATCATACTGATGGTGGTGGTGGTGGTGGTGGTGGTGGTGGTAATGGCGATGGTGGTGATGATGGTGGTTATGATAGTATTGGTGCTAGTGATGGTAATGGTGATGGTGATCATGGTGAGGGTGGCGTGGGTGGTAGTAGTGGTGGTTGTTGATGTTAATTATGATGGTGCCGGTGATGGTAATTGTGGTGGGGGTGGGGTGAAGAAGAAGAAGAAGAAGAAGAAGAAGAAGAAGAAGAAGAAGAAGAAGAAGAAGAAGAACAAGAAGAAGAAGAAGAAGAAGAAGAAGAAGAAGAAGAAGAACAGAACAAGAAGAAGAAGGAGAGGAGGCGGGAAAAAAGAACGCAAAGAAGGAAAATAAGAGAAAGGCAATCAAGAAAAAGAAAGAGAATGTAAAGGAAAAGAACAAAAAGAGCAACAACAAGATAACGATGACGATAATCTCTATGGTGATTCACTAATAACTATTCATCATTATTGTAAGGATAATTATCATACTAATGACAACATTATTACCCTAATATTGCTGTTGTTGATGTTGTGTGGTGCTTATTTTTTGCACCAGCTTCTAAATGCCCTGGGGATCACCTTAAATGCTTATCCTAACTCACTCGTCATAGTCGGGAATCACTTTAAAAGTACACATTTGATGAGAAGTTTGCGGTAATGACTGATTAAAAGTTCTCCGCCATATAAACAGCGGTACTTTTTCTTCGAACGTTCAGTCAGACTCTGATGTTGTCTGTCATCCTAATAAGCAAACATGCATTGTGCTGTCGTTGAGCGTCTGACAAGTCAGGCTCAGCGCATCTAACTTCGGCATGGGAAAGAATTGTTATCTTTAAAGACTTTCTGGGAGAACGCCAGGAGAATGGAGCAAGAAGGTTGAAGAAAAACAAGAATGGGGTTACAGGAAGAAAAGGACCAAGGTGGAAACAAAAAGGGGGACAGAAAAGACAGATATCCTAGCACATAATTTCCAGAAGGTGGGGATGCCGTTTACACTTACAGCCCTTCCCCCCTTCCAGCATCCATAGGGGAGGGGGGAGAGGTGGGACACAACAGAAGTACCTGTCTGCATGTTTTTGTTTTTGTTTTTTTGTTTTTTGTGTGTGTGTTTTTTTACAATTATAGTCAACCACTCCCACAGGCACCAAGTAACCTTCTCTTCCAAAAGGCAGAAAGAGTTTTTAACGAGTGCTTAATATGTTTTGCATAAACTCACCCGAAGTACTTTTGGGGGAGTGGAATCAGTGCTGATGTTAACTTCAGGGTAAACGGGCACCTCCGGGGTGGATTGATTCTGGACTGTGAGATCACGAGCACAATGATCTAACCCCTAGGCTACGCCCACCCCCCTTCATCACCTGACTTGTATAGTAGTTATGGCTTTATAAGCTCATATTATGTTCGCTGAGTTTTTGAAGCAATGATCAAAATTGCTCGTCACACTTTGGCTGCAGTGTCTTTAAAATGAACCGAGATTCCTTCCGATATACCCTCTGCTGGTGCAGGGTCTTCTTCGCTCGGTAGTCTTAGTTCAGTGTTCAGTGTTCAATGTTCAGTGTTCTCTCTCTCTCTCTCTCTCTCTCTCTCTCTCTCTCTCTCTCCTCTCTCTCTCTCTCTCTCTCTCTCTCTCTCTCTCTCTCTCTTCCTCTCTCTCTCTCTCTCTCTCTCTCCTCTCCCCCTCCCATCCCCTTCACAGAGAAAGAAGCGCTATTTCAGCGGCAGTCATATGATTGCTTTTAACCTTTGCGAGGAAGAAGCCTGATGAAGAAGAAAAAAAGAGAAACAAAAAAAAAACAACCCAAGCCAGAATAAAGATAAGATGTATGTCAACATGCGGGCATATTCTTTTTTCTTCCTCTTCAGAAAATTTC
>CM060325.1:31945262-31952762 GCA_030674155.1 Stramonita haemastoma
AGGGGCCATAATGTTTCTGGGTGACCTCTCCCCCCTACTCCTCCATCCTCTTGGCGGTATTAAGCTGTATTATCATCATACTCTCTCTCTCTCTCTCTCTCTCTCTCTCTCTCTCTCTCTCTCTCTCTCTCTCTCTCTCTCTCTCTCTCTCTCTCTCTCTCTCTCTCTCTCTCTCTCTCTCTCCTCTCTCTCTCTCTCTCTCTCTCTCTCTCTCTCTCTCTCTCATGTGTGCTTACTCCATTATCCTCGATATAAAAGAATGAATAAATAAATAAATAAAAATCTCTCTTTCTCTGTATACACACACATAATATATATATATATATATATATATATATGTATATATATAAAATACAGAGAGAGAGAGATAGACAGATAGATAGATAGACAGACAGATAGATAGATAGATAGATAGATAGATAGATAGATAGATAGATCGATAGATCGATAGATCGATAGATAGATCGATAGATCGATCGATCGATCGATAGATAGATAGATAGATAGATAGATAGATAGATAGATAGATAGATAGATAGATAGATAGATAGATAGATAGATAGATAGATAGATAGATAAAGAATTTAGAAAATCTAGTGGAAAAAAACAAGTGGAGGTAGCCTATTTCAACTTCATTCTTATCATGAAAATGATTTTGTCAAAGATTAAACAATGAAACAGATCACTACGAGACAAATATCTGACAATGCAGCAGTTGAGGAATTATCAAGCAAGGACCATGCTTTGGGCCTGACCTGACCTGGGTTTAGGCACCTGGGTGAGCACTGTCCAGAGGTCCAGCAGTGATTGGAAAACCCCACTCCTCCTCTGCGGTACCTGCAGCAAGACGCTTTCCATCAGTCACAAGGGTCTACTGCAGCCCTAAATGTCAGCTTTTTTTTTCAACAATATTTCTTTCGACTCACAGGGGGGAGGGGGCGGGGCTGTGTGTGTGTGTGTGTGTGTGTGTGTGTGTGTGTGTGTGTGTGTGTGTGTGTGTGTGTGTGTGTGTGTGTGTGTTGTGTATGTGTGTGTGTGTGTGTGTGTGTGCACGCGCACAACCTGCACCATGTAAACTGTATATTTCCTAAACGGACAACGTTTTCAAAAATCACCATAATAATTTGATTAAGGAAAGGAATTGTTTACAGCTTATTAAAGGCAATGTCTCAAATTCATGGAAAATAGTGCGTGGATGGCAACGATCCATGCTCCTTTTGAATAACTGGTATTGGTATTTGGTACACAGACGCAAAACGCACACATTTAAGAAATTGACAAGACTGGGAACATTGTTGTGGTTGACGTTCTCATCTAAGAATCTCTAAGAAGCACTGAGTACACACTGGGTGATAGGTTTAAAGGTATTGCTGTTTTTAAGGTAAAGGGTATAGGTAGCCCATAACCTACGTGGTCGTAGGGAAGCGAGGCATTAGGGATCTCAGCTTCTCTTGGAGCAAGCATATTGAGGGCGGCGCTCATCTCCTCTCCCTCGCTGCTTTACCTTCCCTGATATTAAAGAGGAGCAAGTACCCATTTTCAGGTGGGTGAACTGGGGGACTGTGCTGAAGCCAAGGTGCGCAAACGGTCACCTGTCCACTTGGTAACCACGCTGAATGCTGCTTAACCTTGGCTGGGGGAAAGCGACTGCTCTGAACACTGAGCTATCCCGTCCCCAGGGACCCTACAGTAATTATATATAGGCAGCTAACTTCACAGGATTGGATTTTTCTCCTGAAAAGACGGTATGAGCTATCACGCTAGGAGCTTGTCATGAATGAAGTTGGTAGACAGATTCAACACTGCATGTCAAGGCGTTACAACCCTGCATTGTAAACCTTGACACTGAACTCGCATCAATAAATAATAAAGCTTTCGAACTGGGACGAACTCTAAAAACATGGCAGACAGATAAGCAAACTATCAACCAGACAGGCATCCACCTACACACACACATACACACACATTTGCGAGCGAAAACACGCACACATTCGTGCACACACACACACACACACACACACACACACACACACACACACACACACACACACACACACACACATACACGCATACTTCGGATGAGACTTTAAACCGAGGCCCCGTGTGCGAACGCACGCAGAACATCTTGCGTACACGTTAAATCCTGTTCCACTTTTCATAAGAGTAGGCCATCTTGTGCCGGTGGGAACAGATGACATTTACAAAACTGCATACACACGGGGACTGGATGTAAAAAGCACAAGAGTGCTTATTCCATTATCCTCGATATAAAAGAATAAATCAAATCAAATCAAATCAAATCCTCGATATAAAAGAATAAATCAAATCAAATCAAATCAAACACGCTCACACATACACACACATACACACGTACACATAAGCAGACACTTGACTTTGTGCAGGAACTAGAAACACGACAGTCAAGACAAAAAAACAATGAGACGTACACACACGCACACACACACACACACGCACACACACACACACACACACACACACACACACACACACACACCACACAGCAACAAAAAAACACACACAAGCACACACACACACACACACACACGCGCGCGCTCGCGCACGCACCTACGCACGCACACACACACACACACAAGCAGACAAGTTGCACAGCCTGTTAGCAGGAACACTAGAAATAACACAAACGGCTTCAAACAGGACATCGAGGAAAGCGTCCCTTCCTCTATAATGCATGAAGGCCTGTGGTAGGTGTGGACTGGTTATCAAAGAGCAATATCATCAGCAGTCATCGCCACATTCATCTGGGTCGCCTCAAAAACATGTACCCTTTCAAACGCTCGCACCCTCATTGCCTTGCATAGGCTAAGCAGTGCAAGACAGTGGAGTGTGATATAGAGCGATAATTATAGTGGGGTGTGGTGTAGTATGGTGTGGTGTGGTGTGGTGTGGTGTGGTGTGGTGTGGTGTGGTGTGGTATGGTGTGGTGTGGTGGAGAGTGTGGTGTGGTGGTGTCTGGTGAGATGTGGTGTAGTATGGTATGGTTTGGTGTGATATAATGAAGTACAGTGTAGTGTAGAGTAGTATAGTGTGGTTAGGTGTATTGTAATGTATTGTATTGTATTGTATTGTATTGTATTGTAGTGTAGTGTAGTGTAGTGTAGTGTATTGTATTGTATTGTATTGTAGTGTAGTGTAATGTAGTGTAGTGTAGTGCACTGTAGTGCACTGTAGTGTAGTGTAGTGTAGTGTAGTGTAGTGTAGTGTAGTGTAGTGTAGTGTAGTGTAGTGTAGTGTAGTGTAGTGTAGTGTAGTGTAGTGTAGTGTAGTGTAGTGTGTTGTGGTGCAGTGCAGTGCAGTGCAGTGGAACAATGACCAATGAATGAAGAATGAACACATTTTATTGCTATTTAGCGATGAAGCCATCTAGTGCTGCGGCGTGGATACAACGATATCGAACGTGACGTGATTACAGTGACATGGAAGCCATGGCAGCAGTGGTATGTACATCTAGATTGTATACATTATTGTCCGTATCTCAATTTTCAAAACAGTCTATCATTTTCGAGTCTGCAGCAAGCAACGTCAGCCCATATAAAACGGGATCAGGTCCCGAAGAAAATGTAGTTCCCGCTCAGTTCGTGCCACTGATTCAGATTCAGATTCAGATTCAGATTCAGATTCAGATTCAGAATATTTATTGCCATTTAAGTCATGCAGACCTATTTGACACAACAAAACAAACATAAGTTTTAATTATCTTTCTGCCCAAATGATGTCCACTAAAAACATGTTGCATTCTACTTTTCTTTGTCTCGTTTCTCCATACATTCATGCACATATCTAATGATATCTGCTTGATAGATATCAACTGTGAATATGTCGCTTAACTTATCTATACATTGTTGACATTCTTTGTCTCTTGTTTTAATCTTTAGTAACAAATTGTTTCTAAGTTCATTATATAAGACACATTCATCAAGTAAATGAAATTCGTCTTCTATTTTGTCACAGTTTTTTACATTTTCTGTCCTCTCTGGGCATATTTTGGTGCCTCCCTTTCTCTATCATTAAACTGTGACAACTTGTGCGAAATTTACAAAAGGTAATTTTATGGGTTTTGTTTTCATAGTTTATTAAATATGGTTCCATCCTGTGCTCTTTGGTAGCAAAATCATAAAATTTTAGCTTTGCACACTGTTTCTTCTGGTAGATCCAGAATGTTTTATACATAGCCTCAAGCTTTCTTTGAACAGCATAGCTTAACCGATGTACATCAAGAGTACTTTGGTTTTTCCACACATGTTTAAATCCAATTGTGTAAAGAATATTTTTTACCGTATTGATCCATTTATCATACGTATTCTTTTGATACAAATTATCGTATACTATTCTAATATAAGAGTCTGGTTTTGATTCTATCAAATGAATCCAAAAGGATACTGTCTGGCATATGATTTTAAGGGTCAGTGGATATCTTCCCAATTCACCTAAAGTGGGTAGTACTAATGCTTTTTTATGAACTCCCAGTATTTGTTTACAAAATTTAATATGAAGATGTTCGTACAGAAACTGATTTGATAAGCATGTCTTAAACAATTCATCAATATGAAATTCTGTTTCCCCATGAAAACAAAAAGGAAACCAAACTTCTGCTCCATAAGTTAAAACAGGGGTTATTAATGAGTCAAATAAACGCATTATTATAGTAGTCTTTAAATTCTGTCCGTGAATTGCTCTTTTAAAGGCGTACAATGCTTTGTTGCTTTGTTTTACTAAATGTTCTTGAGTTGCTTGAAACTTACCATTCTGATGAAAAATGACACCTAGATATTTATATGTTTCTACTGTTTCAATTACATGCTCTCCACATTTAAAATAAATTGGAATTTTAGGAGGTGATTTCGTAAAGACTATTACCTTTGTTTTTGATTTGTTTATCCTTAAACCCCAGTTCGAAATGTACTCTTGCAGTTTATTCAGCTTAATTTGAAGACCTACTTTGGTTGTTGATAGTAATGCTAGGTCATCAGCATAGAGTAAACAAGGAATTCTATCTGTTGCGGTTATGTACGGCGAATCTTTCTCGTCAATATATTGAACTATATCATTGACATACACGTTAAATAATGTAGGACTTAATGTATTTCCCTGATGCACCCCTCTTTTCACTATGATTTCATCAGTGTGTTTTCCTTGTATTTTGTAGCTACTGTTGCATTCGAATACATGTTTTTAATAACATTATAGGTTTTACCTGTTATCCCTATTTCGTTTAGCTTTATTAGAAGACCCTCATGCCACACATTGTCAAAAGCTTTCTGAAAATCTACAAAGCAGCAATAGAGTCTTTTAGTTTTTACTTTTAGTACTTTATCTATTAAGTTTTTAAGTAGAAAAATATGATCCGTAGTTCTGCATGTTTTCCTGAATCCAGCTTGTTCCCTGACAATACTATTGTTATTTTCTAAATATTCAGATATTCTATGATTTAGTATTTGACAAAAAAGTTTCCCTATAGTGTTTGTTAATGTGATGCCTCTGTAGTTTTCCGGGTTATATGTGCATCCACTTTTATAGATAGGAACATTGACTCCCACTTTCCAGTCCCAGGGATATATACCCGTTTCTAACACTAAATTGAAAACATCTCGCATTGTCTCTATAAGACTAGATGAAGCTGATTTAATCATTTCATTTGTTATTCCATCTTTTCCTGGTGATTTGTTATTTTTTTAGTCTTTTGATTGTTTTTGTAATTTCCTCTGTTGTAATTTGCTTATCTAAGAGTGGGTTATCAGTTATTTTCAATTTTTCGAACATGATTTGTACTTGCTTTTTGCGGTCTGGATCTATTTGCGGCTCTTTTCCTACAAGTGTTTTTAAGTGTCCAGTCCACTTACTGTTACTAATATGATTTTGATGTTTCAATCCATCATCTTCGCTTTCTTTTAATTTGTGTAAAGTTTTCCACAGTATACTTGGATCTTCTTCGATGGCATCATGTAGTTGCGATACTAACTTATTTTTGAAGATTTTCTTTTTATTTTTCATCAAAGTATTGTACTGTTTTCTTTTTTGAAAGTATTTCTGCCGAAGTTCAACTTTATATGGAGTTCTGTTCATTGCATTTAGTAAAGATTTTACTTCTTTTCTCGTACTTGTACATTCTGAGTCAAACCATTTTTTATTGCGTTTAATTCTTCTTAAAGGTTTTGACTTTCTGGTCTTCAAGCTTAATTTTGCCACTTTGATAAAGATATCAGACAGTTGCTTGGAATATTCATTGACTACATTTGTTAAATCAGATTGCTTTGTACTTTTATCTATTTGTTCTAATACTGTTTTTGTTTGATTTTTTATTTGTGTTATATGCAGTTGCATTGATGGTAGTAAAAGTGCCCTTTGAAATTGTTCTTTGGAATTTTTATCCCATAAAAATCTTATTTGTTGTGATGAATCTTTAGTTAAATACTCTGCCTGTGTATCTCTCATTATTTTGATGGACTTCTGCATATATGTTTTGTTTATGATTGGTATATCTATATCTAAATCAAGTGGACAATGATCCGAATACTCCATTAAATCTTTAACTTTCATATGTTTCACCTTTTTCATATATGAGTTTGAACAAATGAAATAATCCACAATACTACAGCCTTGAGGTTGAAAGCATGTAAACTTACCTTGTAGATCTCCTAATGTTCGGCCATTCAATATATACAATTGATTTTCTGTACAAATATCAACTAAAAGTCTGCCATTTTTCTGTATAATTCTATCCATTGAACACCTTAGGTGACACTGGTCATATTCTCTTTCTTCAGGTAAATTGTAATAATTTGATTTTGAATCTATTTCTATAAAATCAGCCAGTCTCCCTGTTCGCGCATTCAGATCTCCACACAAAATTATATGACCTCTTTTAGATAAACTTTCTATGTCTTGTTCTAAATTGTCCCATATTTTTCTTGAGTGAACTCTTCCAAAAGAAGAAAATTCGGGAGGAATATATGTACATCCTATGAAAATATTGTTTGATGATGTAGAGTTGTGCTGTATAATTTGTAACCATACAATATCTGAATTATTTTGTGGTAAAAATTTTATACTTTTCCGATACCCCTCCTTAATGAAAACTGAAATACCTCCTGAAGCACTAACAGATTTATTTCCTTTTGTTCTGCAGTAGTGCACAGACATATATCCTGGTAGAGTTACGTCTTCTACAGCTTTTTGATCTAAATGTGTTTCCTGTAAAAATATTATATCGTATAATGTCAACATGTCTTTTATGTGTACATCATTCAGTTTGTTTACACTAATTCCATCTATTTTTCCATATATACTTCTAATATTCCACGATAATATTCTCATTTTCTACTAATTTGTTAATTGTAATTGTGAACACAGATATCTTTTTAATGCGGTTGACAAAAATGTGCACATCACTTTTCTTTCTTTTCTTTTTTGTTTTAATCATTTTTTTCCCTCTGATTTGATATCTCTAAATATTCAAATAGT
>CM060325.1:31955262-31957762 GCA_030674155.1 Stramonita haemastoma
GTTGGCATTGTATAATGAAATTGTACATTTGACGACGGGTTTGATTCCGTTCGAGGAATTTTTCCCCTGGAGTTAATCATGTTGACTCCCTTCCGAAAAGTCCGGATGAGACTATAAACCGAGCCCGTGTGCGAACGCACGCAAAAGTCTTGCGCACACGTCAAATCCTGTTCCGCTTTTCGAAAGAGTAGGCCTTGTGTGCCGGTGGAAGAGACCCAATTGAGAAGAGAGAGAGAGAGAGAGAGGAGAGAGAGAGACAGAGAAGAGAGAGAGAGAGAGAGAGAGAGAGAGAGAGAGAGAGAGAGAGAGAGAGAGAGAGAGAGAGAGAGAGAGAGAGAGAGAGAGGAAAAGCAGACATGTTGATCGAAGATTGTGCAGCCGAATGATAATAATACTACACTGACATCTAATCTCATTGATGTCGGACCTGCGCCTGTACCTTGATTGCAAAGATCAATAGAAATGCAGGTGCAGCAGCAGTTGTATACCATCAACTCTAATACTCTCCCTATGTCCATTAAAAGATATGATTCGACATTTCTTTCTTCCTCGTTTTCTTTTGTTAATGCTGGGTGTGTCTGTTTTATACCTGAAGGCTCTTTTATGTGAACAATGATGCTATATCTTTACATTTTGCTAAACAAGTCACAGCTGTTAAATTAATATCATAACCTATTGGGTTTCTTTTTAAACACTACGCTGCCGTTATCATTCTAAGTCCTGTCAAGGCCTATAGTCTTACTTCGCGGGGGTTTGGAGCTAAAGCTTAGAAAAACGTGCCCCTCTGTACAGGGATGATAACTATGCGGTACTGTGTTACCTGTGTGTATGTCCAGTACAGACACCCATACCAGGCAGTTCCAGTCTTGGCAATTTTTGAAGTGCCAGATGAATTCAAACAGCAGAAGTGATATAAACGCGCCAACATCTCGATATTGTAAAAAAGCGTCAATTATGGATGAATGCACTGGGTATTTGTCGTTTTTATTTATTTCTTTGATTGGCAAATTTATACTTTGTGTGTGAATGGATGTGCGTGTGCGAATGCACGCGCGCGCGTGTGTGTGTTTGATTTGATTTGATTTGATTTGATTTATTCTTTTATATCGAGGATAATGGAATAAGCACTCTTGTACTTTTTTACATCCAGTCCCCGTGTGTATGGAGTTTTGTAAATGTCATCTGTTCCTACCATGTGTGTGTGTGTGTGTGTGTGTGTGTGTGTGTGTGTGTGTGTGTGTGTGTGTGTGTGTGTGTGTGTGTGTGTGTGTGTGTGTGTGTGTGGGTGGTGTGTGTGTGTGTGTGTGTGTGTGTGTGTGTGTGTGTGTGTGTGTGTGTGTGTGAAGTCAAATCAAGTCAAAATGATCTTTGTTGAAAGAAAAAGATTCAGTTTGCACGTTTTTCATCCTGCCCTCACAAAAAAAATCAAGAAAATTGACTTCTAAAACATTCAAAGACAAATACCAACCTTTGTTGAAAATATTTAAAACAACATTATGAGGATTTTCTTCCAAACAGAACCTCAAAAGATAAAACAACCCAAGAAAGTACAACATAAGCTCAAGTCATACAGACAAATGATAAAAAATATACAATAACATGAGTATGAATAGCAATAAAGCAGCCAAATTTAAGGTAGCCGCGAACATAAAGGTGGACTTATAATTTGTCCATCTGATGTTTCGACAAAAGTTTCTTAAACATTTGTTTTGAAGGAACTAATTTAGAAAAGAAGGTAGGTTATTCCACAGTGTTCTTCCTGAATAAGCAAGACTTGACTTATAGAGATTATTATGGGGCCTGGGCAGAAATAGTCTATGGGTAGGCCTGTTTTTATTGACAGCAAATTTTTCCACAATTTTCTTTGGGGCTTTTCCGTTTAATATATTGTACATACATAGATACTTGTTGAACTGCAGTCAGTCTTTGAGTGGAAGATCTAGTTCTTTGTAGATGGTGGTGGTCAGTGTATCAGGATTCAATTGGATTATTTTAACAGCACTTTTGCGTACTCTTTCGTTTATATGCTTAGGTTTGTTTCACGAGAGAGAGAGAGAGAGAGAGAGAGAGAGAGAGAGAGAGAGAGAGAGGAGAGAGAGAGAGAGAGAGAGAGAGAGAGAGAGAGAGAGAGGAGAGAGAGAGAGAGAGAGAGGCAAGGCAGAAGGCAGAAGGCAAGGCAAGGCAAGGCAAGGCAAGGCAAGACAAAATTCTTTTATTCGCGGATAATAGATAAGCACTTGTGTGTTTTTTTACATCCAGTCCCCGCCCTTTTCAGGGATAACATCAAGATAAAAAGATAGCCTCAACTAGACAACAACATTTATAATGATCCAAATACCAAGAGCAAGAAACCATACCAAGTATTAAACAACAGGTAGGAAATAAGACAGAGATACAATATTAAGGTAATGTTATAAAAAGGCACTCATTAAGAAACAAAAATAAGAAGTAAGAATCAATGATGATTTTGATTTCAACAAAAACACAAACAAACAAAAAC
>CM060325.1:31962762-31965262 GCA_030674155.1 Stramonita haemastoma
TTGCAACTGGCGCTTTGCACTAGCAGTGCTCTAAAGGAAAGGCCTCTGATTGTTGGCACAGTACATTACCCCATACACAAATACACATACATACACACACATGCACACACATACAAACACATATACTCACTCACTCACTCACTCACTCACTCACTCACTCACTCACTCACTCACACACACACACACACACACACACACACACACACACACACACACACACACACACACACACACACACACACACACACACACACACACACATCGGGGGACGGGATAGCTTAGTGGTCAGAACATTGCGCTAGCAATTTGACGGCCCGAGTTCGACTCCCGTTCGAGGGGATTTTTCCCCTGGAGTTAACATCAGTGCTGACTCCAATCTCCCCAAAAGTCTTTCGGATGAGACTGTAAACCGAGGCCCCGTCCGTGTGCGAACGCACGCACATCTTGCTCACACGTTAAATCCTGTTCCGCTTTTCGTAAGAGTAGGCCATTGTGTGCCGGTGGGAACAGATGACAATATTTACAAAACTGCATACACACGGGGACTGGACGAAAAAAAAGCGCATGAGTGCTTATTCCATTATCCTCGATATAAAAAAGTAAACAGAAAAAATGATAATAAATAAAATCGGACCGAGTCCAAGGCAAAGGCTTTCACATACCCGATGATGAAGTGTGTTTTTTTTTCTGTCAAGTTTTGTTTCTCCTCATTTGAATGAAGAAGTGAATGGCCAGTGTATATGTTGTTGCTATTGTTTTTGTTCTGCGCATTTCCCCTAATGACCATCCCGGATGGGGTGGGATGTGGGGGGGTAGGTACCGTAAAATCACTCAATCACGCTCATTTCACCTTTGAATCACTGATGACTGAACTTCATCGATCACATTGGAGACACGCTTGTGTGTATCACTCTTTTCAAGCACCATGCCATATAGATAGCTGTATTCATTTTTCTGATGAAATGTTTCCTTTACAGAACAATGCAGGATGTTATGCGAAGGCGATTGGGGCGGGACAGCCTGGTGGTTAGAGTGATGCACTCATGATCTGCTGACCCGGGTTCGAATCTCGTTAAAGAGGATTTTTTCTCTCGGGAGTCGACATCAGTGCCGACTCCACTCCCCCCAAAAGTTCTTCGGATGAGACTATAAACTAATGTCCCATGTGCGGACGTATGGAAAACATCTTTCGCACACGTTGAAATCCGATCCGCCTTTCGAAAGAGCAGGCCATTTTGCGCCGGTGGGAACAGATGACAAAATTTACACAACTGCATACACACGGGAATTGTATGTAAAACAGCACAGGAGTCCCCCAAAGTAAAAGAATAAAAATAAAATGAATAAAAAATATAAAATAAAAAAGAGTCTGCAATGGCCGAAGACAATCTTGATCATTCCATTTTACAGCATTTACAGCATAACAGCATTTTAAGTAATCCTTTGCACATTGTATTTATTGGTGAGCCTGTGTGTGTGTGTGTGTGTGTGTGTGTGTGTGTGTGTGTGTGTGTGTGTGTGTGTGTGTGTGTGTGTGTGTGTGTGTGTGTGTGTGTGTGTGTGTGTGCGGGGGTGAGTGTATGTGTAAATGTGAGTGTGTCACTGTGTGCGTGCTTGCGTGTGTGTGTGCTCGTTTGTGTGTGTGTGGGGGGGGGGGGGGGGGCGAGGGTGTGTGGATGGTGTGTATGTGTAGGGGGGGAGGGAGCGTGTGTGTGTGTATGTGTGTTTGTGTGGGGGGGGGGGTGGGGGGGGGGGGGAGGGGGGAGCATGTGTGTGTATGTGTGTGTGCGTGCATGCATGTATACGTGCGTGCGCGAACGCGTGCGTACAATGCGTAAATAATGGTGATCATATGTCCTTTCTAGTCATCGTTTTTTTTTTTTTTAAGTACATTGTATCTAAACATTGGTGTGTATGTATGCGTGTTTGCGTGTGTGGGAGCGCGAGCGCGTAGAGTGTGAGTGTTTGTGACATTTTCATTTGAAGTTATCATATAATGTCTGAACAAATATGAAATGTAGCTGTTTCGTGTGTTTGATTATGATTTGTAACAATATGCCTGTCAGTATTGTAATTGCCCTTCAGGGATGATTAAAGTGTCTTTGACTTGACTTTGACTTGACTTTGACATGACTAAGCATAACATCAATAGCTGAGCGTGTAAACAAAGCTAAAAGTTCCGCTGAAAAGTATCTTAACAGCGATCTTGGCAAGTCCCATGCCCTGTGGCCTGACTCTATCATCGTCCATCAGGCTGACGTTGTCTCCAGGCTATAAACAGGCCAGCACCGATACTTAGCCCTCCGCAATGGCCTCTGCTCCTCTGTTATTCATTACAGAAGGTGGGGACAACGGGGAAAACAGGACTGTTATTACACATGGTCACGAGTGCCGGCAAGGATGCTGGATTGCAACGGGGGTTGCTGGTGTCAGTGACGAGTGGATAAGATTGCAGAGTTTTGATCTACTGATTGTAAAATACCAGAATGAGGGTTCGAAT
>CM060325.1:31967762-31977762 GCA_030674155.1 Stramonita haemastoma
GACGGGATAGCCCAGTGGTCAGAGCACTCGCTTTCTCCAAGCTAAGGTTAAGCAGTATTGAGCGTGGCTACCAATGATTTATTTAATGTGTGACTGTTTGCACGCCTTGGCTTATGTACAGTCCCCAAGTTCACCCAGCTGTAAATGGTTACCTGCCCTCTTTGGGGTCAGGGAGGATAAAGCAGCGAGAGAGAGGAGATGGGCACCGCCCTCAATATGCTGGCCTCTAGAGAAGCTGAGGTCCCTCCACTACGACCACATAGGTTATGGGACACGTGTACCTTTACCTTTAGTATTTGCTCCATCCCTCTCATAATGATGGCGACGTTATAACTGGTTCCATGCGTTTGTTTTCAACCACGACTAACTGACACCCTTACTTTTCTTTTTTCTTTTGCTCTGAACAGGTCCAGTGACATCTCCAGCGATTCCTTAAAGGAAAACAAGCCACCGCTGTGTACCTGTGAGGAATCAGCGCACAGTGACTGCCATCGATAAGCGAAGACAGGATTCAGCTGTCAACTTCAAGCGCTTCTGAATGTGACACCTGACACCTCCTCAACCTTGCACTCAGCCTGCTTCCTTAACAGTGGTTTTAAATTTCACACATATCCTTACAACATTTGTATTTCTTCTTTCATCCCACGCGCACGTGCACGTATCGAATAAAAAAGTGATTTAGTTTCTGTGCAGTTTTCTGGCGTTCAAGTATATACAGAAATCAGGGATTTTCTTCCACGTGTATCTTCAAGATAGTTGAGTGTGTCGATTTTTTTCAACCCCCAACCTTTATCCGAAGGTGACAAAATATTTTCTAGTCTCTCAGAACAACTTGTTGAAAATCAGTTAAGAATCGTCTGCTTCCTAGAGTCTTGAAAAGCGGGTGAGGAGAGCGACATGAAGGGGAGAAAATCGGAGCGAGGTTTGCAGAGAAATGTATCAGAATCTTCACCAGCTGTCAGACGTTCTGCTGGGCCTGGCACACCTGTGAAAGTGAGTGAATGTGTGTGTGTGTGTGTGTGTGTGTGTGTGTGTGTGTGTGTGTCTGTCTGTCTGTCTGTCTGTCTGTCTGTCTGTCTGTCTGTCTGTGTGTGTCTGTGTGTGTCTGTGTGTGTCTGTGTGTCTGTGTATGTGTGTGTGTCTGTGTGTCTGTGTGTCTGTGTCTGTGTGTGTCTGTGTCTCTGTGTGTGTGCTTTAATTTGATTTTATTTTGTCTTCAAAAATCATGATTGTCGATATACTGTAGATGTATGTGTATGTGTGGTCATGTGTGATGTTGTTGTTGTTAATGCTATTTTTACTGGTTGCCATAATAGAGGTGGTAGAAGTTGTTTTTGTTGCTATTATTGTTGTTTTTGTTGTGGTGGTGGTAGCGGTGGTGGTGGGAAAGCCTGTGTTGATTAAAGCGTTTAGCTGAAAGAAAAGATAGAGAAAAAACGCTAAAAAAAGAAGAAAGAAAACGAGGAGAGAAGAGAGAGAGAGAGAGAGAGAGAGAGAGAGAGAGAGAGAGAGAGAGAGAGAGAGAGAGAGAGAGAGAGAGAGAGGAGAGACAGACAGACAGACAGACAGACAGACAGACAGACAGACAGACAGACAGACAGACAGACAGACAGACAGACAGACAGACAGACAGACAGACAGACAGACAGACAGACAGACAGACAGAGAAGACACACAAAATTGACAAAACTGCATACACACAGGGACCGGGTGTAAAAAAGCACACGAGTATTTATTCCATTATACTCGATATAAAAGAATAAATAACATAAATAAATAAACACTCACAAAATATCAACATAAAAATAAAACTGACAGATAAACGAGCAAATAAAAATACAGAAGCAATAACTAGATAAAGACTCCACTACAGTATTAAGTAACACAATCATGCGTTACATAGAATAAACAATCAGACTCTCAACCAAACAACAAACAAACAACAATTTTGTCAAAGAAAAAAAATCAAATGATTTAAAATGTAAAGCACATAATTATTGTAGGAATATAACTTAAAATACTAGACTGGAAAGTAGAGTGAAGCAGACGAGAGAGATTTGATTGATTTGGTTTGGTTTATTCTTTTATGTCGAGGATAATGGAATAAGCGCTCTTGTGGTTTTTTTTTTACATCCAGTCCTCGTGTGTATGCAGAGGAGAGAGAGAGAGAGAGAGAGAGAGAGAGAGAGAGAGAGAGAGAGAGACAGACAGACAGACAGAGACAGAGACAGAGAGTAGACAGAGAGTCAGACAGAGAGACAGACAGACAGAGACAGACAGACAGACAGATAGAGAGAGACAGAGACAGAGAGAGACAGAGACAGAAACAGACAGACAGACGGACAGACAGATAGAGACTGACAGACAGACATACAGACAGGCAGACAGGTAGACAAAGAGAGAGAGAGAGAGAGAGAGAGAGAGAGAGAGAGAGAGAGAGAGAGAGAGAGAGAGAGAGAGAGAGAGAGAGAGAGGAGAGAGAGAGAGAGAGAGAGAGAGAGAGAGAGAGAGAGGACGGACGGACGGACGGACGGACGGACGGACGACGGACGGACGGACGGACGGACGACGGACGGACGGACGGACGGACGGACGGACGGACGGACGGACGGACACAGACAGACAGAGACAGACAGATAGATGGACGGACGGACAAACGGACAGACTAACAGACTGACAGACAGACAGAGAGTCAGACAGACAGACAGGCAGACAGACAGACAGACAGAGAGAGACTTCAGCTTCAGATTTCAGTCTTCAGACTTTTACTGTACATTGACCTTAGGCCACAAAAAGACTCGTGGGCATACAGAGCGGGCATATGACACAAGTATTATAGACATCATTACCATCAAGAGAAAGAGAATGACAGGGACAGAGACAGACAGACTAGACACAGACAGACAGACAGACAGACAGGCATAGACAGACAGACAGACAGACAGGCAGGCAGGCAGACAGGCAGGAAGATGGACAGGCAGGCAAGCAGGTAGGCAAGGCAATCAGATGACCAAGACAGATGTAAACAAAACAAACAAACAACTAATTCTTGCAAATAAAAGTAAAACTCTATTCTTTAGTTTGTCAACTTTGCAAACGGTTCATTTACCACTTTTGACGCTGAATATTGAAGTCTGATGTCAAGATCAATGTGTATGTGGCCATAACTGTCATTTGTGGAAGCTGCTCTCTGTTCTGAATCGGTAGATGTACTCTTTGTACCAGTAGCTTGCTGAAGACAAGTCTCGTCACGCACTGCCTACTATTGATGAGCAGAAGACTTCGTTAGGGAAAACGAAAAAACATGATGAAAGACTGGAACAAAAAAGAAATTCAAGAAAGAAACGTCTCACTGCACCCTCATGTGACTGTCACACGTATTGATTGCCCTCCACAGATGAATGCCCTCCACAGATGAAGGTCATGAAGTGCTTACTTTTGTTTTTAGCCTGCTTCTAACTATCTATCTACTCCTTAGTCTGGCGACCGTGGGGGCACCCCTGAACACTTGACAATCAGTTCCCACCATTCCTCTCTTTGTTCTGCCTTTTTCAAAATTTGGTTGAGTTCCAGGCCTGTCCATTCGCTGATGTTGTACTCCCATCTCTTCCTTGGTCTGCCTCTTTTTCCTCCTCCTTGGACAGTGCCCTGCAGTATTGTCTTTGCAAGTCCTATTGATCTTGTGACATGCCTGTACCATTTAAGTTTACGCTTATTTACGACTTATAGAAGTGCCCAATGGTTTGCCGGATTCTGTTATGCACTTCTGTGTTGCTTATGTGGTCTCTGTAGGAGATGCCAAGGAGTCTCCGGAAGCATCTCATCTCTACCGCCTGTACTCTTCTCTCCTATAAGCAGTCAGGGTCCATGATTCACAGGCATACAGGAATATGGATACTACAAGGGAGCGCATTAGTCTGATCTTGGAGTTGAGTGAAATATTTCTGTCTTTCTAAATGGTGTTCAGTTTTAACAATGCTGCTACTGTCTGTGCAATCCTGCATACTACTTCTGGCTTGGACCCCTTGTCTGATACAACAGCTCCCCAGTACTTGAAGCTTTGAACCGTTTCCAGCTTCTGGGCATTGACCCTGATATCAGTGCTGATACCCTTGGCATTATCGGTCATGAGTTTGGTCTTCTCTGCACTGATTTCCATACCGTATGTTTTAGAGGCCTTGTTCAAGTGTTTTGCTAGGCTGGCAAGCTTCTGTTTTGATCTTGCTAGTCCGTCAATGTCATCTGCGAAGCGGAGGTTTGTGATCGTTCTGCCACCAATGCTGACCGATCCTTAAGGTGTTCCAGTGCATCAGCCATGGTTCTCTCAAGGAAGATGTTGAAAAGAGTGGGTGAGAGTGGACAGCCTACCTTACTCCACTGTTGTTCGAAACAATTCTCCAATGCTGCTGTTGTAAAACAATGCACTGGTGGCCTTGTTGTACAGCTCTTTGATGACTCTGATCAGGTTTGCGTTGATGCTGTACAAATTCATGTTTGCCCACAAAGCTGCATGCCACACCCTGTCGAATGCCTTCTTAAAATCAATAAATAGTGGTAGAGGTCTTGTTGGTGTTGAAGGTACCGCTCACAGAGTATTCTGAGGTTGAATATCTGTTCAGTTGTACTACGCCCTGCTCTGAAACCTGCTTGTTCCTCAGCAATGATGGTCTCTGCTTGTTACTTTAGTCTTTCCAGTATACTCTTCAACATGACCTTGATTTTGTGGCATATGAGGCTGATTGTGTGGTAATGCTGGTACTGCTGAACATTTCCTTATTGGGAATGGTGATGATGAGTGAATGTGTCCATTGTGTTGGCCATTTTTCTGTCTGCCAGATCTTGTTGCAAATTTTAAGAAGAGCGTTGATTATTGCTTCCTCTCCAGCTTGAACTAAGTCAGCTGGAATGTTGTCAGCCCCTGCCCTGCTGACTTCCCTTTTTCAGCGATCTGACTGCTGTTTCCACTTCTTCTTGGAGGATAGGGTGACTGTCTGTATCTGTGCTTGTGAGGACATTGTGGAATTCTGGATCTCCTGTGGTTTTGTAGTTATACAAGTTGGAGCAGTATTCTGTCCATCTTTTCAGAATATCCTGGTCATCAGAGAGGCACTTCCCATTTTTGTTTCGGACTGTTGAGCTTCTTCCCTGTTTTGTGCCAGTCAGGTCTTTCACCAGTTGATTATGCTTTCTTGCTGTTGTTTTTCTTTATGCTTTCTTCAATGTTCTGGAAGTGATTACCAATCCATTTCAAATTTGCTTCTGTCATGGACTTCCTGATTCTTTTGTTGATTGACCTATTTTGTTCTGCTCTTTCTTCTGTTTTCTTTTTCTTTTTCTTCAACTCTCTACGTTTGTCACATTGTTGTAGGATGTTAGGTGTGACCCAAGGTTTTTTGACTGGTGGATGTTTGCCAAGAAGTTCGCTTGCTGTTTCAGTCTTGCTGTGTTGAAACCATCTGTCAAGGTACCTTTATCCATATCATCTGAGTCTATCAGATTGCGTGCTGCAAACTTCCCACCCATCCTTGCCTAAAAAATGTCTGCTGCCTCTGGATCCTTCAGCTTCTCGAGGTCAAACTTGATCCTGATGTTGCTCTGCTTGTGAATTTTTTTCCATCAAGATATCTATATCCATATCATCTGAGTCTATCAGAGTAAGTGCTGCAAACTTCCTACGTATCCTTGCCTGAAAAATGTCTTCAGCTTTTCGAGGTCAAACTTGACCCTGATGTTGTTCTGCTTGTGACTTTTTTCCGTCATGGTATCTATATCAATATCATCTGAGTCTATCAGAGTGAGTACTGCGAACTTCCCACTTATCCTTGCCTGAACAATGTCTACTACCTCTGGATCCTTCAGCAGCTCGAGGTCAAACTTGATCCTGATGTTGTTCTGCTTGTGAATTTTTTTAGACGGAGCCGAAATGTCATCATTACAAGGTCATGGTCACTCCCTATGTCCACTCATGGAAAGCTTTATGTACGTGCGGTGTTTACACTAGATCTAAATCGTTTCTTCGTCTCGGTGTAATCTATTTGGTTGTGGTGTTCGCCATTTTGGCTATACCATGTACATATTCTGGATTTATTTGGTTGGCCAAGTGCATTCCTTAGCTGGATTGTTGTCACTGGCAAACTCCAGTAGTCTCAAGCCTCTTTCATTTGTTTTTTTTGTTGCAGTATGGTCCACACTGCAACAATTGTGAGGTCATTTCTTCTTCTTCTTCTATCCCATAGTCTGTTTAGACCGTAGGGGCGCCACGGAAGACCTCGCAACCAGCTCTCTCCATTTCCCTCTGTTCTCGACCTTTCTCAGAGTGTCACTCAGCCTGAGGCCCGTCCACTCTCGGATGTTGTCCTCCCATCTCTTTCTCTGCCTGCCTCTCCTTCTCCCGCCTTGCACGGTTCCTTGCAGAATCGTCTTGGCAAGCCCTGTTGATCTTGCGACGTGCCCATACCACGAGGACATATTTGTCTGCTTACTGGGGAAAGACAAAAAAAATGTGTTAACTTTAAAATCGACATCCTGCTTTTGTTTTGGGTTTAATTTTGGTTGTTTGTTTGGTTTTTGTTTGTTTTTTGTGTGTGTTTTGTGTTTTTTGGGGGTAAAGGTAAAGATGTCCTATAACCTATGTGGTCGTAGGGGAGCAAGGGGTCAGAGACCTCAGCTTCTTTAAGGGCCAGCGTATTGAGGGCGGCACCCATCTCCTCTCCATCACTGCTTTACCTTCCCTGACCCTGATGAGGGCAGGTACTCATATACAGCTGGATGAACTGGACGACTGTACATAAGCCAAGGAACGCAGTCACCCATCCACTTGGTAACCACGCTTGATCCTGCTTAACCTTAGCTGGGGAAGTGAGTGCTCTGACTATTGATCTATGCCGTGGGGTAAAAGAAATGGAGAATTTCATTTGCTTCCGTTAAAACCTGAAACTGATAGACATGGTGCGATTTGAGTTCTTCCCTAAATACCAAAGGAGACACAGGATATTGCACTGAAGCTTCTAGGCAGTGTATCATGAACAGTGCTAGTTTATCTAAGTGGCAGAGCCCACCTCTTCCCGTGCAGTAGATTGCCTGAATACTGTTGTATGATCCATGCTACTGGCAGTCTCACCGGTCACACCAGTCGGGTTGTGTTGGTCGCCGAACCCAGTGACACCAACATGATCCTCTTTTTTCATACTGTGCTGCAGTCTTTGCTGACCCTGCTGACTTCATGGCTACTAGTTTTGGTGATGTTGCCAATAAGAGAAGCTGGTGGTCTGACCTTTTTATTTTTTTACCCTGGTCTCGCATTGAAAGACAGTTTTCATAAGGTCTGTGTTTTTGTAGGGAGGGTCCTGCATATCTAAATTCCCTTTCATTTAGGAATATCGGAAGTGTTCTTGCTGTTCCAGGTTCGTTACATATACTTTTATTCAGTTTTCAATCAGTCCAACAGAACCAGAGCGACATCCTAAGAACCACACCTCAGTTGTTTTGATTCTTTATTTATCGTCATTTCTTTGTGTCTAAGATGTACAGCCATATAGCATGACGGGCCGCCCATGTTAAGTGCTTTATTATTTTCATTTTCACCTGACCTAAATGTCTCTGTGGGGTGGCTTGTATCTGGAAGTGCTATACAAAATAATACAAAATCAGTTTAAAATCCTCATCTAAACAGCTTGTGAGAAATGGTCCCTGTACATACGTCAAACAGCAATGTATGCATCTCCTCCAAAGCGAGCTTGCCTAGACACTCCAGGGGAAACAATCCTCACAGTCATATCTTAGCCGAGACTAGAACACACGGCTAGTGGTCACCATTATGAGAGGAGTGAGGGACTCGAACAACTAGATAACTACTGTTCTTTTTGTGTCCCAAATCTAGAGACCAAGGTCTCTGCACAGAAGACATAATGTACGTCTCTCGATCAAAAGGGCTTACCAAGACAGTCCTACATGACACAGTACAGTGCAAAGAGGGAGAATGAGAGGAAGAGAGAGAAGGAGAGGAGGAGGACAACGTCTCAGACTGGACAGGCATGAGCCTGAGTGAAGCAGTGAAGCACTGTGAGAGGAAGAGGACAGGGAAAGATGGACAGGGATGGTCATCAAGTCATCCAGGATCGAGAGGTTTACTGGGTATTATTTCTTTTATAACATTAATGGCATACGCATAACCCCCCCCCCCCCCCCCCCCTAAAAAAGCCAACAAAACTTTAGGCCGTAGTTGCATTCTTCTTTTTCGTTATCGAACATTCAGAGAGTAACTATTTTTTAACCTAAATTTTTACAAACTGAATAATATTTTTCATGTGTCATTTACAAGCAAATCTGTCACCGATCTACCTTAATTTTTCCTCATTAGGACTTTGCTGAAAAACTGGTAAATACTTCACATCATCTGAGTTGACTATGTATTTATAGGTACACGCCTAGAAACGTATCCGTGCAATGCAGCCAAAGAGGATTACTTGCCCCAAAGCAGAGTTGTCGAACATAACTGCTAACGCTGCTTTGGAGGGCGGAATCATCAACAGTGCTTTCCACAGCACAAATCAGCTAATAGGATTCAGCTGTACGGCACGAAGCTAAGGAGGGAGGGACAGCTTCCTGACGCCATAGAGCATAAAACGCCTACAGAAATATGTCAATATAATAGAAGCACACGCACACGTGCAAATACACACACGCGCACACATAAAAACATGCATGCATGCATGAACACGCACACACACATGCGCGAGCGAGCGCGAAAAAGTACGCGCACGCACGCGCACACACAACACACACACACACACACACACAACACACACACACACACACACACACACACACACACACACACACACACACACACACGTAAACACACAAATACACACGCACACATACAGTATATATATATATAAATATATATATATATATATATATATATATATATATATATATATATATGTACGTACGCGCGCATGCATGTAGGCATGCACGCAGCGACAGACACACAGATATTGGGTTTTGAGGGTTTTTTGTTTTTACTTTACATCAGGAATTAAAATTCCAGATGCCTCATTAAACATCCAGACGGGTACTATGCCTAAATACTTTCGAATGATCAAAATGAGTATTTCTAAATGTTATTTTAGATTAGATAATGGCATAGCAATGTAGCATTGTTGTCAAGCTAGATAGCTATTACTCAGATAGAGAGGGTGATATATACATATATATATATATAAGAGAGAGAGAGAGAGAGAGAGAGAGAGAGAGAGAGAGAGAGAGAGAGAGAGAGAGAGAGAGAGAGAGAGAGAGAGAGAGAGAGAGATGGGGGAGGGGACGCTCAATATCTTTACACTAGCCAAACAGATTGCCACACCCAGGCAATTTCCACCCAAAGACCCTGCAACAGTGTCCACTACCGGCTGTATGCTCGCTTTTGCACTGGTACGCACCCGAGAAAGGGGAGAAAACTCTGACATACAAAACCGGAATTAGCGAAAGAGAGAGAGAGAGAGACAGACAGACAGACCGACAGTGACAGGCAAGATAGACAGGCTGGCAGATCGATAAGTAATAGAAAAATCTCCTTTTTGCTTTCTCTCTAATCTTAATCCTGATGTGTGTATTTAAATTTTCATAATAAAAAACATTACCTTATTTTTTGTCAGTTTAGTAGTGGGTTCGAAATTTAAAACAACGTGATTCATTAATGTTGAGTATGGCTATGATGGGAATGGATAGTAGGTTCTACGCTACATCTGGTAGTATTACAGGAAAGGTGTACGCTGTGTTTACAGACATCTTGTCCTGGATTTTTCCCATATTGTCCTGGATTTTTCCCATATTACTTTCATTATATTTTTTCATACTTCTTTTGCAAAATCTTTAGGTAAAGACTTTGCAGTATTTTTTTTACATGTGTAATATTTGTTCGTACTTTTACTTCTGTCTGCCGTACTGTATTGCTGAACATTGTCTAGTGTGTAGAGGATGTCTGTGATAGTTTTTGTGT
>CM060325.1:31982762-31995262 GCA_030674155.1 Stramonita haemastoma
GGAAAAGACCATGAGACCATGAGATAAAGAGGAAGCTGGTTGCAAAATGTTTAGTGGTGCCCTGACGGTCCGTGGGACTACGGGATAGAGACAGGGAGACTGACAAAAAAACAAGCCTTCTAGTTTGTAAAGCTTTCCTCTCTTTAGTCCTTTCTTGAGTTTTTTGTTTCCATATTTGCCTTTTAATTGTTTCCCTTGGTAGGTTATTTTCATTCTTTTTGCTTTCTTTTCATTGTCCTTTTTTGTCTTTCCTTTTCGCTCTTGCGGGAGTTGGGTTTGTTTTTTGTTGTTTTTACTTTTTGTATGTTGTTTTAGGTTTTTGGTGTCTTTTTGTGGACTTGTTTCAATTTTAAATTCTTAATTTGAAATTTTCGTCCAGCCCTCTCCGTGGCGAGAAGTGAACCTGTCATTATAAATAGCATGCCAACCATCTGGAAATCCGCAGTCCCTACGTCGGAATTCTTCGCTGGGACGTGAATCCATTCACAACAACAACGGCAACCACTGGAAAACCTGTGCCAGGAATTCCCTCTCTCTCTTCCTGTCACCTCATTGTTGTCTGTTTTCTAACTTCTTGATCAGTTCTCCTGCCCTTTTCTCATTAAAAAACAAAAACCTTTATACTTACAATTAACACCTACTCAGAAGTTGGATACTCTTGGCCTCGTATGCATCCTTCTTCAGTGAAGGAAATAAATGTTAGCTTTTAACTCTTTCTGTAGAAAGAAAAGGCAGGAGAATTCCCCTCGAAGGCACAAACTGCATATGCAGACGCACGTGCTTGAGTGCGTATACAGGTGCTTGCATGCGTTAGTTTGCTATTTGTATCCTAGCAGACACTAAAAAGAAACAAAAAAATAAGGATAAGAGGAGGAAACGATGACAATGGAATTCCCTAACCTTTTTACTTTCTCGGGAAAAAAACAAAAGGGCAACACACTAAATTTGATGATTTCATGAATTATAAATGAAAAAATGTTCAGTGGGTGGAAAGGGCTGATGTAGAGCACTAATTCATACGCATTCATACATGCATAACACAACACACACACACACAAAACACACACACACACACACACACACACACACACAAAACACAAACACACAAACACACACACACATACATACACATACACACATACATACACATACACACATACATACACATACTCACACACGACACCGTCACCCCCATCACCAGCGTATCACAACTACCACCACCCCCACCACCAATACAACCATCATTACTACAACAACAACCACAAAAGCCATCATAACTATCACTACAATTACCACCACCACCTTAGCAAAAGCAACAACAAAAACCACCACAACCACAACAACCACTACCACCACCACCACCACCACAACCACCACCACCACCACTACAGCCACAGCCACAGCCACAACAAAAACCACAACCACTACCACCATCACCACACCCACCACCACCACCACCACCACCACACCACCACCACCACTACAGCCACAGCCACAGCCACAATAAAAACCACAACCACTACCACCACCACCACACCCACCATTACCACAATCATCACTACCACCACCGCTACAACCACAACCACCACCACAACATCCGACATTAACAATCACCCCCACCACCACCTCTCTCTCTGTCTCTCTGTCTCTGTCTCTCTCTGTCTCTGTCTCTCCCTCTCTCTCTCTTTCTCCCTCTCTCTTTCCCTCTCCCTCCCCTCCTCCCTCTACCTCCCTCTCTACCTCCCTCTCTCTCCATCTCTATCTCCCTGTCTCTCTCCCTCCCTCCCTCTCTCTCTTTTTCTCCCTCCCTCCTTCCCTCTCTATCCCTCCCTCCCTCCTCTCTCTCTCTTTCTCTCTCCCTCCCTCTCTCTCTATCTCTCTCTCTCCCCATCCTTCTCTCTCTCTCCGTCCCTCCCTCTTTCTCTCTCTTCCCCTCCTTCCTCTCTCTCCCTCCCTTTCCCTCCCTCTTCCCGCTCTATCCCTCCCACACTCTCTCTCTCTCCCTCCTTCCCTCCCCCTCTCTCTCTCTCTCTCTCTCTCTCTCTCTCTCTCCTCTCTCTCTCTCTCTTCTCTCTCTCTCTCTCTCTCTCTCTCCTCTCTCTCTCTCATCTCTCTCATCTCTCTCACTCTCTCTCTCTCTCTCTTCTCATCTCTCATCTATCTATCTCATCCCTCTCTCTCCTCAATATCTGAATACGAAGCAAGAAAGAACACAGCAGTGACACAGCACAGGTCAGAACCAAGGTACACCGTCGCACCTGTAGCACGTCTGACATTTCCACCTTCCATTCACAACACCCACAACACAGCTACTGGGCTCCCTAAACAATGAAGCGGCACCACTTCACCTTATTGAAGCCATTCTCGAATTTATTTGCTTTATATTGTTTTTCTTATTAATTTTTTGTTTTTGTTTTGTTTGTTTTTCTAGCATTTAACTTTCAGTAATTTCATAAAATTAATCTGACAAACAGGCAGTATTCAATGTGAGGAACAGGGGAGAGAGAGAGAGAGAGAGAGAGAGAGAGAGAGAGAGAGAGAGAGAGAGAGAGAGAGAGAGAGAGAGAGAGAGAGAGAGAGAGAGAGAGAGAGAGAGAGAGAGAGAGAGAGAGACAGACAGACAGACAGACAGACAGACAGACAGACAGACAGACAGACAGACAGACAGACAGAAGACAGACAGACAGACAGACAGACAGACAGACAGAGACAGAGACAGAGAGAGTTCTTCAAGACTTTCTCCCTTATTCACAGCATCATAAATAAATGAAGGATAGAAACTTGATGAAGGGTAAAAACCTGAAATTCTCTCTAGGACAGCGCAGACCACAGCTGCAATGACCAAACTTAAGTCACTGCAAATTTCTCTGCGTGAAATCTGGGCGGCTCTCCCTGGGGGTCAAATCACCGCACACTTCCGACCCGGAGTTTTGCTTTCTAAGTAGGTGGTGACCTCTAGATCCTCTAGACCACCAATCCACCAGACCCGTTTTGAGCCCAAAACTTCCCTCCCATCCAATAGACCATGAGTGGTGACCTGTGTGCTAGTTTTCTTTTCGGATGAGACGATAAACCGAAGTCTCGTGTGTTATACATGATTATTTGTCGCACGTAAAAGAACCCATGGCAACAAGAGAGTTGTCCCTGGCGAAAGTCTGTAGAAAGTATCCAAGTAAAGAAAACATTAATACAGTTGCAGACCAGAAAAGAGAAATAAATGGGTGGTGCTGCTCTTGTGGTAACTTGCTCTCCCTGGGGAGAGCAGCCTGAATTTCACGCACAGAAATCTGTCCTAATTTAAAGTGGTGTATTTTTTTTCAAATTGGCTAAGCATCTACAGCCATCGATTCATTGTCGAATAACGGTGCTGCTGTACATGAATGTAGATGTAACGGACCGTGAGAAATACACAAAGAGCAGCTATGTATTACCCTCAAAATAGAGGAATAAAAATGCAGACAGAAATAGGTAAATAACTAGTTTGCAAGCAAACTGGACAAACCTCATCAGAACAAATATCAAACATATTGCAATAAAAACCAGAAACAGTCTTCTCCATTTCATTGTGAAAGTACGGGACAATGCTATCGATCACAACTTTGGACGATGAGGACAATCCAAATGTCAGCGTAATAGCCCATTAGAATTAATTATTCAAATCTAGCAGTAACAAGCTGGGGTGGAGTATCAGTATGTTAATAACCAAACCTCAAAGCTTAGAACTCTTGTCAAAATGTCAATCGCAGACCCTCTCCTCCTCCTCCCCACATCCTTCTCCTCCTCGTGCCTCTCCTCCCCCTCCTCTCCCTCCCCCTCCTCTCCCTCCCCTGTGAAACAAAGCTAAGCACTCATGGACTATGCTGATAAAGGTTTGATACAGAGCATTTTGCTGACTTTGTATAACCAGAGCCAACGCGAGCACGCAAGGGAATTATGATTTTCTACTTAATATAGGAAAAATCGATTGGTAATAACAGTTTTTGAAGAAAAAAATAGCATTTTGACAGTGCATATGCATTTTTGTTTCATTAATGCAGTACCACGGTACTACCTGTGGTCATTAAAAAAAGTTAGAGGAAAGTACAGCGGATGAGGCACTGTCCATTCCAGGCTTGTTGTTTAAAGCCCTGCCGACCACAGAAGCGATATCAGGGCTGTCACCTCCTAAAGTGTTCACTCTCACTAACACTGCGCATGTGCATCTGGAGGTATACAGAATAAAACAGATAGGCTTAAAACCAGCTCTGCTGTCGTGTCTTGCATCAGCACCCTGACGAACTACAAGGATTAGTCAACCCAGAACGGTCACCACGTTGTGGGAAAAACACATTAAGGACACACAGATCACGATGTAACATGAAACAGAAAGCCAGTCCACCTACATGGAGATCGGTGCTTGTGACTCTAGGAGGATTCCGAGGTGTAAGTGAGACAGAGTGCATACTTTATTCTGTCTGACCCCTAAAATGTTCAGCTGAATGACGCCCAACACTCTTGTTGCCATGGGTTCTTTTACGTGCGCTAAACAATGATATGTAACTCACTGGACCTCGGCTTATCGTCTAATCCAAAAGACTAGTACCCAAACCACCACTCATAGTCTAATGGATGAGAGAAATGTTTTGAGTCTAAACAGGATTCGAACCACCGCACGTTCTGTATGCATGTATGTATGTGTACGTATGTGCGCATGTACATGTGTGCATGCGTACGTGTATGCATTTGTGTGTGCGTGCGTGCGTGGGCGCGCCGCACGTACGTACGCACTTGAGGATGTGTGTGTGTGTGTGGTATATGTACGTCTGTCTGTCTTTTTGCCTGTCTACCTGTGTGTCAATAGCATGTGACAACTATCGAAGCCCATCACACTGGCGCTCAATACGTCATTAAGGTATGACATTTTCCCTTTACTTTATCCAACGCAAATATTCCCCCTTTTCCTAGTCTTTTGTCACCTGTTTTCTTATGTCTGACATTTCTGACACTTTCCGAATTGTCCCTGGTGATATGCATCAAGGTTATGTCTTTAACCTCTCGGCTAGAGATCCGAGGCTCAGCAAGGGTGCGATTTTTGTGTATGCAATCACCCATCCCCACCCACGCACCCACCATTCCACACCTGGGTAACTGCATTCCAGCTTCGAGAAAGGTGTGTAACATGACACCGGTGTTTGTGTGTGTTTCTAACATTTTAGTCATCAGTTTCTGCTGGCGCGAAATGACCTACTCTTCGAAAGTTTGTAAGGGTATTTTAACGTCTGTGCCCTATAGTTTTGTGAGTATCAATAATTATTTAGCACACAGGGCCTGGGTTTTCTTTATTTATCTAACGGATTTGATAATGTACGAGTGATTTAATCTGAAGAAAGCTGATCTACTAACTATACTGTAGTAGCATGGATTTTTTTTAATCTAAAGAAGAATTCTGTGAGAGGAGAAAAAGAAAAGATGAAGAGATAGAAAGACACAGAGAGACAGACAGAGACACAGAAATAGAAAGAGAGACAGAGATACAGAGAGAGAGCACCTAAAGGAGTCATTGAACTCTGGTGACGGAAGGGTGTGGTTTTTATTCAAAACAAAAACTAGATAAACAGAGGAAAAACCACGAAAGATGATGACACATCATTGTATTCAAATTTCACAATACCTTGTGTTGTCAAAAATAAGTTCTCTTCTTGTTCTGTTCCCCCCCTCCCACACACGCACACCCATCCCGGTTTGAAAGGGTGAAAGCGAGATTACATGTGTACTTGAAAACTACATGTTGCCGTCAGAATGATGCTGCATTTTTGCTCATTTTCGGTTTAAACGACAAAACGAGTAAAAGGTTTTTATAACTTTTCTTGTCATGATTCTTGAGAGGGGGGGGGGTAGCCATGTTTTTGTTCATCTTTGCTTGTCCCTTTTCATTTAGTTGGCTGGTTAGTTGGTTGGTTAGTTAGTTGGTTAGCTGGCTGGCTGGTTGGTTGGGTGGGAGGCTGGTTGGCTGGCTGTGTGTGTGTGTGTTCGTATGTGTGTACGTGCGTACGTGTGTTCGTGTGTGTGTGTGAGGCAAGGAGTTGTGAGATTTTCTTTCTTTCCACTTTTTCTCTCATTTTCTTTTCTCTCCTTTTCTCGTAATTATTTCTAAGACTCCTTTTCCTTTCTATCCTCATTCCAGTTTAACCATATTGTTTCATCCTCTTTTTCCATTTGTCTTCTCCTGTTCATTACATTCTTCTTTTCAGTTTTGCGACGGTAGAAACTGTAGCTGTGAAGCATGACAGAATGTTCCTACTGTTCTTTTTCTTTCAGCATCAAACTAATTGTCTACATTTCCGCAACTTTTCATTGTTCATCTGTCATTGCCACACCCTGTTACACATGTTTATGAAACAATCGTGTTGACTTGAATAATTTTTTTCTCAAATTTCTCTCATCTGGGATGTTATATATCATACATATTTCTAGGCTGCATATAACAACGTTCTGGCTGCTCCCTGACGGCACTTGAACCATGCGTATCAGCAATTGCCTTTCCAATGGACCATTCCAACAATCTGAAAGGGGGGGGTCTGCTGTATGGGTAACAGCTTGCCCTCCATACTTACTTACTCTGGCTTTGCTGTCTAAAGACTAGAGTGCAACTCCATAGTCTTCCGAGACTGATCGTTGCCTTCAATTATTCCGTTATTGTTCTGGGAATTTCTATTTTGAAAATATGCAACACATCAATCTTGTATTTACACGTTTAAGAGGATTTCTCCTTTTGGAGTTAACATGCCATAGCATGCTATTCCACACGGTACCTATACTATGCCATGCTACGCTAAACTATAATATGTTATGCTATGCTATGATGTACTTTACTGTACTTTTTTTAAAATTCATATTTTATTTCTGTTTTATTTATTTATTTATTTATTCTTTTATATCAAGGGTAATGGAATACTCATGTGCTTTTCTACATCCAGTCCCCGTGTATACGTAGTTTTGTAAATCTTGTCATCTGTTCCCACTGGCACACAATGACCTACTCTTACGAAAAGCAGAACAGGATTTAACGTGTGCGCCAGATGTTCCACGTGGGTTCGTACTCGGGGCCTCGGTTTAAGTCTCATCTGAAGGACTTTTGGGGATAGTAGAGTCAGTACTGATGTTAACTCCAGGGAAAAATTCACTTCGAACGGGAATCGAACCCGGATCGTCATATTGCGAGCACAAAGTTCTGACACTGGCTATCCCGTTCTGTACTGTACCATATAGGCATCATCACTCTCGGAATGACTATGATTTGCGCACTATACTAATAGCTATACACTACTATCTATACTTACAAACATATAGCATCATACTATACTCGATACTATACTATACTATACTATACTATACTATCAACTAACATACTAAAACTATACTACTATCACTATTTACTTACTATACTACTACTACTACTACACTACTACTACTACACACTACACTACACTACACTACACTCCACTCCACTCCACTACTCCACTCCACTCCACTCCACTCCACTCCACTCACTCACTCTACTCTACTCTACTCTACTCTACTCTACTCTACTCTACTTACTCTACTCTACTCTACTCTACTCTACTCTACTCTACTACTCTACTCTGCTCTGCTCTGCTCTACTCTACTATGCTCTACTATTCTCTGCTATGCTCTACTCTGCTCTACTCTGCTCTACTCGACTCTACCGTACCGCACCGGAGAATAACGATTTAGAACTCGTGCACATTTTACTTCCACTCTCTGTGTGCATGCAGTTTCGTATGCTCTGTCAGACTTTCCTACCACCTCACAATGGCCTACACCTCCAAAAAGTGAACCGGGTCTAAGATGTGCACAAGACGTTTTACGTGCATGCGATCTCGGTTTATTGTCTCAACTGATGTACTTTCGGGAGAGAGGAGATGGCACCGATGCCATACCATACCATACCATACCATACCATAACCATACCATACCATACCATACCATACCATACCATGCCATACCATACCATACCATGCCATCCATAGCCATACCATACCATCCATACCATACCATACCATACCATACCATCCATACCTACCATACCATACCATACCATACCATACAACCATACCATACCATACCATACCATACCTACCGTACCGTACCATACCATACCATACCATACCTACCATACCAGTACCATACCATACCATACCGTACCATACCGTACCATACCATACCGTACCATACCATACCATACCATACCGTACCATACCATACCGTACCATACCATACCGTACCATACCATACCATACCATAACCATACCATACATACCATACCATACCTACCATACCATACCATACCATACCATACCATACCATACCTACGCAATTTTTTTGTATTTTCCTACCACAGAATCATTTCTTTTTTCATCACACAAAAAGCAGGGAGGTAAAACCTGTACCCAAACTGCTAAGAAAGATTTCCGAAGAGCTGGTGATTTTACAATTCTTCCCTGTTGCCATGAAACATGCTACCTGTATGTCGCAGTAAATTTGTCTTTGTCTCTGTCAACATGCTTTGTTTTTTTTCGTGAACTCTTCCTGTGTCTGTTTTTCGTCAATCTCTCTGTCAATTCAGTACATTTATTTTTTTGTCCCTATTTTTTTTTCCGCTGATTATTATTTCATGTCTCTCTCTCTAAGAAGGGTGAAAAATTTAGGTCTAGAGCACTTCGCAGCAAGTGCAGCGCCTTCCAGGATTTTTGAGAACAAATAAAAATTCCTGTCTGCGTACTTGTTTCCGGATGAGAATACATAGCTTTTGAACAGAAATTTGTAAATGACGGCTTTATTGCGGTAGGGGATCTTTGCTGTTTAGATTTGTTTGTTTGTTTGTTGCTTACATGTCAGCCCATGTTATGTTGAACACGAAACCTGTGTTATCGTCCCATCTAAAAATGCTAAAGATAAAAGGTAAATGTAAAGGGGACGGGATAACTTAGTAGTCAGAGTAATGCTCTCCTCAAGCTTAGGTTAAGCAGCATCGAGCGTGGTTACCAATTTGATAGGTGACCCTTTGAACGCCTTGGCTTCAGTACAGTTCCCTCAGTTCACTCAGCTGTAAAAGGGTACCAGCCCTCTTTAGGGTCAGGGAAAAAACAGCGATGGAGAGGAGATGGGCGCCGCCCTCAATATGCTGGCCCCTAGAGATGCTGAGGTCTCTGACGCCTCGCTCCCCTACGACCACATAGGTTGTGGGACACCTTTACCTTTACTCCAAAAGAACAACTCCCAGACATCAATTTGCAGTCTAGTGGTCTTTGTGTTAGCCACTATCCGATGAAGAGAGACATCAGACACATAGGTCTGGCTGATAGGGAACACATAGTGTACGTCCTCACGGGTTTCGAACCCGCAATCTCCCACTTGCTATACGGGTGTGTTATCTTTAAACTACCAATCTTTCATCCTCGACTGAGATTAAAATAAAACATAAGCACAATCAAATCAATCTTTGTTTCCTCTGTCACCTCATAAACAAATCCCATAGAAGAAGAAGAAACATTCTGAAGAATAAGAAGAACAAAAACAACAACAAGAATGACAGAAAGGGAAAGAAGAAGTACAAGAAGAACAAGACGAAAACCGAGAAGAACAAGAGGAAGAGCCAAATTTGATCTTTAGGAATCTGGGCGGAGGCCCAAAATAAAGCTGAAAACCTGACACCATATGCTTACGCACACAGTTCAGACACTTGATCTAAACGTTAAACTGAAACCCAATCCAGAAATCATGTTTATTTCCATCTTCACCATCGAGATAATGTCAGGAGAGAGAGAGAGAGAGAGAGAGAGAGAGAGAGAGAGAGAGAGAGAGAGAGAGAGAGAGAGAGAGAGAGAGAGAGAGAGAGAGAGAGAGAGAGAAGAGACAGAGAGAGAGAGAAGAGAGACAGACAGACAGACAGACAGACAGACAGACAGACAGATGGAGACAAATACACACACACAAATAGACACACAGACAGAGCGAGAGAGGGGATACAGATAGAGGAAAATACAGGCTGAGAGAGAGAAAGAGAGAGAGAGAGAGAGAGAGAGAGAGAGAGAGAGAGAGAGAGAGAGAGAGAGAGAGAGAGAGAGAGAGAGAGAGAGAGAGCAGCAACACACACACACACACACACACACACACACCACACACACACACACACACACACACACACACACACACACACACACACACACACACACACACACACACACACACACACACACACACACACACACAAATAAATAAACGGACTGGCAGAAAGAGGCATAGGCAGAGAGAGGGAGACACTCAAAGAGAAATCGCATAAACGAAAACCAAAACCAAACAGAAACAACACAAAACAAACAGCCTAAAACAAAAACCAAATAAAAACCAAAAAATCAGAAACAAAAATCGTTGTAAATTCTGTCATGGGTTATTGTATGTAAAGCAAGCTGGAATCGCTTCCTGCTTATCGACTCCGGGAAGGTAGATTGCAAGCCAGGCAAGCCTGCAAGCAGAGGCTCCAGAAAGCAACAGGTGGCGACAGGAAAGGTTATACTTTCTGAGCACTTTGTCACCAGCTGCTGTGCGTGAGTGTGTGTGTGTGTGGGATCAAGGATGAGTTGGTATTTGCCTTGTCAAGGCGTGTGTTGTGCTGGAAACTGTATCTTCAGTGCCTTAAATCTTCAACAGTACGTTCTTCATACTTTCTGTTCTTGTTATGAAGTTGTGGGGTGGCGTCTTTGCACAGATCCTTCAGGGGGTTGGTCTTTAGTGTGTGTGTGTGTGTGTGGAGGAGGGAGGGGGACAGGAAAAGGGGAAATGAGAAACTGAGGGTGAATGAGCAAAGAAGAAATGGAAAATTGCTGTCTCTGGTCATATTCTTTTTCAAGTTTTTTGTACGTGTTTCTTCGTTTAGGGGCAGTTTGAGGGGCTTGATTTTGACTGTGTGTTGTTTGGTTAGTTAGCTTTCCTAGTTCGTAATGAATTCTTTGTTAGTTCTGTGTTGCTGTCGTTGTTTGTTTGTTTGTTTGTCAGTTCGTTATGATTTGAGGGTGGTTTAGCTTGGGGAGGAGGGGGGTAAATATGAATCTGGTTGTTCACTTTTTATCTTATTGTAGGGGGTAGACTGTGTCTAATTGTGCTCTTGGGATTTTAGGGTGTTTTTTTCTTAAATAAAAGTGAATGTTAATGCTTTCTTTTGGGGGTTTCTTTTTTGTTTTGTTTTTTGCTTGTTTGTTTGTGAGTGTCTCTATTCCATTCTATTGTTCTGTGCTTTTCTTGCCAGTTTCTGTCTACTGTTTTCTGATATTTAGTTCCTGTTTAATCTCCCTACTTTCTGAACCAAATTATCGCAGATTGTTTTCTTAGATACAGCTAATCCATCTTCTTTATTTCTATTTCCTGTAACTCTCCCTCTTCCGTCTCCCTTCAGTGCCGATAACACGACATTTTCTGCTGAGTGAAGACAGTGACAGGAGACTACCAAACCCAGCGGAAAGGCAGCAGCACTTTGCTGTCACAGTTCCATGTGACACCCCCCACTGTGGTTTTCTGCGGGATTTTAGCGCAGTGGTGTGAATTTTATTGGAACCAGCCGGGTTTTCTTTCCTCAGTCCATGCACTGTTTTATGCTATCTACTGCCCCAGCCCCCTTACTGTGCTTTATTCTCTGGGCTTTGATTTTTGGTGTGTTGACAATTGATAATTATGCTTCCAATTAGTTCAAGCTTGTTGATTTATCGACTGCTGTTTTAGACATTGTGGGACATTTTTTTCCCCAAAGAATACGTAAAACGTATTTTGATAAGGATAATGACTTGAGGTGTTTTTGTTGTTTGGTTTGTTTTCTCGTTGTTGAGGTGAACTATCTACACAGCTAATCGCCGTTCAGAATTTCAAAACTCTGGGGTCTTTTTCGTCGCCGATTTTTTTCACACCATTAACTACCTTTCATTTAAAGAAAAAGAGAAAGAAACCATCCTCTTCTTGTTTTGTGACCGGAATACCTCGTCTTCAACACTGGACAGTGTTTTATCGACAATATTGTTGAAACCACTGTTGTGCAATAAGGAAAAAAGTACGAGCTCTCTGCGTACTTTCTCAATAGTTAGACAGTCTCTGTTTTCTAGCCATCAAGGGGAAGAGAACTTTCTGAATAGTTAGACAGTCCCTGTGTTCTAGCTATCAAGGGAAGAGGACTTTCAGAATAGTTAGACAGTCCCTGTGTTCTAGCCATCAAGGGAAGAGGACTTCAGAATAGTTAGACAGTCCCTGTGTTCTAGCCATCAAGGGAAGAGGACTTTCAGAATAGTTAGACAGTCCTGTGTTCTAGCCATCAAGGGGAAGAGGACTTTCAGAATAGTTAGACAGTCCCTGTGTTCTAGCCATCAAGGGGAAGAGGACTTTCAGAATAGTTAGACAGTGTCTGTGTTCTAGCCATCAAGGGAAGAGGACTTTCTGAATAGTTAGACAGTCCCTGT
>CM060325.1:32000262-32002762 GCA_030674155.1 Stramonita haemastoma
TGCATGTATGTGTTATGTGTGTTTGTATGTATGTATGTATGTATGTATGTATGTATGTATGTATGTATGTATGTATGTATGTATGTATGTATGTATGTATGTATGTTATGTATGTATGTATGTATGTATGTATGTATGTATGATGTGTTGTTGTGTATGTGTGTTGTATGTATGTGTGTGTGCCCTCGCGCGCGCGCACTGTGTGTGCGTGTGTATTCTAGTTTCTGAACGACTTTGTTTCTTTACGTAAGAACGACTATTTTTCTACATATTTTTGTTAAAGACATTATTTTTTGTTGCTGTTGGTTCTATTACGTGTGCTAGATGAACTGCTACACACAAACTCAGTTCTCCGTTTCATCAGAAAAAAACAAACCAAACCACCACCCAGACCATCATTTATGGCTGAACACTTGAACAAAAATAACCCCTGATTCAGATGAAATATTGGCCCCAAGTCGGATGCGCTAGGCCTGAATTGCCAGGCGCTGAACATCAGGGTGTGAACGCATTCACTCCCAGGACAAACAACCACAGTTGCTGTCTGCGCGTTCGACGAAGAAGGAAAATAAGAAAATGGGAATTGAACCCACAACCATCCTAATTTTTGATAACTGCGCAGCCGCATGGCCACTGGCCCCATACCCTACAGGCTTACGTGTATGTCTAGGGTGGAGGTGGAAGGAGAGAGGAGACAAGTTTGGCGGCTCCTCAGTGAGCCCAGCCCTTTTCCCTCGCCACTCCCATGGGATAAACTGTCACATCACGAGATCAGCGATCGACACAACACGCCGATATAGGCTACAACACAACGATAGGAGAGACTGACGGCAGGGGGTGGGGTTGGGGAGGGGGTAAGGAGCGTGAGGGGTAGGGTGGAGAGAGAGAGAGAGAGTGGGGGAGGGGGGAGAGAGAAAGATAGGGAGAGAGGGGGAGGAGAAAGAGAGCAGGGGAGGGAGAGACAGGGTCAAGGACAGAGGGGGGGGATGAAGGAGAGATACAGAGGGACAGAGAGAAAGGGAGGGAGAAAGAGGGCGGGAGAAGGGGAGAAACAGAGAGACAGAGAGGGAGAGAAGGACAGACAGACAGACAGACAGACAGACAGACAGACAGACAGACAGACGGGCCAATGGCAGAAAAACATACATTGAGAGAGACCAATGCTGAAAGATAGATAAATACAAATGATTTCAATGTGAAGATATCATATCGATAATATCGCTTAGAACAATAATCCTAAAAAAGGTACCAATAAAATAATCGTTATCATATATTACCTATGATGATGATGATGATGGTGGTGATGTGATGATGATGATGATATTGTTGTTGTTTTTTCATCATTATTATCATTATCGCTAACAATATGATGATAATATATTATCTACCTATATACCTATCCCTTGGTCTGGTGACTGTAGGGGCACCCATGAAGACTTGACAACCAGTTCCCTCCATTCCTCTCTCTGTTCTGCTTTTCTCAAAATTTGGTTGAGTTCTAGACCTGTCCATTCGTTGATGTTGTCATCCCATCTCTTCCTTGGTCTGCCTCTTTTTATTCCTCCTTGAACAGTGCCTTGCAGTATTGTTTTTGCTAGTCCTTTTGATCTTATGACATGCCCGTACCAGTTAAGTTTACGCTCCTTTCCGATTGATAGAAGGTTTTTCGTAGGGCCCAATGGTTTGCTGGATTCTGTTATACACGTCTTCGTTGCTTACGTGGTCTGTATAGAAGATGCTAAGGATTCTCCGGAAGCAGATGATAATGATAAAGGCTAAAATAAATCTGATGCTGAGGTCTCTGATGCCTCGTTCCGCTACGACTACATAGGTTATGGGACATCTTTACCTTTACCGTTTTAGTACACATTATCACTGTTTCAATAATATGCACAAGATGTTCTACGTTTCTTTGCTCAGAATAAAAAAAACTTTGTTTAAAATTTGATCCGAAGAATTCAGTATCAGTATCATCCCTAATAGCTAGCCCGGAGTAGGGGAGGGGAGGGGTGAAGCGGGGAGAGGGGGAGAAAGTCAAGTGTTTAGAGTGATTTGACGTCCCAGGATCAAATGTGGGTTTGATCAATTAGCTATTGTCAGATTTCTGCGTGTGTGACCGTTTTTCCTCCATTAGAGTCGCGGGATTCCGACTTCGGGGCTATATTTCACTTAAATAATTGAACATTGATTTTAATGTTGCGTTCAATATCAAATTATGTTCCTTCAATATAGACCTACAACAGTCTCGATAGTTTATCAACGATCCTAATCAGAATCAAAGTATAAATAATTATGTGTGTGCGTTAGTGTGTTTCTTTATTCTTTTATATGGAGGATAATGGAATAAACACTCATACGCTTTTTACATCCAATCCCGTGTGAATGCAATTTTGTAAATCTTGTCATCTATTCTGACCGGCACACAATGGCCTACTCTTACGAAAAGCGGAACAGGATTTAACGTGTGCGCAAGATGTTCTGTGTGAGTGTGTGTGTGTGT
>CM060325.1:32005262-32017762 GCA_030674155.1 Stramonita haemastoma
ACAAAACTGCATACACAAGGGGACTGGACGTAAAAAAGCACAAGAGTGCTTATTCCATTATCCTCGATATAAAAAATAAATCAAATCAAATCAAATATCTCTGTCTCTCTCTCTCTGTCTCTCTTTGTCTGTCTGTCTGTCTGTCTGTCTGTCTGTCTGTCTGTCTGTCTGTCTGTCTGTCTGTCTGTCTGTCTGTCTGTCTGTCTCTCTTCTCTCTCTCTCTCTCTCTCTCTCTCTCTCTCTCTCTCTCTCTCTCTCTCTCTCTCTCTTCTCTCTCTCTCTCTCTCTCCCCTCTCTCTCTCAATGTGAAGTTGTGCTTTCGGAGGTATTTTTGTCTGTTTTTATGGGGATATTGTCCTCACAAAATTGCTATGCAACAAATTACATGAGTGGCAGGCCTGACACAGAATGAATGCTTATCAATTGCATCCGTTCAATAACCACACAGTTCTGCTGGTGGCAGTTTTGTTTTGCAAATGCGACAAAAGTGCGTACAAATGTGCATGTGTGCGTGCATAGGTGTGCACAAGGTTGCGCTTTTTCTTTTTTTCTTTTCTTTCTTTTTTTCTTTTATTTCGAGAATAATGGATTTAGCACGCATGTGCTTTTTCACATCCAGTCCCCGTGCGTACGCGCAGGCGTGTGTGTGTGCTTGTATCTTTTTTATGCTATTGTGCCGACATGTTTGCGTTTATGTGTGTGTGACTGTGTTTGTGTGTGTGTTTCTGTCTGTGTGTGTGTGTTTCTGTCTGTGTGTATGTGTGTCTGTGTCTGTGCGTCTGTGTGCCTGCGTGACTCTGTGTGTATGTGTGTGTGTTTATTTATGTGTGATTGTGTGTGTAAGTGTGAGTATGTGTATATGTGTGTGCATATATGTGTGTAGGCATATTGTGTTCTGATTAAATATTAAAACATTCTGCTTACAGTATAAAGCATACTCTGCCTTTCAAAAGAATAGGGCATTTGTACCTGCATGAATAAAGGACAGAAGTATTAAAAACAAGAAAAGAAAAGCATGGAATGTTTAAGCCAAATCGAAAATTTGATATAGCTTTCTTGTGTCTTTCGAGATCATGATTGGTGTCAATATGTCTGTCAGTATTGTAATTGCCCTTCATGGGATGATTAAAGTGTTTTGACTTGACTTGACTTAAAGCATGGTCTTATGTGTCGTGTTTAGACATCATTCTTGAAGACAATACGCCTAACTCTATCTATCTATCTATCTATCTATCTATCTATCTATCTATCTATCTATCTATCTATCTATCTATTATCTATCTATCTATCTATCTATCTATCTATCTATCTATCTCTGTCTGTCTATCTGTCTATCTATCTATCTATCTATCTATCTATCTATCTATCTATCTATCTATCTATCTATCTATCTATCTATCTATCTATCTATCTATCTATCTATCTATCTCTGTTTGTCTGTCTGCCTGCCTGCCTGTGGTCTATCTATCTATCTATCTATCTATCTATCTATCTATCTATCTATCTATCTATCTATCTATCTATCTATCTATCTATCTATCTATCTATCTATCTCTGTTTGTCTGTCTGTCTGTCTGTCTGTCTGCCTGCCTGCCTGTGGTCTATTTATCTATCTATCTATCTATCTATCTATCTATCTATCTATCTATCTATCTCTGTTTGTCTGTCTGTCTGTCTGCCTGCCTGCCTGTGGTCTATCTATCTATCTATCTATCTATCTATCTATCTATCTATCTATCTATCTATCTATCTATCTATCTATCTATCTATCTGTATACTGTATATCTGTCTGTCTGTCCATCTATCTATCCCTTGTCTGGCGACCGTGAGGGCACCCATGAAGACTTGGCAACCAATTTCCTCCATCCCTCTATCTGTTCTGCCTTTCTCCGGGTTTTATTGAGTTCTAGGCCTGTCCATTCGCTGATGTTGTCCTCCCATCTCTTCCTTGGTCTGCGTCTTTTTCTTCCTCCTTGGATAGTGCCTTGCAGTATTGTTTTTGCTAGTCCTTTTCATCTTGTGACATGCCCGTACCGTTGAAGTTTGCGCTTCTTTACAATTAATAAAAGGTTTTCGTATGGACTGACGCCTAACCCTATGATGCGAAAAAACGATGGTATATGCAACTATCTCACTATTGATTAATCACAGAGCTATAGCCGAGGAACGCAGACAAAAATAATAGTTGTATGTTCTTTTCACACGAGAGAATTTCCATAAGAGGCGCAACAGATGATGGTGCAGAAAAAATATTTGATTGGGAGTGGCATGTTTGTTCTTCATCGTGACAACTATTGGAGAGAACACAAGGGAGATAGAGATGGAAACACAAAATCGGAGATACCGCTGATAAATGAAAAGAACATGAAAGATTAAAAAAGAAAAACCCAACCACAAAGAGGGTGTGACCACGATAATTATATAATTAATGAGAGAGAAAATGATGGGGGGAGAGAGAGAAAGTGAGAGAGAGACAGAGACAGAGACAGAGACAGAAAAACAGACAGACGGAGAGAGACAAAAAGAGTGACAGAGAGAGATTGACACAGAGACAGAAAAAAGGGAGAACGAGAGGAGAGAGAGAGAGAGAGAGAGAGAGAGAGAGAGAGAGAGAGAGAGGAGAGAGAGAGAGAGAGAGAGAGAGAGAGAGAGAGAGAGAGAGAGAGAGAGAGAGCAAAGAGAGAGAGAGAGTGAGAGGATGTATGTATGTAGTTTAAAAAAATGTATCAAAGATGATGGAACAAGCGGTCATGTGCTTTTTTTACATCTTTCTTTCTTTTTTCTTTCATTCTTTTATATCGAAGATAATGGAATAAGCACTCATGTGCTTTTTTTCATCCAGTCCCCATGTAAATGCAGCTTTGTAAATATTGTCATCTGTTCCCACCGGCACACAATGGCCTACTCTTACGAAAAGCGGAACAGGATTTAACGTGTGCGCAAGATGTTCTGCGTACGTTTGCACACGAGGCCTCTGTTTATAGTCTCATACGAAGGACTATGGAGATAATGGAGTCAGCACTAATGCTAACTCACGGGGAAATATATATATATATATATATATATATATATATATATATATATATATTATATATATATAAAGTGTGTGTGTGTGTGTTTGTGTGTGTGTGTGTGTGTGTGTGTGTGTGTGTGTGTGTGTGTGTGTTTGAGAGACACAGACAGACACAGACAGACAGACAGACAGTGACAGGGAGACTGAGACAGAGTGACAGAAAGAAACATGCAAATAAGACCCACAGGCAAAAGAAAACAAAAACAAAACCCACCACAAATATAGATATGTATCCAAGAATAATGGAAAGACGAGCGCGGATCATTACCTCTTAGGAGAACTCTTGCCTCTAGCTATGTGTGAAGAGGGAAAGAAAGGGCGATAACTGTGCTGCTTCCCCAGTGAGCAAAACAGGACAGGGCCATCCCTACCCTCCGGGTGGCCTGACCAGAAACACTTCTCTGCCTCTGGTGTCCGGGCTTCAGCTGCTGACCAGAAACACTTCTCTGCCTCTGGTGTCCGGGCTTCAGCTGCTGACCAGAAACACTTCTCTGCCTCTGGTGTCCGGGCTTCAGCTGCTGACCAGAAACACTTCTCTGCCTCTGGTGTCCGGGCTTCAGCTGCTGACCAGAAACACTTCTCTGCCTCTGGTGTCCGGGCTTCAGCTGCTGACCAGAAACACTTCTCTGCCTCTGGTGTCCGGGCTTCAGCTGCTGACCAGAAACACTTTTCTGCCTCTGGTGTCCGGGCTTCAGCTGCTGACCAGAAACACTTCTCTGCCTCTGGTGTCCGGGCTTCAGCTGCTGACCAGAAACACTTCTCTGCCTCTGGTGTCCGGGCTTCAGCTGCTGACCAGAAACACTTCTCTGCCTCTGGTGTCCGGGCTTCAGCTGCTGACCAGAAACACTTCTCTGCCTCTGGTGTCCGGGCTTCAGCTGCTCACCAGGCCTGTAGCCATAAGCTTCAATCTCCTGAATGTCTTCCTCACACGGAGACTTCAGACTTCCGGCTTTTACTCTACATCGGCCTTAGTCCACAATACAAAAGAATGGTGGGCGTAGAGTGTGGGCATATGACACAAGTGATATAAACATAATATTATCACTATCAACATATATGTGTGGGAAATATTGTAACAGCAATGATAAACAAGAAAGTTACATCAGCCATATTTTAGATATTCATTACAAAATAATTCAAACGCGATATTGTTAGAAATGTAGTATACATCAATACTAGAATCAATTTCTAAAAAAATATCTTATTTCTTATGTTAATTGCATTAAAAAATAAATCGTGACAAAACTAATTGTGTCTTTCAGTATATACTGAAACTTTGGGTAGAACGTGGAAAGGAAGTCTTTTGGAATTTTAAGGAATGTATGTCTCAAATCTTCATAAACAGGACAACTGAATAAAAAGTTTTCTTCATTCTCTATTTTGGTCTATACAAACAGGGAATTGTTTAACTTTGTTTGAACTATTGAATCTTACTTATGTAAGGGCAACGCGAATAAAATATGTATCCATTTCACTGATATACTTCTCTTTTTCAAAAATAGTTAAAATAAATTCTATAACCATTATATCGCTCACGATTTCTAATGGTACCAGTGTCCATTCCTGAGCAAACTAACCTACAAGTCTCTGTTTAAAGGCACACAAGAACATTTTTATGTCTCCTACTCTTTCATTTAGCCAAACGATATTATACCTAGAAGTGCGTAGTATTTCCATGATTTTAGAACCCAGCATTGCTTACCGTTTTTATCTCATTCTAACAATATAATTATGATAAGCTTTATGTCGCAATCTTTCAGAATCCATGTGTAAAAGTTTAAATCAAAATTGTGTGTGAGAGAGAGAGAATACGAATACGAATACGAAATGTTTATTCAGATTAGGCCATAGCCCCCAACTGAAGGGGTGATCATTTACATACCAATGTAAATCATTGCATTTTCAATCAAAAAATATATCACCAAATCATATCATATCATGTAATACCTTACGACATAGCAGCATCCAGTCGTTTTAAGGCTTTATAAATGTACAATGCCAAGTTATTTAACACATTTTCATTTTTTGATGCCATAAGTACATTGAACCGGAAACGACACGGATCTTTATAATATTTTGGTTGGATAAATTTGATCCTCAGGTCATAAAGAACAGGACAACATAACACAAAGTGTATTTCATTTTCATCTGAGCTATGACATGGACGGCATATTGTTTTATCCGTTAACCTGTTGTATCTAAACCGATGACTTGCAATAGCTGATACACCAAATCTAAATTTTGTCAAAGCACTTTTAACATATCTGTTCATTTCAATTTCGGTATATGGTTCAACACTATTTGTAACTTTAAACATACTATATTCCCTAAATCTACTACTGTTTTCTACATGGTCATGCCAGTCCTGCCACCTGCAGTCAATGATTCTTTGTTTGAAACATCTGATAAAGCTCCTAACATCCTCAACACCCTGATTATCCCAAACACATGCAAATCCATAAGTACTTAGACACATCCTCACATTTGTAGCCCAAGTCTTCTTACCGTTAATATTCAGATTATATAGCATCTTATAAGCTCTACTTGGCAGTCTATGATTTTCCAGTCTCATTATCCTAAGCCAGTACGTAATGCATTTCACATAGGAATTCAGATATATTGGGTATCTTCCAACTTCTCCATAAATAAGATCATTAGGAGTTCGATTGTCAACATTCATAAAACGTTTCATGGCAAACAAATGAAGCCTTTCAATCTGATTTCCGTTTTCAAAAGCCCATATTTCGGCACCATACTGTAAAATAGACTGAACCTGAGAATCAAACAGTTTTACAAATACATTTAATGAACTGCAATCAAGTCTATAAATAACTCTGAGAATAACAAGTACTGCTCTTTTTGCTCTATTCATTAAATCCTGGCATGCAAAAGTAAAACTTAGTCTGGTTGAAAAAAATATACCAAGATATTTATAAGCATTTACTACTTTAACAGTTTCAGTATTGTATTTCCAATGCTCATGACTAGCTAGATATCCCCCCTTACGAAAGACAATAATATTTGTTTTCTCCATATTTACCTTTAACTCCAATCTCGTAGCTGCGTGGTATAAACTGTTCATCTGTCTTTGTAAGCCTACGACAGTTGTTGATATCAAAATAATATCATCAGCAAAAAGTAACACAAATAATTCTATCACATCAAAAGAAACTCCATGCTTTCCATTTTCAATAATTTCTTAAGGCAAGATCATTGACAAATAATGAAAACAATATCGGACTACACACATCTCCTTGCTTTACACCCTTGTACAATTCACAAAGTCAGATAATGTTGCCCCATTTCTCACTCTAGCCCTCACTTCTCTGTACATACTTTGTATACATCTGTGTAGTTTTCCTCTAACTCCATTTTTTAATAAAATAGGCCATAACAAATTTCTAGAAACAGAATCGAAAGCTTTTTGAAAATCCACAAAGGCAACATATAATTTATGGCTATGTGCGAATTGCTTTTGAACAGCAGCTAACAAGGTAAACATATGATCTACTGTGCTATAATCCTTCTTGAATCCAGCTTGGTATTCGCCTGTAATATTATGTGTCATTACCCATTCTTGTAGTCTATTATTAACAACTGAACTATATATCTTACTCGCTATATTACACAGAGATATTCCCCGATAATTGTTTGTGTCATTTACATTTCCCTTCTTGAACAGAGGCAGAATGATGGATTCCACCCATCCTTCTGGATAGATGCCGTTATCAAACAAATGGTTAAATAACTTCACTAAAAATTTTAACACATATTCACCTGAATATTTGAAAAATTCACCTATCAAGCCATCAGGACCTGCTGACTTACCGTTTTTTTAATTTTCCAACTGCTACCATTATTTCTTGTGCTGTTATATGGCTATCTAACAGTGCATCTCCCTCCCTTATGTCTTCAGTATCAACTGACTCAGTCACTTCCTTTTCTAAGACATCTTTGAAATGATCGAACCACTGACTTGTAGATATTGTATTTTTTGGCTGAGATCTTTTACGTGATATTTTTCTTATAGTTTCCCAAAAGTTTGTCGGACTCTTTATAGCTGTCAGTAGTTCTTTTAAATGAGAGTCATTGTATTCCTTTTTCTTTCTTATAAGCATATTTTTATATTCTCTTCGTGCAATACAAAATGATGTCCTATCGTCTTTCTGTGATGAGCGTTTGAATTTTCTAAATAGTCGTCTTACTTTACGTCTTGATACTCTACATTCATGATCAAACCAGTCTTTCTGTGGCTGTTTATTAAACTGAACTTTTGTCTTCATATATTCTGCTTGATCTTTGATTATTTGATTAAAAGTGTTTATAGCTAGATTAACGTCACTATCAATCAAATCCACTGCCCTGTTCATATTATCTTTTACACATGTTGCATTCATTGAGTCAGTGAAGGTTTGAGCCAGTAAGGGTTTCCATCTATACTTAGTTATAAACTGATCTTCCCCTGCCTCCACACAACTTCTATTAGAGGTGCTCCTAACATCTATTTCTAAACACAACAAAACAGGTGAATGATCTGAATCTATTCTGTCTAGAACTTTAAGTGTCATATTATCACAAGCAAAATCAAAGAAAGGCACAGAAGTTAAGAAATAATCAATAACACTGCTCCCTTGGTCAGAAATATATGTGTAACAACCACTATCGTCGTTTTTACAGACACCATTTAATATGTATAAACCCAATGCTGAACACATATTCAGTAATTTTCTACCATATGAATTTATTACAGTATCCTTAGATTGCCTTTTAATGTGATTTTCAGCCTGTTTTGTACAATTTTCAGATAAACTGTTTACATCTACAAAATCAGGTAAGCAGTCAGAAGTCCGAGCATTTAAATCCCCACACAGTACAATATCAATATCATCAAACATGAACATCTTTTCCAAAACGTTTTCTTCAAGCAAACTCATTCCATCCTCACAATCAAAAGAAGAATAATACGGAGAATTTTCTGGTTGTAAGTAGGTACAGATAAATAAAACATTCCTTGGAAAATGAAAAAAGTCTTTATCAAGAACAAAACACACACAACAGTCACTACTATCATCAATATAGCGCACGTAAGGGAGAAAAACCTTACGCACAAGACAAATAATCCCCCCTGAACACCTCCCACGCTGTGTCAGCTTAACAGCAGGTTTCACAAAAAAATCATGATCTTCAAATAAATCTGACTCAAATTTCTCAACAAACGTTTCGACAAGACAAACAAAATCAAACGATTTGATAAAATTGACAAAGTCAGCATCCTGAAGTTTTGAGGCAATACCACATACATTCCATTGCAGGAAAGACAATCTGTTTGCATTCCCATCCTCACTTCCCCCACTCCAGCTCCCACCACTAACATCATCTTCCTCCCAATCCCGTTTAACTGACTATAATTACCTCCCTCTACCACGTCATCCTCACTCATCCCATCATCACTCTCCCCAACACCATCTGTTGCCTCATCCCCAGTGAAGTAAGAAACAATATTTTCCACACAGTTTTTCTCCATAATCACACAATCAGCATTAACATCAACATATCTCTCAAATCTACTAAGTATGACATGCTCTTCACTAGATGTACTTGGTGTATTTGTTTTACGTGGCAGCAACATAACTTTTTGTTGACACACACTATTGTCTTTATCTACACGCACGTTTCTTTCATCACGATCACATAGTCTTTTCTCAGTGAAACCAGCCTCTAAGTTATCATACATATTTATTTTAGACAGATTACCAGTGTCCCTTCCCGAAAAAGCTGCCCTATCGGAAAAACCCGCTGTATCGGAACTGTCGGTGGTATTTTTAGTAACATGCATCAAACTATGACATCTTCCCTTATCCGCCTGTCTCACATTTGAAGGCAACTTGCTATCACCAGTGCAATCCCCCACCACCCCACCTGTCCCACTCGCACGTGCAACTTGACCGCCATCAATCACAGATGAACAGGTTGACCTCAACAGAAGCCTTGACCTGTCACCCTGTGTGTGTGCATCGTTGGCTGCAGGTGTAGGTTTGGATTTTTCCTCCCCCCTGAAACAAGGAACATCATTAATATGTTTGTGTGTGGGTGTTTCTGTTTCGGTGTATGTTCTGAGGGGCCGGCCGACACGCTATCCAGCTTCCACCAGTCTGTCTTCCGCAGTGAGGTCGAACCGTTTCCCCTCGATGACCAGGTGGTCGTAGACCATGGTGGCTTTCTTCCCCTGCTCTCTGGCCCTCTTGAGGTGTGGTGTCAGCCTTCTCCTCAGCTCCCTGACTCTTGTGGAGAAATCTTCCCCAATGAAGATGCCCGAGCCTTTCAGCTTCCGCTTTGCTTTCAGGATCTTCTCCCTGTCTTTAAAGAAGGTACATCTGGCGATGATAGGAGACTTTGGACTGGCGTTCGCACGGTGCACTCGGTCAAACTGTACAGATTCTGCCATTTCCAGTTGATCAGTGAGCATATCTGTCACAATACCTTCACACTCTTGCCAAGTTTCTTTTTCCCTTCTAGGCATTCCATAGATAACCAGGTTGTTTCGCTTGGATAGGCCTTCTAAATAGTCTGTCTTTCTTTCCAGGTCTTCAACTCTCGATTTCAGTGCGCTGTTTTCTTCTCTCAAAAGTTCATTTTCTCTCCTTAGATTTTCAATCGAAATTCCTATCTCATGAATGTCATCCTTCAGGTCACGGTTTGACTCTTTCAACTCTGACATGTCCTTTTTCACGTCTTCAAATTTGTTGTTCAAGTCCGCCTTCATTTCTGCTAACATTTCTTTAAGTGAAGTGTCTTCCCAGCATTTCTCACCTGCTGCCTGCCCACTACTGCTTGTCCGTCGCTGTCCTCCACTTCTCAATGTTGTCTGCTTCATGGGGTCTGGCTTTGGAGGGCCAGGGTTCAGTTCAATGTCTCCACACTGATGGATCAAATTGCCCATGTAGAGTAGAAAGAGGAGCACACCTGTCATAGCACCGTCACACCGGGTCCGTAATGTCAACACGCGCATAAACATGGCAGCTTTGAACTTTGCCCGTTTCAACATGAAAGCCTGGTAAACGGGCAAAAACCCACCGCACACCGACCGAAATACCATCGGGGAAACCGGCATAGTGCACCAACTACCCACAGGCACAGTATCAACACTGGACGATGACTATTAATAGTCTAATTTGACAAAAAATACCAGAGCTCGTGAACCCACACCTGTTCTTGACAAGTTCACCTTTGACCCCCGTGAGAGAGAGAGAGATAGAGAGAGACAGAGACAGATAGAGAGAGAGAATGAATAATCTTTTATTCTTTATTTTTCAAAAGAGAGAGAGAGAGAGAGTGAGAGAGAGAGAGACAGAGAGAGACAGAGAGACAGAGAGACAGAGAGACAGAGAGGGAATGGATAATCTTTAATTCTTTAATTTTCAAGGTAGAGAGAGAGAGAGAAAATGAATAATCTTTTATTCATTACTTTTCAAGGGAGAGATAGAAAGAGAGAACTCGAACTCGAACTCGAACTCGAACTCGAACTCGAACTCGAACTCGAAAACTTTATTCACAAAAAGGCCATTGGCCCATACATGAAGGGGGTTGCCAAACTGCTTTGGTATTTTGTTGTTGGATTAAGACAACAGTAATAACAACAAAAGGACTTATTATACAGCAGCAACATCAGTTACAAAGATATGACTTACGATAATAAAGTATCTCTTATTTTGAAAGCTTTACACAAATATTAAAGTGAGGCTGCGCACAACTTCAGGCTGACTTGACGCCATAAGTAAACAGAGTCTAAAAGAATTAGCCTGCCTACTATATTTTACAGGGATGTAACTCTGCCTAACAACCTCTAACACTGGACAACATAACACAAAATGTACTTCATCTTCAGGTGCTTGCTTACATAATGGGCATAGTAACCTAGTGTCATCAACATTATATCCTCTGTATCTGAATTTATGAACATTTATATCTGATACACCAAGTCTAAATTTAGACATAATTCTTTTCAAATGAATGTCCATATCAAGCTTGAGATAAGGTTTAATATCATGAGTACTTATAAATTGTCTATACATTTGATATCTTTCACTGGTTTGTATATGGTCATTCCATTGTTGCCACCTGCAGTCAATCAGTCTTTGCCTGAAAGCGTTTATAAATTCTCTACAATTTCCAACACCTTGATTAAGCCAAGCAAATCCAAAACCGAGTTCACATAAACAGGTACGTATTTGTGTAGCCCAGTTGTTTTTCCCTTTGAGGTCTAGATCATAAAGCATCTTGTAAGACTTAAAAGGTAACCTATTCTCATCCATATATAGAATCTTAATCCAGTATCTAATACATCTTACAGCAGCATTAATGGAGAGAGGATATCTATTAGTTTCACTATACACAAGATCATTGGGCGTACGTCTATCTAAGCCTAGAAACTGTTTTAAAGCAAAGAGGTGCACCGATTCACAATGTGTTGCAGCTGCATCCAAACCCCATATTTCTGCACCATATAACACAGTGGGTTGTATTTGGGCATCAAATATCTTAATGAACAAATCAAAGGAGTTATTATTCAATATTCGTAATTTTCTCAAAACCAATAACAAACTTCGTTTACCTCGACTTGCCAGATCTTTACATGCAGTTGTGAAACTAAGCTTTGTAGAAAAACAGATTCCTAAGTATTTATATACATTAATCACTGGCATGACTTTTCCATTGTACAACCATTTTTCATGAGCAGCTAAATGACCACCTTTTCTGAATACAACGATATTGCTCTTATTCAGATTAACCTTCAGATCAAGTGCCACTGCAGCACTGCTCAAGCTATTTAACTGCTTTTGTAAGCCAACAACTGTTTCAGATAGTAGGATAACATCATCAGCAAGTAGAAGAATAGATAATTCTGTGGCATCTTGGGGGAAAGTGGCACCATGTTTACCATTATTGATGACTTCTCTGGCTAACTCGTTAATAAAAACCGAAAACAGTAAAGGGCTACATACATCACCCTGTTTAACACCAGTGGTACAGTATATTATATCAGTCAGTTTAGTACCACATCTTATTCTGCTTCTGACATTCTGATACATGGCTCTCAAACATCGTAATAATTTACCCTTCACACCATTTTTCAGGAGAATAGGCCACAACAAGTTTCTATTAACAGAATCAAATGCCTTTTCAAAATCAATAAATGCCACATAGAGCTTACGGTTAAGAGCAAACTGTTTCTGTACAAACGCAAGCAGAGTAAACATATGATCTATAGTGGAATATCCTCTCTTAAAACCAGCTTGGTGTTCACCTGTAATATCATTTTTCCTAACCCATTCCTGTAATCTATTATTAATGATAGTACTATACAACTTACTACTTATATCACTAAGAGAAATTCCCCTATAGTTATTAGGGTTATCAACATCGCCCT
>CM060325.1:32025262-32027762 GCA_030674155.1 Stramonita haemastoma
ATTTTACGCTGCTTTACTGCGTTGAAAGGTAAATGCAAGCTAGATTAACAGCATTTATATGCTTCAATTCGTGAAAGAAAGCTTTCATAAGGCTCGAGTATTTTCAATGGTTATATGCCATGTATGGAGACACGCGCATCAAACGTATGGTGTTTGATTGATTCATCGTCTTTCCTCACACTGCAAGTTCCATTCTCTTTTATTCCCCAGTGGGGATGCCGGGGGCGGTCAGTATAACTAACATTCCAAGCCTCTGAAAATTCTGTGATTGGAATTCCCTCTTTTCTATCCCTCTCTTTGTTTCTCCCTTGTTCCTTTTCTCGCTGCCCCCCCCCCCCCCCCCCCCCATCCCTTCCTGTCTATTTTATGCCTCTTTGGTCCATGTCCTGCCTTCTTCCAGAATAACTTAAAAGGTAAACATTCTCTACCACGCCGATTTCGGAAGCGCTGGGCCTGACCTGCCCGGCACTTAACAGCAGCGCAACGCATTTTTGTTCATGACAGAAAACAATAGTTGCTGTCTGAGTGTTCGAAGAAGAAAAAGAACAAGAAGATTCTCATATAAAGTAGATGTAACTTTTTCATCACGGAACATAGCAAATCGTACATTGTTATTGTGTATTCTGCATTTTCAATGTACCTTTTAACTACGTCAAATACAAGGTACAGGTAGGCTGTGGAGGGGGGGGGGGGAGGGCCTCAGAAGAAGATTAATGCACAAATAATAAAAACAAAGACATACATTAACGTTTATTGACTTTCTATTTTACAGCTTACTTCAACTTGAAGTATTGAAGTTATTGATCCGTGTCTCTATGATTTAAACAGCACCATGTTGACATCACTCAACCAATACACTACAGTGGTCCCCGCAGTGCTTATAGAGATTGATGCACTTAAAGACCTTTTAAGCACAAACACTTTTTTGTAGGACTACATTTGCTGATAGGTACAAAACAAAAATCTACAGCAAAAAATCTGCAACCAACATTTAGATGTTAATGTCAGATTTCAAGCAGAGCTAATGCAAATGAATGATAAGAGCAGGAAAGTTTATATTTCACGACTGCGTGCACCTTCGATAAAAAATTTAATGCACTTAAAGACATGCACTTAAAGACATCCTTAAAATAGCACATATAATAATAATAATAATAATAATAATAATAATAATAATATATAATAATATAATATATAATAATAATAATACATGGAATTTATATAGCGCTATATCTTGTATCAGAATCAGAATCAGAATCAGAATCAGAAATTATTTATTGCCATAAAAGTCACATGGACTTATTGACACAACAAAATAAATTCAACATAATTCATCAATACGACATAATTATTATTCACTGGTCAGGATGACTGAAATGATGTGCAGGCAAAAACCACATAAAACCACCACAGAGCAAAACCATGTTGCATTCTATCTTATTTCAATTGTTCTCTTTTTTCAAAACAGGCACAAACATATTGAATGATTTCAGCTTGATGATTATCAGTTAGAAAAATATTGCTTAATTTGTCTATACCATTCCTATATTCTTTGACACCAGATTTCAGATTTAGCAATAAGTTTTTTCTTTGTTCAGTATATAAGATACACTCGTCCAGTAAATGGAACTCGTCTTCTATTTTGTTGCAGTATTGACAAGTTCTGTTCTCTCTTGGTATATTCTTATATCTTCTTTTCTCTATCATCAAATCATGGCAACTTGTACGAAATTTACAAAATTTTTTTCCCTATGGTTTTTGCTTTCACAGTTAATCAGATATGGCTCTAGTCTATATTCTTTACTCACAAAATTATAAAAGTTAAGTTTTGTGGACTCTTGTTTCTGGTTAATCCAAAATGTTTTATATAAACTCTCAAGTTTTGTTTTTATTGCATGGCACAATCGGTGTACATCAAATGTACTTTGGTTTTCCCATACATGTTTAAAACCAGTTTTACAGAGATCATTTTTAACTGTGCTAATCCAACGATCATATTCATTATTTTGATACATATAGTCATACACTATTTTAACATATGAGTTTTTGTCTTTCTCTGTTACATGTATCCAAAAAGACATTAACTGACTAAATATTTTGATAGTCAATGGAAATCGTCCAAGTTCTCCTAAAGTAGGTAATGTCATCGCTTTTTTATGTATTCCCAAAGTTTGCTTACAAAAGTTTACATGAATATTTTCATAAAGATATTTTCTTGTTGTGCTTAATTTAAATAAATCGTGAATATTAAAGTCTGATTGGCCATTGAAGCAAAAAGGAAACCATACTTCTGCTCCATAAGTTGAGATGGGGGTTATCAATGAATCAAATAAATGCATTATGATATTAGCCGTAACCCCGTGCCCATGAATTGCTTTTTTCAAAGCATGAGCTGCTTTATTGCTTTGCTTTGCCAAATGTTCCTGGGTTGCTTGAAATTTCCCGTTCTGGTGAAATACTACGCCCAAGTATTTATAAGTTTTAGTTGTTTCAATTAGGT
>CM060325.1:32032762-32035262 GCA_030674155.1 Stramonita haemastoma
GCACTAAACACATGAATTGAAAACGACCCATGAGGCTTTTGCTTCCCTGTCCATGGTTTGTCAGTATGTTCAACATCTAAAAGAGGAAACTCTACTATCTCTATACAATATCAGATCTGTGAACATTGATAGATACCGCAGACTCCCTAAAGATCCTTTTTCGGGATGTTCCACCGGACACCATTTTAACTTCCTGAGAGAATCGGGCTTTTTCTGTCTGATATAGTGAAAGTGGTATAGTTGCTCTCTAAGGACAAGGTCGTTTTAAGGAATCTGGTTTTGGTTGTATCTCATTTTATGTGTGATCGATGCGGGTTTTTCCCACTACGCAGTGGCCGTCCTGGGCTGACCCTTATGGTTGACCGGGGCGTCAATACGAGCAAGGACAGTCGAGTTGGTTTTACACCCCGTTTTAACTGGACATAGTCGCACCTTTTGATACGCGTTTGAAAATGTGACGAAGTGACAGCCCCGATATGGCCCGTGCGGTCGGCGGGGCTCTAAGCAACATCATTGGGATTGGATTGGATTGGATTGGATTGGATTGGTTAGATACAGAGTGTCCTCCGGGAAATGCAGCCCCAGCCTATAATAGTTATACTGATTAGGTGTTTCATCTGTGGCACAAGGAACACACACTCACTGCTGTTACACTTTTAGAACTCTTGTAAGCTCTCTGCACCTCTTGTGTGTGTGGTTGTGTGTGTGTGTGTGTGTGTGTGTGGTGTTGTGTGTGTGTGTGTGTGTTGTGTATGTGTGTGAAAACACATCTAAAAGCTGTGTATGTGTGTGTGCCCGCGCACGGCCGCGCATATATATATATATATATATATATATATATATATATATATATATATATATATATATATATATATATATATATATATATGTAACCAGGTGGTTTTGTGTAGCTCTATGTGTGAGAGCTTCTCACAATCTTCTCTCAATCTTAAATAACAACTTTAATAAATCATATTATCTATTCATATTCATGGATATGATTGTTGAAGGACTGATCTTGACTCGATTCAACTCGACCACAGTGAAGATTCTCTATTTTCATTGTAAATTAGTATTTTCACTTATTGCGTCATATCAGTATAAGAACATTGAACTCGCGATCGGCAAAAGCAGTTCTAATTCATAAGTAAAGAAATATTTTATATATTGTTGGTTGCGATTGAGAATCGTGTGTAATAAACTTTATTTAGATAAATGAAATATAATTTAATTTAGGTTGTAATAGATCGTAAGGCTATACGACGGTTTGAACACGATGATTAGCCTAACGCTCAGCCTAACGCTCGTTCTTTGTTCTAACGAATTTGAATCTCGTGGAACTGAATTTTATAAAATGCAGACATTAAATCTATCGATTTTATGGTATATTTTGGGTTTATATATGAATGAACATTAGGTCGGATTATGTTAATATAGGTAATTTGTATTATTAGAGATGTTCATTCTTTCGATCTTACGAACTGCTTCATAAGCAAGGCTGATGCAAGGCTGATGGCACGCAGTAGATCGGAAAATGTGTTTTCGCATCTCTGTTTATTATTAATATCTCATCTCATGGACACTGCTAGCTAATAATATGCATATGTATACAATTTGTGAATTATATTCTTCCTTTTATATACATTAAGTATTAGGCTCTGCTGGACTCTTAGTGTTTTATTATCGAAAGTTTTAGTGTAAACCTGTTAAAAGTGTGTCTACTCAGAGGCTTTAAATCGCATTTAGCTCGCAGTTAGATAGTTGTTGTGTAAAGTGCATTAGTGCATTTTAAAGCTTGTGTTTCCTAATTTATTTTGATATATAATATGTTTGGCTTTGTTGCGCGGACAGGAGATAATCACTGCTGAAGCTGCGTAAGGAATCACAAATTTACTCCATTTTAAGTTTGAACTGGCCGAATCGTCTGCTGCCGCGCGGCGCTGTCTTTGCAGTCCGTGTGGAGGGTATATATTTAGGGGTGGTTAGGGTGGCTAGGAGACTAGGGGAGACAGGTTTGCAGACTACGTTAGACTGGGTTAGACTGGGTTGTAAGAGCAGTCCAGCAGAGCACAGGAGGGAGCAGAGAGATGACGAAATAAAGAACACCAACGCCCAGCTGCTGTCTTCCCCTGAGTCTTCCTTTGCCTGGTTGCTGTACATTGTTCCTCTACTTTCCCTGTCCTCTATCCTTGCTATCCGGCTCATCACATTATTATTATTATATTATTATTATTATTATTATTATTATTATTATTATTATTATTATTATTATTATATTATTATTTATTATATATCATTCATATATATATATATCTATCTATCTATCATATATATATCATATATCTCATCATTATTATGTTATCATATTATTATTATTATTATTATTATTATTATTATTATTATTATATTATTATTATTATTATTATTATTATTTATTATCTTCTTCTTCTTCTCCTCTTTCTTTCTTCTTCTTCTTCTTCTTCTTCTTTCTTCTTCTTCT
>CM060325.1:32042762-32045262 GCA_030674155.1 Stramonita haemastoma
ACTGTGAAAAATGTCATTTTTTCTCCTCGATTAGGGCTCCGAGGTTGACAACTGGTTTAGATTTTGCATATAATTCTGCGGCCCTTTGCCCACACTTAGGTAGTGCATTTCAAATTCAGGTATGGTAATTATCTAAACACAACTTCCGTGTGCATTTTTTTGTGCTTAAAATAATTATCACTCGTTCGTACTCACAGGCTATGGCTTAATCTTCCAAGTCGTAGCACGGGTTTTGAAGTGTGGGCAAGACATTTTGATCCTATATTAAACATAGCTTCAATTTATGATCTTATCGAAGACCTTACGAAGGAGAGGAGTCGGTAGGGATGTCAACTCTAGGCCGGGAGAAAACACCCTTGCACTTCATGGACGTCTTGCCGGGGGCTCGCACACACGCCGTCACACTGTTTGCTGCTTCAAGGGGGACGGATAGCCTAGTGGTCAGAACATTGCGCTGGCAATTTGACGACCCGGGTTCGAGTCCGTCGAGGAAAGTTTTTATCCTGGAGTTAACATCAGTGCGACTCCACTCTCCCAAAAGTCCTTCGGATGAGACTTTAAACCGAGGCCCCGTGTGCGAACGCACGCAGAACATCTTGCGCACACGTTAAATCCTGTTCCGCTTTTCGTAAGAGTAGGCCATCGTGTGCCGGTGGGAACAGATGACAATATTTACAAAAACTGCATACACACGGGGACCGGATGAAAAAAAGCACATGATTGCTTATTCTGTTATCCTCGATATATAAAAGATAAATAAAATAAATAAATAAATAAATGCCCTAACCACTAGAGCCATCCCCCCTACCCCCATGACAGAGCTGGAAAGTTGTAGGTTCTCTGGTGGTTATTCTAAGCAAGATTATTAACAAGTGACCTGTGTCACGAGCCTGTACAGTCAGTCAGTCTGTTACCAGATTCTTAACTTTGCAGGTGATTTTCAAATCGATTTTTGGATCGGTGGTCTAGAGGGTGCAATCCTGCATCGTAAAGAAGCGTAAACTGAAATGGTACGGGCATGTCTCAAGATCAAAAGGACTTGCAAAAACAATACTGCAAGGCACTGTCCAAGGAGGAAGAAAACGAGGCAGACCAAAGAATAGATGGGAGGACAACATCAGCGAATTGGACAGGCCTAGAACTGAACAAAATTTGAGAAAGGCAGACAGAGAGAGGAATAGAGAAAACTGGTTGTCAAGTCTTCAGGGGTGCCCCCACGGTCGCCAGACTACGGATAGATAGATAGATAGATAGATAGATAGATAGATAGATAGATAGATAGATAGATAGATAGATAGATAGATAGATAGATAGATAGATAGATAGATAGATTGATTGATTGATTGATTGATTGATTGATTGATTGGTAGATTGATGATGATCGATCTAGAGGGTAATGCGCCTGCCTAGTAAAGCGAAAAATCCGGGTCGGACGTGTGCGGTGGTTCAATTCCCGTTTGGACCTGAAACTCCTCCCACCCCATTCATTACACCATGAGTGGTGGTCTGGGTGCTAGTCTTTCGGATGAGATTTTTAAAAATGAGGTCCCGTGTGCTGCACGTAATTATTTAGCACACGTCATAGAATCCACGGCAACAGAGTCGTACCTGGCAAAATAGTGTAGAAAGAAGCCACTTGAATAGAGAAACAAATACAGTTGTAGACAAGAAAAGGGAAAACAACGATGGGTGGCGCTGCTGTTGTAACGACGCGCTCTCCAAAGGGGAAGCATCCCCAATGTCACGCAGAGAAATCTGCCGTTACTTAAAGTGGTATGAAAATAAAAATGAAACGAAAATTCTTTTCAGAAACACATTGCCAATTATTATAGTGTTATACATTGTAACATGCTATGAGCTCGCGGTAATTCTTTTTCTTTGTTGTTGTTGTTATTGCTGCTGCTGCTTATTTGTTTCTATACCTGTGTTAACCAGATTCTAATGGTACACTGTAACGTGTAATGTCATCGCTTTCCTAATACTTCTTTTAAGGTTGGCCTTAAGGTTGTTGTTTGAAAAATTGTTTTGTTAATATTTTGTTTGTTTGTTCTACCTACCTGAAAGTCTGTCTGTCTGTCTGTATTTCTGTTTTATTTATTTATTTTATTCTTTTATATCGAGGATAATAGGATAAGCACTCTTGTGCTTTTTACATCCAGTCCCCGAGTGTATGCAGTTTTGTAAATTTCATCTGTTCCCACCGGTACACGATGGCCTACTCTTACGAAATGCGGAACAGGATTTAACGTGTGCGCAGATGTTCTGCGTGCGTTCGCACACGGGGCCTTGGTTTATAGTTTCATCCGAAAGACCTTTGGGAAGAGTGGAGTCAGCACTGATGTTAACTCCAGGAGAAAAATCTCCTCGACCGGACTCGAACCCGGCTAGCCAAATTGCCAGCGCAATGTTCTGACCACTAGGCTATCCGTCCCCCTCTCTGTCTGTCTGTCTGTCTGTCTGTTGTCTGTCTGTCTGTCTGTCTGTCTGTCTGTCTCTCTCT
>CM060325.1:32050262-32057762 GCA_030674155.1 Stramonita haemastoma
CAGGCTGCATGACGGTGCTACTACTGTATGTTTGCTCCTCGCCTATTTGTACCTAGGCGTTTTTCTGTATCGGTGCGGCGATGTGGAGCTGAACCCTGGACCTGGACCTAAGGGAAGGAAGGACAGTCTCCGCCAAACCCAGCTGGGCTCTGGTGCTGGTTCCGCTTCTTCGTCTCCTAAGAGGACAACTGAGGAGCCGACACTGAAAGACGTGGTAGCAAACCTGCAGGAGCTGACTGCTATGTTCAAAGAACTAAAGGAAGAGGTGGGGCAAGTCAAAGAGACATGTTCAGGCGTTTTGAATGAAATGGCGTCCTTGAAAGAGACTGTTAAAGAACTGAAACAAGAAAACAAAAGACTGAAAGATGAAAACCAAAAGTTGTGTGAAAAAGTAGAAAAGCTAGAACTGAAGACTGATGATTTGGAGGGGCATTCTAAAAGAAACAACATCCTTTTCTATAACATACCGAGACTGGACAATGAAACAAATGACAAATGTGAAGGACTGATCAAAGACGTACTGGCTGACAAACTAGGACTGAACAGAGACATGGCGTTTGACAAGATTCACCGACTTAACAGGAACCCTAACTCACCTATTATAGGGAAATGTACATTCCACAGGGATAAAGATATGATTATGAAGGCTAAACGAAAACTCCGTGGAAGCAATATTTTCATTGCAGAAGACTTTACCCCACGTGTCCGTGATGTCAGGAGGAAACTTGTTCCTCATTTAAAGGACGCTAGAAAAGATGGAAAAAGAGCGTTTATGATCTATGATCATTTGATCATTAATGGCAAGAAATTCTATCTGGAGGAAGGTCCATTCTGACAAGTACGGCTTAGCATTCTGGCTGGCCTACTTCAAAGTCAAGCCCATGCTACATTACCAGTCTCTGTGCTGTGTTTTCCCTGGCTTTTTGCTTATCAATAAAAGGAAGCAAATGAAAGTTAGACACCGCCTATTCAAAATTTTGACCCCCTCTTCTTCACGTGCAAACTGCACTGAATTTTTTCTTAGGCTTGTCATACAGGCTGCTGACACTGTAACTATGTCAACGTTACAGCTGACGTCATTGCTCGTGTAAACCGTGTGAAGCAGCTTCTCTTTTCTCTTTTCCAGCTCTCCAAGTTCAAGGGCACGATTAAAAGAAATTGATTTCTGAAAGAAAAAAAAACAATAACCCGGTTTTGGTTAGATATGGTTAATGACGTGTTACAGAGAGAGAGAGAGAGAGAGAGAGAGAGAGAGAGAGAGAGAGAGAGAGAGAGAGAGAGAATTAAACCCATGTTGTGCTTACTGTCGGCATTGGAAAGTCAATTTATTGGTGTCAAAGATAAATGACTAAAAACATGTTTTGTTACATGGTGATGTTTGTTGCCAGATACTGTATGGAAACTTTTGTTAAAATTTACGATTGAATATGTTTTGTTGTTGTTTTTCTTACAACTTCATTGTATTTTAAACCAGCTAGCTATCCTGTTCACACACACAAAAAAAATCCAGAGGGACGATTTGTTGGATCAAGAAGGAACAATCAGAGTATATTAAAGAAATAAAACATCGTTGAAATAATACCATTGTCATGCTCATTACATCGAAAAGATCATTTAGTTTTGGCTAAGGACATATTGTGCATTTGTGTTTACTTACTATCAGAACATTCATCATTTTGACGTTGATAGTGGTGTGATTATTTCTGAAATAGCGTTGGGATAAGATTTAAGAGTTTTCAAATGTGCATGTATTGTTGAGTATTATAGATAAAAAGATCCTCATTGTTTTAGTATTACATGTATGTCATATTCTGGTTATAGATGCTCTGAGGATTAAGTAAAAATGAAGTATGGCAAATATATAATAAACACGTGTATCAAACTGAATGTATATATTCTAATTTGGTAAATGTGTTGGTCGTTTTATGCATATCAGATACAGGTATACATGTGATGATTGTGTTTTGTTATTTACTGTTAAAGATGACAAGTTAAAGATGACAGAACTGGAATGAACATAATCAACACATTTTCTGTTTTCAGGTTACTTAAACCATTTGCTGTCAAAAATATTTGTACTTTTTGTTAATCTACATATTGAGAATGACATGTTTACAAATTAAGATTTGGAACACCTGGCCACTGTTTGGCTTTGAAACTGGTGTATTGTACCCCCTTCAGTAAGGGGCTAGAGCCTATACTGAATAAACCATTTCGAGTTCGAGTTCTCTCTCTCTCTCTCCCTCTCTCTCCCTCTCTCTCACACACACACATATTCACACATACTCACACACACACATACAGACACACACCACTCACACACACACACACACACATACACACACACACACATAAACACACATATACATCCTTAGGATGAGACTTTAAACCGAGGCCCCGTGTGCGAACGCACGCAGAACATCTTGCGCACACGTTAAATCCTGTTCTGCTTTTCGTAAGAGTAGGCCATCGTGTGCCGGTGGGAACAGATGACATTTACAAAACAGCATACACACGGGGACTGGATGAAAAAAGCGCAAGAGTGCTTATTCCATTATCCTCGATATAAAAGAAAAAAAATCTCTCTCTCACCCCACCCCCCACCCCCCCATTGAGGGGGTGATGAGAAGGACAAGCCAATGGTGTGATTCTCTGTCATTTACTCCTCGTTCACTGTGACACTGAGCATGGGATTAGGGAAAGATGATGATGTCCCCCCCCCTTGGATTTGGCTAAAAATAAGCTGTGCCATCAGGGTCAGGGAAGGTAAAGCAGCGAGGGAAAGGAGATGGGCACCACCCTCAATACGTTGGCCCCTAAAGAAGCTGAGGTCTCTGGCACCTCGTTCCCCTACGACCATAGAGGACACCTTTTCCTTTACTATCAGCAATGGCCCTTTTTTCACAGAGTGCTTACTTCAGTAGACTTTTTAGGCTCCATTAGGAAATGACCCTTTTTTCACAGTGCTTACTTCAGTATACTTCTTCTTCTTCTATCCGATAGTCTGTTTTGACCGTAGGGCGCCACGGAAGACCTCGCAACCAGCTCTCTCCATTTCCCTCAGTCCTCGACCTTTCTCAGGGTGTCACTCAGCCTGAGGCCCGTCCACTCTCGGATGTTGTCCTCCCATCTCTTTCTCTGCCTGCCTCTCCTTCTCCCGCCTTGCACAGTTCCCTGCAGAATCGTCGTGGCAAGCCCTGTTGATCTTGCGACGTGCCCATACCACTTCAGTTTGCGTTTTTTGACTGTGGTCAGGAGATCTTCAAAGGGCCCGATGGCTTGACCGATTCTGATTCTCACTTCCTCGTTAGTGATGTGGTCTTTGTAAGAGATGCCAAGGAGTCCTCGAAAGCATCTCATCTCTGTGGCCTGTATTCCCGTCTCCAGATCTGCTGTGAGGGTCCATGACTCACAAGCATACAGGAATATTGAGATTACCAGAGTGCGCATCTGCCTGATCTTTGAGCTGAGCGAGATGTTCCTGTTCTTCCAAATGGTCTTCAATTTTGTCAGTGCTGTAACTAGTCTGTGCAATCCTTGCGAGTATTTCAGGCTTGGATTCCTTGTCTGTTACAATTGCTCCCAGATACTTGAAGCTTTGTACCATTTCCAAATTCTGACCACCAACCCTGATGTTAGTGTTGATGCCGTTGATAGTTGTTGGTCATCAGCTTGGTCTTCTGCGCACTGATCTCCATGCCATAGGCTGTTGAAGTCTTGTCGAGGCGTTCCACTAACCTAACTAACTCTTCTTCTTTCCCTGCCAGTCCATCGATGTCATCAGAAAAACGCAAGTTGGTAATTGTTCTGCCTCCAATGCCGACTGTTCCTTCATGACCTTCCAGTGCATCAGTCATGATTCTCTCAAGGAATATGTTAAAGAGGGTAGGGGAGAGTTCTCAGTATACTTAGTAGGCTCCATTACAAAATGACGATTTTTCACAGTGCTTACTCTCAGTATCATACGAAATGACCGATTTTTCACAGTGCTTACTTCAGTATACTTAGTAGGCTCCATTACGAAATGACCGATTTTTCACAGTGCTTACTTCAGTATACTTAGTAGGCTCCATTACGAAATGACCGATTTTTCACAGTGCTTACTTCAGTATACTTAGTAGGCTCCATTACGAAATGACCGATTTTTCACAGTGCTTACTTCAGTATACTTAGTAGGCTCCATTACGAAATGACCGATTTTTCACAGTGCTTACTTCAGTATACTTAGTAGGCTCCATTACGAAATGACCGATTTTTCACAGTGCTTACTTCAGTATACTTAGTAGGCTCCATTACGAAATGACCGATTTTTCACAGTGCTTACTTCAGTATACTTAGTAGGCTCCATTACGAAATGACCGATTTTCACAGTGCTTACTTCAGTATACTTAGTAGGCTCCATCACGAAATGACCGATTTTTCACAGTGCTTACTTCAGTATACTTAGTAGGCTCCATCACGAAATGACCGATTTTTCACAGTGCTTACTTCAGTATACTTAGTAGGCTCCATCACGAAATGACCGATTTTTCACAGTGCTTACTTCAGTATACTTAGTAGGCTCCATCACGAAATGACCGATTTTTCACAGTGCTTACTTCAGTATACTTAGTAGGCTCCATCACGAAATGACCGATTTTTCACAGTGCTTACTTCATTCTTTAGCTCATCAATGCCGATTTCACAGTGCTTACTCAGTATACTTAGTAGGCTCCATCACGAAATGACCGATTTTTCACAGTGCTTACTTCAGTATACTTAGTAGGCTCCATCACGAAATGACCGATTTTTCACAGTGCTTACTTCAGTATACTTAGTAGGCTCCATCACGAAATGACCGATTTTTCACAGTGCTTACTTCAGTATACTTAGTAGGCTCCATCACGAAATGACCGATTTTTCACAGTGCTTACTTCAGTATACTTAGTAGGCTCCATTACAAAATGACCGATTTTTCACAGTGCTTACTTCAGTATACTTAGTAGGCTCCATTACGAAATGACCGATTTTTCACAGTGCTTACTTCAGTATACTTAGTAGGCTCCATTACGAAATGACCGATTTTTCACAGTGCTTACTTCAGTATACTTAGTAGGCTCCATCACGAAATGACCGATTTTTCACAGTGCTTACTTCAGTATACTTAGTAGGCTCCATTCACGAAATGACCGATTTTTCACAGTGCTTACTTCAGTATACTTAGTAGGCTCCATTCACGAAATGACCGATTTTTCACAGTGCTTACTTCAGTATACTTAGTAGGCTCCATCACGAAATGACCGATTTTTCACAGTGTTTACTTCAGTATACTTAGTAGGCTCCATCAGAAATGACCGATTTTTCACAGTGCTTACTTCAGTATACTTAGTAGGCTCCATCACGAAATAACCGATTTTTTCACAGTGCTTACTTCAGTATACTTAGTAGGCTCCATCACGAAATGACGCGCACTGCACCTAACACCCCTTTCTGCTAAAAGTCAGGTGGAAGGTCGTATTGTTGATTTCGAGATGTGGACGAATTATAAAAGGATAAGCTTTTTATTTTTTATCTCTTACCTTATACTGAAGTGTCGGGGCGTAATTGTGTTTCTCTGTTGCTTTAGAAACACATGTAAAACGCCTACCCCCCAGCCTAACCGGCCACCTATTTCAATAAAATATTGTGGAGTTTTCAGTTTGTGACTTCTCTTCCTAGAGTCATGCATTTCAATTCGTATTAACTTTCAATAAAATTGTAGGATTTTTCAATATGTAGCTTTTTAAATTTTGAAATGAATAACATGACAACAACAAAAGAGCGACCTCATGTGCAATGCACGTCGCGGAGGTTACAAGCCGTATATAAAAATAATGAATGGAAAAATATCTATAACAGAGAGCAAAAGATTTCAATCTCAGAAATTATACACACTCGCGTGCACAATAAATAAATAAATAAAAAGTAAATAAAACACACACACACATGCACACACATAATGGCACTTAATCCTATCCTAGTACATAACTCTGTGTATATGATGCATCGTCGTACAAACGCGATGGTTAGTAGTAGTCGTAGTCATCATCATCACCATCCCTATCACCATCATCACCACCATTACCACCATCGTCATCGTCGTCGTGGCCATGGTCATGGTCGTCCTCCTCCTCCTCCTCATCAACATCGTCGTCATCATCATCATCATCGTCATCGTCATCATCATTGTCATCACTATTATTACTATCATAATGATCATCGTTTTCATTGTCGTCGTCAACATTATTATAATAACCATCATCATTAACCCTTAACGGGTCGAGACTGATAAAATGTTGTTTCAAAAGCTCGTGTTAGAAATCGTACCATAACTTGAAAGTGCATCATAATGTGGATCATCTATCTATCTAATCTATCTATCTATCTATCTATCTATCTATTATCTATCTATCTATCTATCTATCTATCTATCTCTATCTCTCTGTCTTTCTTTCCATCCATCCATCTACCCATCCATCCATCCATCCGTCCGTCCGTCTATCTATCTATCTATCTATCTATCTATCTATCTATCTATCTATCTATCTATCTATCTATCTATCTATCTATCTATCTATCTATCTATCTGTCTGTCTGTCTGTCTGTCTGTCTGTCTGTCTGTCTGTCTGTCTCTTAGTCTGTCTCTTAGTCTGGGGACCGTGGGGGCACCCCCGAAAACTTGACAACCAGTTCCCTCCATTCCCCTCTCTGCTCTGCCTTTCTCATGGTTTTGTTGAGTTCTAGGCCTGTCCATTCGCTGATGTTATCCTCCCATCTCTTTCTTGGTCTGCCTCTTTTTTTCCTCCTTGGAAAGTGCCTTGCAGTATTGTTTTTGCAAGACCTTTTGATCTTGTGACATGCCCGTACCATTAATATTAAGTTTAAGCTTCTGTACAACTGATAGAAGTTTTGGTAGGGACCCATGGTTGGCTGGATTCTGTTATGCACGTCTTCGTTGCTTATGTGATCATTGTTGGAGATGCCAAGGAATCTTTGGAAGTATCTCATCTCTACTTCCTATACACTTTTCTCCAAATCTGCGTTCAGGGTCCATGATTCACAGGCATACAGGAATATGGATATGACAAGGGAGCGCATTAGTCTGATCTTGGTGTTGTGAGATATTTTTTTATCTCTCCAGATGGTTTCAGTTTTTACAGTGCTGTTATTGTCTGTGCAATCCGGCATACTACCTCTGGCTTGGACCCCTTGTCAGATACAACGGCTTACAAGTACTTGAAGCTTTAAACCGTTTCCAGATTCTGGTCATTGACCCTGATATCAGTGCTGATGCCCTTGGCGTTATTTGTCATCAATTTGGTCTTCTCTGCACTGATTTCCATGCCATATATTTGAGAGGCCTTATTCCGGTGTTCTGTTAAGCTAGCAAGCTCTTGTTTTGACCCTGCTGGACTGTTAATATCATCTGCAAAGCAGACGTTTGTAATCGTTCTGCCGCCAATGCTGACTGATCCTTTATGA
>CM060325.1:32070262-32075262 GCA_030674155.1 Stramonita haemastoma
GCGCGTGCACATGCGCGTGCGTGTGTGTGTACTTATGTGTACGTGCATGCGTGCGCATGTGCGTGTGTGCGTGCGTGTATGTGTGTGTGTATGTGTGTGTATATGTGTGTGTGTCACAGAGACAGAGATAGAGAGAGACAGACAGACAGAGACAGAGACAGAGGAAGAGAGTCATCTTGAAACCCACACAAAGTAGATAAAAAGGTGGGGGGGTTTTAAACGTGTACAAAGTTTGAACACTCAGATTAAAGGTCTTCTGCGTGCTACTTTTTGTTGTAGAGCAAAGTGATTTAGATAACTTTAGAATTGGAGTCAGTATTTTCTCCTGAAACATTTGACAAATGCAAGTGTATAAAAGAGTATGAGGATGGTATTCATAGAAATACATGCTGCTGAGTCAGTGTCTTGAGGTGGAACATAAAACACGAGAAGAAGGATTGCGAAGAAGAAGAATTGCGAAGAATTGAAAAGAAGAAGAAGAAGAAGAAGAAGAAGAAGAAGAAGAAGAAGAAGAAGAAGAAGAAGAAGAAAAAAAAAAAAAGAAGTAGTAGTAGTAGTAGTAGTAGTAGTAGTAGTAGTAGTAGTAGTAGTAGTAGTAGTAGTAATTGTAGTAGTAGTACCGTAAAATCCCTAGCATACGCCCCCCCCCCCCCCCCTGTGCACTGATTTAGGGCAAAATTGGGGGGTGGGCGTTTGCTAGGGATAGACCCCTTTGCACAAAGTAATTTTTGTGCTCAACCGTGTAATTGAGTGAATACAAACCCCGAAAGCATGTAAGTTAAGTCGTGTGAGTAGAAGTGAAGGAAAATAGTTTTTAAAAAAAAAAAAAGAAAAAAAAAGGGACTTTGAGGCAAAGAAGGCCAACGAGTTCCATCGCTTTCTGTTGTAGGTCCTTGTTTAGCAATACCCTGCCTTCAGATCTTTCATCCTCCAGATAATGCAGCACACCTTGGTCGACATGTTCCGATCTAACTGCTGGTCATTTTGACAGTTTCCGTTTTTGTTTGTCCTTTCCGTACTGCTGTTCAAGTCTATCTCTGTTTTCACTCCATTCCCTGATCCTCTTCCTATCCACAGAAAATTCATGGGCACACTCCGAAACATTCCCACCTGCTTCGTTATCCAGATACTGGAGGGCTTCCAATTTGAAAGATACAGTGTAAGACTGTCGCTTCAGCATTTTGCAAAAATGGCACAGAGAGATTCAAGAACTAACTTCCGGCCATCAGGAAGCGTCGTCAAAGTACCGGTACATCACTGACATACAAAAGATGTCAATTGAAAAAGCATGACCTAATTTTATGTCACTTTGTTGGGGATGGGTGGGAGTGAGGAGAGGGGACAAAGAATAAGAAAAAAGGAAAGAAACACGAAAAGGTAAAGAAGGGGGAAAGATGACTTTTGGAACAGTCTGCACAAATTCTAGTGAAAGTGAGCATGGTCTCTTTGAAAAAAGCAGGGTGGGCGTTTGCTAGGTAGTTACCCTGTGCACAACTTCTGGCCCAAAGTAGGCGGTGGGCGTTTGTTAGATGGTGGGCTTATGCTAGGGATTTTACGGTAGTAGTAGTAGTAGTAGTAGTAGTAGTAGTAGTAGTAGTAGTAGTAGTAGTAGTAGGAAGAAGAAGAAGAAGAAGAAGAAGAAGAAGAATTGCGAGGAAGAATTGCGAGGAAGAAGAATTGCGAGGAAGAAGAATTGCGAGGAAGAAGAATTGCGAAAAAGATTAGTTAGTAGTAGTAGTAGTAGTAGTAGTAGTAGCAGTAGCAGTAGCAGTAGTAGTAGTAGTAGTAGTAGTAGTAGTAGTAGTAGTAGTAGTAGTAGTATAGACGATGAAGAAGAAACAAAATGAAGAAAAAGAATGCAAGCAAGAAGAAGACGAACAAGGACAAAAAGATCACGAAGATAAGATATAACAGAAATTACCAGGCAGAATAAAAACGATTAAAAAAATAATAAACAAAACATTTCCAGAAAAAAATGACGATATCATTACCACAGATTATAAGCAGTCATTCTCATTTCTTTCGAGAAAGCAGCCAAGACAGACACATTACAAGCCCACCTATCTATCGTATTATTTCGAAATATCACTTCGTGCCACTGCATGTGCTAAAACAAAACCCATGATCGATTTAGCTTCTTTCTCTACATATCGCAAGAGAGCAAAGAAAGCGTCTAAACGGGGGAAAATAGTCATGAAGAGAAAAGGAATACAGAACAATTCCCAAAGAAAGAAAGAATTGTTTGAATTGTGTCATTGCGTGATGAAGCATCATTCATGAGAAGTTGCGAATTAGTCCTCCCAGTTTACGGTTTATTAATCAAGACTGGAGTCCTTGTCTGAAGACTGGAAAGACTGACGTCTCTGACTCGGTCCTGGTTATTTGGTTGACCTTGCCGTTATCTCTCCACTCAATCATCGCTCTCTCTTGAGTGGGTGGGGGTAGGATGGGGGAGGTTTAGGTTGTGTGTGTGTGTGTGTGTGTGTGTGTGTGTGTGTGTGTGTGTTGTGTGTGTGTGTGTGTTGTGTTGTGTGTGTGAGTGTGTTTATTTATGTTTGTGATTGTGTTTGTGTGTGTTAATGTGTTTGTGAGTGTGTTATGTGTGTGAGTGGGGTGTTGTAGTGTGTGTGTGTGTGTGTGTGTGTGTGTGTGTGTGTGTGTGTGTGTGTTGTTGTGTGTGTGTGTGTGTGTGTGTGTGTGTGTGTGTGTGTGTGTGTGTGTGTGTGTGACAGACACTGCAGAGGAATATGTCTAATGGTGAACAAATGGCCAGGTGAGAGAGAATGAAGAGAAGAAATGAGAGAGAGAGATGAGAGAGGAAAAAGAGAGAGGAGAAGAGAGAGAGAGAGAGAGAGGAGAAGAGAGAGAGAGAGAGAGAGAGAGAGAGAGAGAGCAGACACAGACAAAAGACAGAAACAGAAGACAACAACAGAGACGAGACAGAGAAGAGACACAGAGACAGAGAGGGAGAGGGGAGGGAAGCGGATGGGATAAGGGAGATTACGCTTCAAAGCCACTTACAAGGGCAATATGCATCCTCTTTCTCTGGTGATATTTGTTTTGTATTGTAAAGTTAACATTTTATTGACGCAAACCTTAATCTAAAATAAGAAACATTTCAGTTTTGGTTGTAGCAAATAACTTATCCATATATAAACTTGTATTTATTCATGGGTTTGACAGGATTCTGAACAAAAAGAGGTAAGTGATTGATCATAGCCTTGCTCTTTTTGTGCATTTGCTTGCTTGCTAGCAATTTACTTGCATGTTTTCATCCAGATAATTTTATTTTAGACATATCTGAGTACTTTTAAGCCCTGGCGTGCCAGATGGATTTGTGTGTGTGTGTGTGTGTGTGTGTGTGTGTTTTGTGTGTGTGTGTGTGTGTGTGTGTGTTGTGTGTGTGTGTGTGTGTGTGTGTGAGTGAAAAAGGGAGAGAAAAAGACAGAGGACAGGAGACTGAGTGTGTGTGTGTGTGTGTGTGTGTGTGTGTGGGTGTGGGTGTGGTGGTGTGTGTGTTGTATGTGAACGCGTGCATGCGCTTATTTTTTTAGAAAAAAAATGTAAAGCACACTCGGTATCGTTTACGTCACAATGAAGCTACGTACAATTAGAAAATAACATTCCTGCATGTTTGGCTTCTAGAACGTCTGCATTGAATCAAAGCTGTCCGTTGCTGCCACTAGGTTTACTTGTGTCTGCTTTCCCTCAGTTATTCCTTCTTAAGTACAATACACTAGGTAGAAATGTATATTTGCACCAGTTTTAGCTTTCTATCATATTTTTATTTTTATTTTTTCATATCCTACCTAGTCTTTTCCCACTCCAATAGACAATTCTTTAGGTGTACATTGTATTATTGTATTGTATTGTATGATTGTATTATTTGTTGTTGTGATTGTTCGTTGTGCAGTATTGTGTTGTCTTGTATAGTACTGTGTTGTTATGTATTGTATTGCAAACTACTTTCAATCACTGCAGATTTCTCTGCATGAACGTCGAACTGCTTTCTCTCTCTAAGGAGATCGCACCCCACAAGAGCAGCGCCAGCCATTTTGTTGTTGTTTTCTTTCTGCATATGTATTTGCTTCCATGAAAGCATGAACATATTTTTTAATAGAATTTTGATAGGTTCAACTGTCTTGTTGCTGTAGGTTCTATTACGTACACTGAAAGTGCATTGTACACTGTACCTCGGTTTAGCTACTCACCGACAAACCTTGCACCATTCAAGTTAAAAGTATAGGGTCAAAAACGAGGACTTTTTTCTTTGTTATTCGGCTAGAGTTCGGAGTTTCACCAATATACAGATTTTGCATGTGTCCGATCCCCCCTCCCCTCCCCAATTAATGTAATTGCATTCCGACTTCAGGTAAGATACCACACCACACCATCATGCTTTTTTTCTTTTTCTTTTATTTATTTGGCATCTCTTCCTACTCGGACGCAATGGCCTACTCTTGAAGGTGGAACGGTTTTTATCGTGTGCATAAGATGTTGTGCTTGCGCTGGCACACGGGAGGCCGTCGGTGTATAATCTCATCCGAAGAACTTCCAGGGGAGTGGAGTCGGTAATGATGTTAACTCTAGGGGGGGGGGGGGGGAATCCCCTTGAATGGTGCGTAGGTGGTGGCTTAGATCCAAGGAGTTTAGGAAAAGGGGATTAAAATTTACACGTCTCGCTTGTCTGGGCAGATAGATGCGCATAGCGTTACCTGTAACTCACTGATTTATAGTATTGAACTGGTTCTTTTTAACTGCATTAGTTGTTTGCAGTCTGCCTTGACTGACACTTTTGTCTTCGTCTGTTTTCAGGTATCTGATCGTGTTATTGCTCTAGGCAGATTTGATCTCTGTACCTCTAGACTTAGTAATTGAGGTTGTTAGTAAGTGTGTGTCTGACGTTTGGTTTCTTTGGGTTCGTTTTGTTTTTTAAACGTGTCCTTGTTTTGGCCAGTTTCCATGTCTGTTTTTAAGCTTAGCCTAGCTATCGGTTTGAT
>CM060325.1:32082762-32090262 GCA_030674155.1 Stramonita haemastoma
TGCATCTAGAGATTGCTGTAGGGTTAAATTTCATGTCTCTCTCTGTTTATCTGTCTCTCTGTCTCTGTCTCTGTCTGTCTGTGTCTGTCTGTCTGTCTGTATCTCTGTCTCTTTCTCCCCCCATCTCTCTCTCTCTCTCTCTCTCTCTCTCTCTCTCTCTCTCTCTCTCTCTCTCTCTCTCTCTCTCTCTCTCTCTCTCTCTTCTCTCTTTCTCTCTCTCTGGTTCCCCCCCCGCTTTCTCTCTCGTTCGATTGATTACTTTCCATCCGTCTTTCAACCCAGAAAAACAGATTGATAAATAAAGAGAAAATTTTTTAATACCCTCACAAATTATATCGAAATCATCCCCCAAACCAAATCAGTTTAGAGATCTTTATAGTTCTCCATTTCTGTGTTGCACCAAAATGGATTTAGCTAGCTGGATGGTTCCATGAATATTTTAAGAGGAGTCAATACCCCCTTTGAGCGCTCGGTCTGAATCAGTTGATTTGCCGGGCCTTTGTTAATAACTGTTTCTCGTTGTATCGATGTTTCATCGTTATTGCTTGTTGTTGTTGTTTTTGTTGTTGTTGTTTGTTGTTGTTGTTGTTGCACGTTGTTGTGGTTGTTTTTTTTAAAGCAACTTAGTGACCCACAGTATTGTGTGTTGCCTATGCGTAGTTGTGTGGTTAGGTGTTCGTGTTGGCAAGGGTCTGTAGAGGATGTGGTGTGGAGTGACGTGGGGTTGGGGTTGGGGGACATCAGCGTATGGATGTGTGGGAAAGAGAGAGAGGGGGAGAGTGCAGTGTGGTTCTGATGACTTGTAGAATTGGATTACTGCGAGTTGGCTAAAAAAAAAAAAGAAGGAAGTTTCATGTTAGTGTTGTTCCCTTCTCAACATTTTGTATTGGTGGCTCCAACCAATACAATAAAACTTTTCTTTGTTCATGTTCATTCTCTTTCTCTCTCTCTCTCTCTCTCTCTCTCTCTCTCTCTCTCTCTCTCTCTCTCTCTCTCTCTCTCTCTCCTCTTCTCTCTCTCTGCTCTCTCTCTGCTCTCTCTCTCTTCTCTCTCTGTCTCTCTCTCTGTCTCTCTCTCTTCTCTCTCTCTCTCTCGTCTTCTCTCTTCTCTCTCTCTCTCTCTCTCCTCTTCTTTTCTCTCTCTCTCTCTCTCTCTCTCTCTCTCTCTCTCTCTCTCTCTCTCTCTCTCTCTCTCTCTCTCTCTCTCTCTCTCTCTCTCTCTCTCTCTCTCTCTCTTCCCCCTGCTCAAAACATGTTTTGTATTGTGGCCCAAGGCCGAAGTATAATAAAACTTTTCAGTGTTCTCTCTCTCTCTCTCTCTCTCTCTCTCTCTCTCTCTCTCTCTCTCTCTCTCTCTCTCTCTCTCTCTCTCTCTCCTCTCTCTCTCAAGTTTTTAAGGTTATTGTCCAGTATCTAAAGATTTCCGTTTCTGCTAAAAAGATCTTCCATCCTTGTAGGAAAGCAGAAAGAGTGTTTTCGTCAGTGGGAAGGATTCTTGAAAAAGAAAGAAATGCTACAACACATATTGCCTTAAGAGCAGATGATGTAGTTTGAATTCAGATGGAAAGATATCGTTCTGCTAGCTTGTCACGCTGCACCAGAAGGTGTTCCTGTTTACCTGAAAGATATTCAAGGATGGTGCTGTATTATTAGAAAAAGTGATGTTACAACCTTTCCAAAAGGATGTTGGTTTTCTTGTTTTTTCATTCTATGATTTTAAGAGACCTGTATACCAGAAAGGTCAGGAAGAAGCCGACCTTAATTACAGTAAGATCATAGTGTCCGGATAATGTAGCGCATGATAGCATGGATAAAAAAAAATCTTCATGTGCCTTACTCCAAAGATGACACGATAAACAGTTCGGACAGGTCCTTGATGAATGTCTGCTTACGTTTGACATGTTTATTTTGACTAGTTGTTGTAAGGGGGCATAACCAGAATATTGTTTGTGTCTCCAAATGGATGCAGTGTTATTGATTATCATAACTATCCTATCTGGTCACTTATCATCAAGTTTTGGCAGGTCTATTGGGAGAGCGTATTGTTTCACAACACTTTTTCGGTTGAAACAACATGGAAAGTAGTTGAAATAACAGAAAGAGAAAGAGTGCAGAAAAATAATTATGATGTGGTTAGAAGATGTTTGCAGATGTATACAAACACGAGCTTAAAAGCGCTGAGTTTGAAGAAAGCATCAGACAGCTTCCTGGCTTTTGATCACTGACAGGAATGACGGCTTACATCACTTTATTAAGGCGTTATGTGGGGCTGCTGCGTGCATGATTAAAACTTTGAGTCGAGCAAGAAAAAAATGTAACAACTGGTTGCAAACTGAATGTAAACGAAAGAAACGAATAGTTAAAAGACTATTCAAAAGATTTCAATGTAGTAAAACAAATGAAGGTAAAACAGAAAAAGAAAAATGTACACTTTGGCAACCAGTTCCAGTTCCTGTTGTGTGTGTGTGTGTGTGTGTGTGTGTGTGTGTGTGTGTGTGTGTGTGTGTGTGTGTGTGTGTGTGTGTGTGTGTGACAATGGTATAGCCATTTCTTTAAATTAAGGTTTGGTTACACAGAAGCACAAGGGAATATAAGTGTATTACAATAGGGGGAGGAGTTCTAGCCATTATTTAACCGTTCTCTGCCAGAAAATGAGGTTAGCCGTGGCATAAGACTCAAAAACTCGTAAAAGTGCTAGCCCTGATCAAATGAATGGAGAAATGCTAAACACACAAACACAACTGTAATTACTTTCCGTGTTCAGTTATTTCATGACTCGTTCCAAATACGTGTTTTCCCATCAAAATGGGCCACGCCTAGCCTCTGATAATCCCAGTTCATACAAAAGAAAGAATCAATATATTAAATGTGACAACGATTGCAGAATACCTCCCAGCAGCGTATTAACTTAGCACTATACTTAAAATTTGGATAAACTATCAGCCAAATGGACAGAAAATAAAGAAAAGGAGTATTGAAGAGCAAACAGGCTATAAAGGAAAGTGCATCACTATTGATTATATATTTACAATACACTCATTTGCTCAAAAGAAATTTCTTTCCCCCCAAACAATAAAAAAATGTTGTTTATTTGGACTTTAGAAATGCTTTCAATGATGCAAATTGAAAGATAGTAGGAAATAAACTACGCAAAAAACCCGGTGTAGATGGTAAACAGTATGTTTTTTTTTTCTTTAGAGCAGTATCAGCGTGTGTGCGTGCGGGAAACGATTATTCCGATTTCTGTGAATGCCCCAATTTCTTGGAATGCCCCAAGGGAATGAAGGCAGGCTGTACTTCAAGGCCACAGATATTCTCATGTTTTAATAATTGAACCTGCTATTGGACTAACACGGCATTCAAACAATCCCTGGAGCAGTTATGATGGGGTCTTTTTACTTTTTTTTTCGCTCACAGAATTATTGTTTGTACGAAACTGTTACATATTTACACATTCAGTTAAACGTCTTAAAGTAGAAAGATGATTGTTTTGATTTAACATCAGCAACAGATACACTTCGCAACATTTGTTTCAGAATTTCTTATACATTACATGTGCGTGGAACTATTTTTTTTTGTCAAAAGGCAGAAATCAAACTACAAAATAAATCTAAATATCTAGTGGTTATATTCTCAATAAAACCACGGCGTTGTTTCGCGTGGCAATGATTTGGCCGGGAGGGTGAGGGGGAAGGGGTAATAGATCTAGAAATGTGTTTTTACAACACAAAAATCTCAAAATCGATAGACTGATCTCTGCCCTGGAAATTGTTGAACACTCAACAAGAACCCTTGCTTATGCACCCCTTAGAAACAGTTAAATGGTGTGTAAATCATTGATTAAAGGATAATGTTCATTTAATATATATATATATATATATATATAATATATATATATATAGTGTGTGTGTGTGTGTGTGTGTGTGTGTGTGTGTGTGTGTGTGTGTGTGTGTGTGTGTGTTGTGTGTTTCTGCCTCCATGTCTGCCTAACTGCAAGCAAGTGTGTATATGTCACAGAGAGAGAGAGAGAGACAGACAGACAGACAGACAGACAGACAACAGACAGAGAGAGAGAGACAGACAGACAGACAGACAGACAGAGAAGACAGACAGACAGACAGACAGACACAAACAGACTGACAGACAGAGACACAGAGAGAGAGATTCAAATGATTTAATTGCATAGACAGGGAACATCCATTGCAGAAAACAGAAAACCATGGTATACAATTATATGACAGTGAAGACTAGGATTCCTTATCGTGGAACTCAGTACGTTTTAGTAGAAAAGCATATTAGAAAGAAATATTTTGAACACATTTTGCAGACCATTAATTCTGCTTCTTTACAGCAATCACGATATACCAGAACAATGCTCCTTTTTCCACAGTTCCAGTCAAAACCACAGGCTCTGGGCCTCTTAATGCATGTGCCAAACAGTCCATGCTTTCCTTCCTTTCCTCGAGGGCTGCCAAAATTTCCTCGCCAAAATCTTTTGGCTGTGCCGTTGGCTGTCGTGATTCACGAAGTCCACTGTCCCCTGTCTCCACGTGCTGGGTGATTTCTACACAGTGTGAAGCAGCTGTGTTGCCACTCTTGTCAGCATGGAGCATGTCATTTTCACACAGGACAGTTTCAACACTGTCACAGGCACACTGTTCGCCACACTCTGTCACATCCAAGGCCCCATCTACAAGTGTTACAGTCTGTGTGTCAGCCTTGTATGGTGCCATGTCAATGGATTGGCAGTCATGTCTTGTGTCAGTCAGGGTGTGGGTTACAGAGGGAGGGGATTCCTCACCATACACAAACATGTCCGCCCCAACCCCCTCATCACAGTTGTTGACAGTGTACAACAAACTGGATGGGGTTGGAAAAAACAAATTTGAAGGGGACAAATCATTTTGACTTGCCTTTTTTTCTCACTGCATTCTGTGCTGCTCCATTATGTTCTCCTCCACTCTTCTCCTGTCCCTGTCCACCTGTGACAGATTTTCTCCTTGTCAGGAGTACCACAGTTGTTTGGTTGCCTCTGCCGTTTATTTTTAACACAGAAAACGTGTTTTCCTGCAGAGCTGCATTCAGTATGGCTTCTAATGTAGATGGGAGTCCTTCCATAGGCATTCTGTACGTGAAACTGAAAAACTGGATGTCTTAACGGACTGCTGTGGAGAGATGCGTCTCGCTGGTTTCCTAGAAAGGGAAGCTACTCTGACAGAGGGAGAGAAAAAGAGAGAGAGAGAGGGGGGGAGAGAGAGGGGTGTGTGGTGTGTGGTGTGTGTGTGTGTGTGTGTTGAATGTTGTGTGTGTGTGTGTGTGGTGTGTGTGTGTGTGTGTGTGTGTGTGTGTGTGTGAAAAGGGTATATTTAGCAAGCAGTTATCACATGCCAAACATGGTGTGTGAGTTTCCCTTGCCTGTTTGTTGTCTGCGATGACCTCTTGCAGGTAAACTAAACTACAGGTTTTATAATTATACGCTTTAAGCAGTCTGTTCCAGTCCTCCGTTATTTCCCCTTCTGTCTGCCTGTTAGTTTGTCTATCTGTCTGACTGTCTGTTTGTTTGTCTGTCTGTTTGTCTGTCTGTTCGTCAGTCTGTCACACACACACACGCGCACACGCACGCACACACACTCACACAACAAAAACACACACACACACACCCGCACGCACACGCACACATACACATACACACACGCATGCACGCACGCACGAGAGAGAGAGGAAAGAGAGACAGACAGACAGACAGACAGAGAGAAAAGAGAAAAAAGACAGACAGACAGACAGACAGACAGACAGACAGACAGACAGACAGACAGACAGACAGACAGACAGACAGGACAGACAGACAGAAGAAGACAGAGAGAGAGAGAGAGAGAGAGAGAGAGAGAGAGAGAGAGAGAGAGAGAGAGAGAGAGAGAGAGAGAGAGAGAGAGAGAGAGAGAGAGAGAGAGAAACGACAGACACACAGAGAAAGAAGGGGAGGTTTACAGGGGAGAAAAAGACAGATAAACTAACAGATATTCGAGAGACTGAGTGAATAAACAAATAAATGATCTATAATACGTAAGGAGGCTTATTCTAGACCAATGCTAGTTTTGTTTGTATGACTCTCTACTTACTGCAAGGTATTGTCCAAGGAGGAAGAAAAAGAGGCAGACCAAGGAAGAGGTGGGAGGACAATATCAGTGAATGGACAGGCCTAGAACTCAACAAAATTTTGAGAAAGGCAGAACAGAGAGAGGAATGGAGAAAACTGGTTGTCAAGTCTTCAGGGGTGCCCCCACGGTCACCAGACTAAGGATAGATAGATAGATAGATAGATAGATAGATAGATAGATAGATAGATAGATAGATAGATAGATAGATGGATGGATGGATGGATGGATGGATGGATGGATGGATGGACGGACGGACGGACGGACGGACGGACGGACGGACGGACGGACGGACGGACGGACGGACGGACGGACGGAGGAGGGATAGATAGATAGATAGATAGATAGATAGATAGATAGATAGATAGATAGATAGATAGATAGATAGATAGATAGATAGATAGATAGATAGATAGATAGATAGATAGATAGATACTTACCTCAGAAACTGTGTGGATGTACAGATACATTTCCATTAAGGTAACTATGCATTTTCTGGAAACACTTTTGTCTATTATTCTATGTTTTGATTATTTGAAATTTCCAACTTGGGTTTTACAATCGATACGTTGTTTACTCTTTAACAAAAACTGAAACTAGAAAAAAATGAACAGTACAGTATTTTTCTGTGTGTGATGAGTGAACCATAGCATTGACGAAAAACGAAAAAAATTATACAGTATAAATATAAATTCATGTTGTCAGTTCCAAATCTATCGAAAGTGAAAACTACTGTTGAAGAACCAAAAAGAATCTATTTGTTTGTTTGTTTTTTATCTTTTCTTTTTATCGATTTTTTTTTTTACTTTGGTTTCCTTTTCTCTCTTCTGGCTTCACAAATCTATTTCTTGGATTTTTTTTCTTTTGTCTTGAGTTTGGAGAAAAAATTCTTGGTTTAAACTATTGTAAGATTGGAGGTGAGAGTGCTGGGCTATTTACAGGGCAGGGGTGGGGGAGAAGGGGGGGGGGGTGTCGGTCCATTCGTAGCAATGCCTCATTGTGGTAGGTCCACCTCTCTGGACTGCAGAGGAGAACAGACAATGAATGACCGCAGGCGTTATTGACATGTACTTGTCCTCTCTCTCTCTCTCTCTCTCTCTCTCTCTCTCTCTCTCTCTCTCTCCTCTCTCTCTCTCTCTCTCTCTCTCTCTCTCTCTCTCTCTCTTCTGTCTGTCTGTCTGTCTGTCTGTCTGTCTGTCTGTCTGTCTGTCTGTCTGTCTCATTCTGTCTACCTGTCTGTCTGTTTTCTGTCTGTCTCTGTCTTCTGTCTCTGTCTGTTTCTGTCTGTCTGTCTGTCTCTGTCTCTGTCTCTGTCTCTGTCTCTGTCTCTGTTCTGTCGTTTCTGT
>CM060325.1:32097762-32105262 GCA_030674155.1 Stramonita haemastoma
AAATCTAATGTTGTTATCAGTTCCCAAGGGAACAACATGGCTAAATTTTCCGAAAAGCGGAACTGGTTTTAACGTGTGCGCAAAATGTGCTGCCTGCGTTCACACACTGAACTCTTGGTTTATAACCTCTACCAAAGGGCTTTGGGGAGAGTGGATTCAGCATTGATGTTAACTCCGGGGAAAAAATGTCCTTGAACGGGGATCCGGATGGTAGCTTGAACCGCGGCCATCAGGGTGCGAGCAGAACTGACTAACCACCCGGACAGTCTACAGCAAGAGGAGGCCTTTAGTGTGGCGGTGGGAATGCTGGACAGAATGCACAAAACTGCATGCATACAAGGAATAGATTCTTTTAAAGAATTGTAAGCACACAAGTGTGTTTCCATTATCCTTGAAATAAAGTATTGACTTACAAGAAATAAGAAAAGGATAGCCAGACTTTAAGCAACAGACAAACCAGTTGTAAGCTGTCACCACTATCACCATCCTCAAAGTGTCAACATCACCATCGTCAAACAATCCATCACATCCTCAAACAACCATCACCATCCTCAAACAATCCATCATCATCCTCAAACAATCCTCAATAAACATCATCCATCCTCAAACAATCCATCATCATCCTCAAACAATCCATCACCATCCTCAAACAATCCATCATCATCCTCAAACAATCCATCACATCCTCAAACAATCCATCATCATCCTCAAACAATCCATCATCATCCTCAAACAATCCATCATCATCCTCAAACAATCCATCACATCCTCAAACAATCCACATCATCTCAAACAATCATCATCATCTCAACAATCCATCAATCTCAAACAATCCATCACCATCCTCAAACAATCCATCACCATCCTCAAACAATCCATCATCATCCTCAACAATCCATCACATCCTCAAACAATCCATCACATCCTCAAACTGCAGTGGGAAGCAGTTCTCATGGTGCCGTTTTCCTTTTGGCACCACCTATCATTGTCTCATTTGTTGTCTCTACAGTGCAGGCTTTCCCCTGACTGTATGTGGGTGCACACACATGGCTGTATACAGATAAAAACCGCTTACAAATACCAAACCCGTTGACACATACACAGTGTACAAGCGTGGATATACATGCAGCAGTCTGTCACATCAGTGCATGTCATGATCTCGCTGTTTGGCTCTGCCTTTGTCTCTGTTGCTCTGTTTCTGTCTCTGTATCTCCGCCACTGTGTCTATTCCCCGTGCTTAATTAAACACCTCTCTGTTCTGTCTCTGCCTGCCTGCCTGTCTGTCTGTCTGTCTGTCTGTCTGTCTGTCTCCCTCTCCCTCCCTTATCCCCCCATCTCTCTCTCTCTCTCTCTCTCTCTCTCTCTCTCTCTCTCTCTCTCTCTCTCTCTCTCTCTCTCCTCTCTCTCTCTCTCTCTCTCTCTCTCTCTCTCTCTCTCTTGTGCATATTACTATGTGTATATGTGTACGTTGCACATAAGCATATGTGTTTGAGTGTCTTTATGTGTGTGAATTATCGTGTTTGTGTGTATATGTCATTCCAACACTCACACACACAGACACAGACACACAGACACACAGACACACACACACACAACACACACACACACACACACACACACACACACACACACACACACACAGAAGTGAAAACAAGACATGAGACAGACTAGACACACACAGAGAGGTAAAAAGAGAAAAGAAAAGACACATCGACCGAAATTTGGACAAACATAAAGTGAAAGGAGCGTCAGAGAGCAAAGCAATGGTGGAAGAAAGAGGGTGAAGGGGCAAGGAGGGATGAGAGGGAGAGAGAGGAAGAATGTCTGTCGGGAGGATGGGGGGAGGATGAGCATTGATAAGGAGGAACAGCACTAAAGATAAGATGGAACAGCACTAAAGATAAGGGGGAAAGCACTAAAGATAAGGGATACATAGCACTAAAGATAAGGGAAACAGCACTAAAGATAAGGGAGAACAGCACTAAAGATAAGATGAAACAGCAATAAAGATAAGGGAGAACAGCACTAAAGATAACGGGGAACAGCACTAAAGATAAGGGAGAACAGCACTAAAGATAAGGGAAACAGCACTAAAGATAAGGGATACATAGCACTAAAGATAAGGGAAACAGCACTAAAGATAAGGGAGAACAACACCGACGATAAGACGAAACAGCACTAAAGATAAGGGGAACAGCACTAAAGATAAGGGAGAACAGCACTAAAGATAAGGGATACATAGCACTAAAGATAAGGGAAACAGCACTAAAGATAAGGGGGAACAGCACTAAAGATAAGGGATACATAGCACTAAAGATAAGGGAAACAGCACTAAAGATAAGGGGAAACAGCACTAAAGATAAGGGAGAACAGCACTAAAGATAAGGGGAAACAGCACTAAAGATAAGGGATACATAGCACTAAAGATAAGGGAAACAGCACTAAAGATAAGGGAGAACAGCACTAAAGATAAGGGAAACAGCACTAAAGATAAGCGAACAGCACTAAAGATAAGGGGGAACAGCACTAAAGATAAGGGGAAACAGCACTAAAGGTAAGGGAAACAGCACTAAGATAAGGGAGAACAGCACTAAAGATAAGGGAGAACAGCACTAAAGATAGGGGAACAGCACTAAAGATAAGGGAGAACAGCACTAAAGATAAGGGAGAACAGCACTAATGGATAAGGGGAAACAGCACTAAAGATAAGGGAACAAGCACTAAAGATAAGGGGAACAGCACTAAAGATAAGGGAGAACAGCACTATGGATATGGGGAAACAGCACTAAAGATAAGGGATACATAGCACTAAAGATAAGGGATACAGCACTAAAGATAAGGGAGAACAGCACTATGGATATGGGGAAACAGCACTAAAGATAAGGAAACAGCACTAAAGAGTAAGGGGGAACAGCACTAAAGATAAGGAGGAACAGCACTATGGATATGGGGAAACAGCACTAAAGATTAGGGAGAACAGCACTAAAGATAAGGGAGAACAGCACTAAAGATAAGGGAGAACAGCACTAAAGATAAGGGAGAACAGCACTAAAGATAAGATAGAGCATAAGAAGGAACAGCACTAAAGATAAGGGAGAACAGCACTATGGATATGGAGACACAGCTCTAAAGATAAGAGAAACAGAGCACTAAAGGTAAGGGGGAACATCACTAAAGATAAGGGAGAACATAACACTAAAGATACGGGGGAACAGCACTATGGATATGGGGGAACAGTACTAAAGATAAGGGAAACAGTCATTCAGATGAGACTATAAACCAAGGTCCCGTGTGCGAACGCACGCAGAACATCTTGCGCACACGTTAAAATCCCGTTCCGCCTTTCGGAAGAGCAGGCCATCGTGTGCCGGTAGGAGCGGATGACAAAACAAAAAATTAAAAAAAACAGCATGCACACAGGTGTCGTGTTTAGACACCATCCCTGAGGGGGGAAAAAATGGGTAGGCGCTGCACTTGTGGCGACGTGCTCTCCCCGGGGAGAGCAGCCCGATTTCACGCAGAGAAATCTGCTGTCACATAAAGTGGTATAAAATATTTTTTAAAAAAACACAACAGAGCACTAAAGGTAAGGGGGAACTGCACTAAAGATAAGGGGGAGCAGCATCAAAATTAATAGAAAATCCAGTTGGACAGAAAGATAGAGGAGGATGGAGGGAGCGAGTGAGGCTGACAGTGAAGTGTTACATTGACAGCCCATGGTGTAGAATGATGACAGTGCAATGATAGTGGACTGCATATCTCATGACTTTGCATATTTCACGTCTTTGTTCTCGCCCTACCCCTCCCCCCCCCCCCCCCCCTCCTTTGTCAGCCTTTGTCTTTGCTTTGTTGACATCAGGGAAGCGTCAAAGAGGGCCTGAGAAGGGGGACTGAACTATTGAGATGATGGTGACGATGACGATGACGATGACGACGACGACGACGACGACGGACGATGATGATGATGATGATGATGATATGATATGATGATATGATGATATGATGATGATGATGATGATGATGATGATGATGATGATGATGATGATGATGATGTGGTGGTGGTGGTGGTGGTGGTGGTGGTGGTGGTGGCGGCGGCGGCGGCGGCAGCGGCGCGGCGGCGGCGGCGGCGGTGGCGGCGATGGCGATGGCGATGATGATGATGATGATAATGATGATGATGATAATGATGATGATGATGATGATGATAATAAATGATGATAATGATGATGAATACGGATGATGACAGGTGATGATTGCTGATAGGTGATGATAATGACAAGGGTGACGACATGGAAGAATAGGACAACTAGTGAGCAGATGCAAAAAAATGTTGACTCTGTGCTGATGAGGGTGGTGTGTTGATGTTTGTTGAAAAGAGCGTTCAAAAACTGAGTCTGTGCCTTGGGCTTGATATTTTTGCGGTCTTTAAAACCATACTGTGTATGGAGTTTATTGAAAAAAGTAATGAAATGATCGGTTCCTAAAATAGCAAACCTACATCTCTTGGTGATTACCAACCCATGAAACAGACTCCTGTAGATAACGGAATAAGGTAACTTGTGGAACGAATCCTCCATGCTTCGTGTAATTGAATATCCACACCAGTGTGCATGTAAAGCAAACAGACACAGAAGATGCTACACTCCCTTGCTGCATGACGTGTATAACCACTTGGCGAAACCTGGTTTCTTTATTATATTTATTGATTTCCCATCCGCCTTCAACACCGTGCAGCCTTATCTTCTGACTATGACAATATTTTCTCTGAATGTCCCTTTTCGGCTCACTCTGTGGATGATCAGGGTTTTTTCTTACTAATCAAACCTAGTCTGTTTTTGTCTCCAAAATGCAATATCCTCAGAAAAAAAACTCTGCCAGTTTCCCACAAGGCAAAGTTCTGTCGCCTACCCTTTGTTATGTTTATACAAACGATTGTACTTAATTCAATACCACCTTATTCAGAAAATGTTCTGACAACATCGATCTTGAAGATCATTCAAATTTGCATTCTGTATGTTCTGAACAATTTGAGGAGTTCTCTCTTTGATGCAAACATGCTTATCTTGATCGAGATATAAAAACAGAGAACTACGAATTGATTTTTGCAAGGATTCAGACCCTGTACAAGATCTTTTATTGATGAAATAAAAGTGGGGGATGTGCATGAATATAAGTCGTGTGAGAGAAACTGGGAGATAAAGTACAAATGATAATATCTATGTTTTAGATGTATCACACACACACACACACACACACACACACACACACACACACACACACACACACACACACACACACACACACACACACACACACACACACCACTATGCCACTTTCACTCATATCAGACGGGAAAAGCCCGATTCTCTCAGGAAGTTAAAAATGGTGTCCGGTGGAACATCCTGAAAAGGATCTTTAGGGAGATTGCGGTAAAAATTAATGGTTGTGCCTAATATCCTGAACATCCCGACACTCCAGGAGCAGATGCTTGATGGTTACCCGCACATCACAAGTCACGCACCATGGGGTTCCCACACCTTTCAGCAAATGAACGTGAGTGATATGAGAATGATCTGTGTGTATCCTGGTGAGCACTGTTGCCTCCCTTCGGATTTTTGACACACAAAGGGAAAACCTCTTTCAGGTTGGGACGGATCTGAACAAGGTTGTTGTTCGTCGGAGTGTTCCAGTCAGAGAGAATGCGCGTATTGTTCGCTTCTAGGTTTCAGATCTGTGAACAGCACCGTGGACCCGGAAACCTCCTGCTCCATGGCACACCTGGCGAGTCGGTCAACCGTTTCGTTGCCCCGAATGCCCGCGTGCCCCGGGACCCTGAGCAGTCCGCTGACATCACTAACTAACCGCTTTGGGCTGGGCCACACTGCGCTGCTCAAAACGGATTGCTGTTGGAATGCAGTCAGCTGTAACATTTCCCATTAAGAGAAAATACCACTATACTTCTGGATCTGATCATTATTCTTATTTCCACCAAATTATCGCGGCGCTTGTATGTGGCTGTATAGCTATACAGATTAAGATTTTTTTTCGATTTCGGGCTTGGTATTTCTATCCAAATACATTGAATTGATTGAGAGAGAGAGAGAGAGAGAGAGAGAGAGAGAGAGAGAGAGAGAGAGGAGAGAGAGAGAGAGAGAGAGAGAGGAGAGGAGAGAGAGAGAGAGAGAGAGAGAGAGGAGAGGAGAGATGAGAGAGAGAGAGACTTTATATCGAGGATAATGGAAAAGCACATTGCTTTTTCATCAGTCGTGTGTATAGCACAGAGAGAGAGGGGGGGGGGAGAAAGAGAGAAGAGAGGGAGAGAGAGAGAGAGAGAGAGAGACAGAGACAGAGACAGAGACTGAGAGAAAGAGACAGAGACAGAGAGAAAACATGATTACGAATAATAGATTGACATCGAGAAAAATGAAACAAATAATCGGGGTGGGAGGGGGGGGGGGGGGCAGGATAGCCTAGAGGTTTGAGAGTTGTGCTGGCAATGTGAGGACTGAGGATCGAGCCCCGTGTTGCACCACTACCCACACGTCCAGTCAAGGGCATGTTCTCCAGGAGGTCAATCGGTACCCACTCCACTCCGATCCACCGAAAGTCTGCTAAACCCGATTCAAGCCCCATGTGCAAACGCAGGCAGAATATCTTACGCACACGTTAAAACCCGTTCTGCCTCTTTAAAGTGTAGACCATTCATTAGAGTAAGAATATATTTGAAAAAAAGAACAATAATAGAAAAAATATGATTATGCAAACAAACACATATTGTGTTTATACAAAAAGTCCACATCCCCCAAGTCAAACGGGGCTACACTCATGGTGGGCACAATCTGTGGCATAGGCACTAAACACCTCACCATTGGTCAACCTCGGAGTTTTGCTGTGGAAGCAAGAAAAACAAGGCAAACCAACAAAACGAAACCCAGATAATCAAGGTCGACACAAGCTATCATGACATGGAACACAGGCAGTGGGAGGGAGGGGGGGGGGTAGGGGAGGGAGGGAGGGGGGAGAGGACGTGAAGATTAATGGTAAAAGGATAATGTTCTGTTGGCAGTCAACGGTTTATGACGATGGCAGGTCACACACACACACACACACACACACACACACACACACACACACACACACACACACACACACACACACACACACACACACACACACACACACATGGGGCGGGATATAGCCTAGTGGTCAGAACATTGCGCTCGCAACTTGACGATCCGGGTTTGATTCCCGTTTGAGGGGATTTTCCCCTGGAGTTAACATCAGTGCTGACTCCACTCTCCCCAAAAGTCCTTCGGATGAGACTGTAAACCGAGGCCCCATGTGCGAACGCACGCAGAGCATCTTGTGCACATGTTAAATCCTGTTCCGCTTTTTGTAAGAGTAGGCCATTGTGTACCGGTGGGAACAGAAGACAATATTTGCAAACTACATGCACACGGGGACTGGATGTTAAAAGTACATGAGTGCTTATTTCATTAT
>CM060325.1:32115262-32125262 GCA_030674155.1 Stramonita haemastoma
TAGGAGAGGCTTGATTTGAATAGATCAATTCTTGGTATGGGTCGCTGAAGTTTTGTTGAACCTCGAGAATTCAAGTGAAATGTTGATTTCAATGTTGTAGGAGCTTGCCCATAGAGGATTTTATTTATAAACATAGCTTTATTTATAGCAAGCATTTCTCGTAATGGAAAGACTCCCAATTTTGTGTAGTCAGATTCAACTAAACTTGAGGACTTTAAGAGTACTGCCTTGAGGGCTCGTTTATAGTTACTAATAAGAGGTTTTAACGTATTTGCACTGGCAGTGTCAAAGAGTGTAGAGCAATAATTAATTGAAGACAAAATATAAGCCTGTAAAAATAGTTTTCTAGCATGTAAGTTTAAGAAGTGTTTTATTCTACAAAGCTGATAGACTTGTGTGGACACAGTGTTGCTCAATTTGGTTACATGTGCTGTCCATGAGAGATTATTGTCTATTGTAATACCTAGGACTTTGTGATTGTCCACTTCTTCAATTAGGGTTTTGTTTATGAATACAGGGGGGAGTGGAGTTGTCAGATTTTGTCTTTTTTGTCTTGTGGTGATAAGCATTAGTTTGGTTTTTTGTGGATTGAGGGACATATGGTTTTGTTGACACCATTTCTCAAGAGAGTCAATACTTTTTTGTAATGAAACTGATATTGTATCTATGTTGGTGTGGCTAGTATGTATTGTTGTATCATCACAAAAAAGCTGACATGGGTCTTTGATATGGAGTGGAAGGTCATTGACATATATACAAAATAGAAGTGGGCCTAGTATTGAGCCTTGGGGACACCATATTTGACTGGTAATGTACAGGACTTGGAATTATTGATACACACATATTGCTCTCTGTTTCCAAGAAAGGATTTCAACAGTTGTAGGACATTATCAGATATCCCATACAATGATAGCTTCTTACATAAAAGCTTATGATCAATTACATCAAAAGCTTTTGCAAAATCAACAAAAAGGGCACCACAGAACTTGTTGTCATTTAAATTAGTTAACCAACTTTCGACTAGGCTCGTAAGAGCAGTGTGACAGGAATGACTTTTTCTGAAACCCGATTGATTCTTGTTTAGAAGATTGTGAATCTCAAGATGGTGATAAATGTGTCTATGAATGTGTTTTTCCAACGGCTTTGATATTATTGATAAATTAGAAATAGGTCTGTAATTACAAGACTTTGAATGGTCTCCACTTTTAAAGAGAGGAATTACTTTAGCTATTTTAAACTGCGTTGGAAAATAGCATTTTTCAATACATAAATTATAAATATAAGTTAATGTGTCAGAGATGATAGGAGCTGCTAACTTGAGAATTTTACTGTCAATACCATCTGGTCCTCTACTACTATTTTGTTTCAAGCTATTTAGATATCTGAACACTTCAGAAACACTTATGAAAGGGATTTTTAATTTTGATTTAATGTTTTTTGATGAGCAAAAGCTTTTTAGCTCTTCTAAGGAGTTTAATTCTGTCTCATCTCTTTTTATAACTGTTTCAGCTATGGTGGTAAAATAAATGTTGAGATCATCTGGGGAAATTTTATTAGCAATGGGTTGAGTTGGGTATTTATTGGTTAATTGATTGATAGCCTGCCAAACAGCTTTAGGATTGTGTTTTGACGAGGCAAGATTTTGGAAATATTTTTGTTTTGCTTTACGTTTTAATGAGTTTACTTTGTTTCTTTGTTCTTTAAATTCTCCTATTTTTCTTGCTTTTAATAGATCATCTCTTAAATAAGTTTCTTTTAGAATCTCAGTTGTCATCCATTTAGGTTGTGTTGCATGCTTCACTCTTCGGGTTTTGAAAGGAGCATGTTTATCATAGACTGAGTTAAATGTTTCTAGCCAAAAATATATGGCTTTCTCTGGGTCTGTAAAGTTGTAAACATGATTAATTGAGGTATTTAGCAAGTCAGCAAGAAATTTATTTTCATCAAATTTAACAAATGATCTATAAGTGACTTCCTTGTGACCAGCTATGGGAATTTTTATTCCTTTTTTGTTCCATGTGAAACAGGTAGGAAGGTGGTCACTGCAGCCACAGTTAGGAACACATATTTCTTTGATATTTTGCTTATTAGTTACATATACATGATCAATGAGAGTTGCACTGGAGGAGGTTAAGCGCGTTGGTGTGTCAATAATTTGCGAGAGATTATAGGAATTTAATTTGTTTATCCACAAAGGGTGGGGTTTAAGTAGATTCATGTTAAAATCTCCCAATAGTAAAAGTTCTTTAGCATCCAAAGATGCTGCATCCATCATTATGGAAAATCTATCAACCCAATCAATTCTCTCAGAGGGATTTCTGTATATAAATCCGACAATAATGGGTTTACTTCGTTTGAGTTGTATTTCTAGCCAGAGAGACTCTACTTGTTGGGTTTCAAGATGGTGAATACGTTTAAAGTTTATGGATTCATTTATATATACAACTATTCCTGTTGTTTTGGAGGAAGAGGGGTCTTTACGGATTGCTCTAAACCCAGGTATTTGGATTTCTTTATCAGATACTAAACTGGAAAGTCTGGATTCTGTAAATCCAAATAAATGAAATGGTTTATTTGAGTTGTGTAGGATACTATGTACATCAGCTAGCTTGTTTAAAATGCTGTTAATGTTTAAATGACCAATACGTAGTCCATCTTTTTGTGGCCAGGTTTTCAGACAGGGAGCCATGTTGCTGAAAAGGTAGAGAAGAAGGAGAAGAAAAAAGAAAAAAAGAGAAAAAAAATCAATTAAAAAAAAAAAAAAAAAAAAAAAAAAAAATCACTAAAACCCCGAATGATTCTAAAACGGTTTGAGGAAACAATATTTATCAACTTAAACTGATCAAGTAAATACAATGGAATGGATGATAAGTGAAAATGCAATACAAAGCAATATATATTAATACGTATGATAAAACTATATCAGTTTTTGCTGCACAAGTTAAGAGGAGCAAAAAAAGTACTAATAAAAGTCTTGCTTTAACTGTTACCAGTTGAGATATATTATATCCTAAAACAGTTATCAGATATACACAATATCCTCAGGTCTAGGAATATTAAGTAATCAAAACAGTCTTCTGGAACACTTTCTACAGGAAACACAACACGCCGAGAAATGTTTATGCTGTATTCCAATATCCAAGGGGAGAAAAAAATCCACTGTTGTGTCTCTTCCATCTGTCTTTGTCCATTTCAAAATTAGACTCTTCAATTTGAAGGTTAGCACAACACAGCACAGAAGTCACTAAACACATCCACGGTTGTGAATAACTTCAGAATAATTTAGTTTGCAGGTTTGCAAAACACAGCAGGGGAATCACAAAACACATCCCCTAACTTGGATAACCTTCAGTTTGTAGGTTTGCAAAACACAGCACAGGAGTCACTAAAGGCATTCACAATCTAGACGCATTCACAAAATCTAGACATTCCAAAACTGTCACTAAACAGCACTGGAGTTATAGCACAGGTGTCACTAAATGCATTTACAATCTAGATGCATTCACAATCCTAATCGATCCAAAACTGACACTGAACGCATTAACAATCTAGATTGTTCCGATAAAGCACCGTTTAGTACTAGTAAGACAAGTCATTTCAGCACAGCGTTTTTCAGCACAGTAGGTATAATGTTGAATGTTTTCTGACAATTCTTAATATTTCATTTGCCGGCACCAGGTCCACAGAGGTATTCATCAAGGTAAAAAGGTTAATTTCCACAGGTAGTTTATATGCACACCTACCCCCCCCCCCCCCCCCACCACACACACACACACACACGCACACACACTCAACACACACATGCACACTCGCAGGAACACATATATTCGCTCTAAACGCAAAACACACAAAAACACTGATACGGGCGCACACACGCACACACACACACGCACACACACTCAACACACACATGCACACTCGCAGGAACACATATATTCGCTCTAAACGCAAAACACACAAAAACACTGATACGGGCGCACACACGCACACACACACACACACACACACACACACACACACACACACACACACATAACACACAAACACATACACACACACAACACATACACATGCACACACACACACACATAAAACACACACGAGCGTGCGTTCACTTGCCCATACACACACATACACACACGCGGCACACACACACACACACACGCGGCACACACACACACACACACACACACACACACACACACACACACACACACACACACACGCACATACACACACACACACACAACACACACATACATACACACCTGAGGCACACACACCTGAGGCACACACACACACACACACACACACACACACACACACACACACGCACACACACACACACATACACACACACGGCACATACGCACACACATGCAGCACACACACACACACACACACACACACACACACACACACACACACACACACACACACACACACATACACACACACACACACACACACACACACACACACCACACACACACGCGCGCGCCCATACACACATACATACACACAAGTCTAACATACATGTACATACATGTAAAATATCATTTTAAAGTAAGGTTAGGGTAAAACAAAACCATAAACAGAGTAGTAGCTTATGTCTGTCGCATGTCTTTCTTGTCCAGAAACTCATACGGCCGGGACTGCATGTATTTGGGGGGAGGGAGGGGAGGCATAAAGAAGGGCCAAGGTGGAGGGGGAGGGTACATCATTGAATACCATGGGTAAGGGGGTCTTTTGGAAGAGAAATTTTGGTACCACATTTGAAACTCTTGGGTATTGGAAAAAGGGTCTTCCGATTTTTTTTGCAATGGACGATTGGAGAAGGGAAGTTGATTAGAGGGAGGGGTGAGAGGGGTATCTGGATTACCTGGTGAGTACGATGGTTTGGATAAATTCCTAGAGCTGGGTAAGGGAGGGAAACTATCATCATATTGATCCTGATCAGAGCTCTGGGAAAGGGGAGGGGAGGAGTGACTATGAGGGAGTGAGGGGAGAGGGGCAGAGGGACTTTTGGGGGGGGCAGAGGAGGCCTGTGGTCGAGGCAACGAGTTCGGGCTGTTGGTAGGCCTATGTTCGTATTGGTTTCGACCCCGTGGTGGGATGTGGGAGGAGGGTGGGATGTGGGAGGAGGGGGGGTTGTTAGGGCATAAGCCTAGTTGGGTGTGCTGGGGGTGGGACAGATGTGGTAAGGGAGGAGGGGGTAGTAGAGACGTTTTCCCACTGTCCAGCTGGCTTCTCCGTTGCCCTGCTCCTCTGCCTGAAGTTTCCGGCCTAGGTGGAAACAGATTGAGAGCCAGTCTTGCCGTGCCTTTCCTTGAGGGGTGGGTTGCGTCACCGTACAGGGCCAACCGAGGCGCTCCACTGGTTGTGGTGAAGACCGTAGAATGGTCGATGTACTTCACCCCCATGCTGTCACATGCCCGCTGTAGTTTTCTGTTGCTAGGGGCAATGACAGCATTGAGGATGTGACGGCCTCTGGCTGGTATGATGGCAGAGGCATGGAGTGTGGCTTTGGGGAAGGTGTGGCGGCATTGGGAGAGAAGGTTTCTCCATGTCCCAGTGCCAATGCCACCATCTTCGGACGTTGCTGGCAGCCGGCAGTCATTCACCCCAACATGAATGGTGGCACTCCTCACATTAGTGGCAGGTGGCTGCTGACTGAGCCATCCTGCAAGTTCCCGGATTGTTAAATCGGGGACACACACTTTCTGTGAGAAGCTGCCTGGGGGGGATGACCGGGAAATGTCCACTCCCTGAATTGTGGAGTCGCCTAAAAGGATGTTCGAGGCATTGGGATTGATTAGGCCTATAGCTCTTTTGAGTGGATGGGTGGGGTCTTTGGTAGGAGAGGATTGGGGATCTTTATTAGGCTTAGTAGGGAGAGGGTCTTTTTTTTGTTGTGGAAGCAGATGGATCAGTGGCCAGGGAGAGAGAGAGGGAGAGGATACTTTCTGATCTGAGGGACAGTTAGGCTTTGGATGACTTTTTTTCATTTTGGAGTTTGATTTGTTTGGGGGGAGTTTGGGTGAGGACACATTGCCTGAAGGGGTATGTTTTTGGGACAGGGTAGTTAAGTGGTCAATTTCAATTTTGAATGACTGTCTGGCTTCCAGAAATGCAGCTCTGAGTGCTGTGATCTCTGCTTGTAGAGAATGTGTTACAGCTTCAAAGTCTGCCCTGGAAATACAGTTTTCATGGCAGCATGTGGAGTGAGGATCACTGTCACTGTCTGTCATGGTGGTTCTGTCACTTGTGGCTAGGCCTAGCTGTTGGTTGTGGCCAGCAGGGTGGAGGGGGGAGGTATTGTTTGTTCCCCCCAGTTGGCACTGAGCCATGGTGGGTCCACAAGGAGTGGGGGAGGAAGAGTTTGTCTCAGGGGTTACAGCATCAAGGGGGTGGGATGGGGAAGGAGAAGGAGAGGTGGTGGTGGCTTGTTGCTCCGTGCTATGCTGAATACAATCAAGCATATTAGCAATAGGGGAAGAGGGCGAAGACAAGGGATGGAGGGTGGGACTGGAGGGGGAGAGTGAGGTAAGTGAAGTGTCCCCCTTCTCTTCAAGGAGGCCAGGTGTAGTAGTTGTGGTAGGCCTAGTGGAGACAACCGTCTGCTGGCTTGAGTCAATCTGTTGGCTTGAATCCGATGATGGCTGACAGACGTCTGGTGTGTTAGCTAACACTTCCTCTTCAGCTGTACTTGAAGAGGTGTCAACAGAGGAGTGTTCCTCATCACCTGCACTGTCTTCCTGTTGGTCCATGATGCACAGCCTATTCCTAATACTATCATTTGATTGTTCTGCTTCACTAATGCATGCAATGTTTGTACTGTCTTCACTAGATGCTAAATAGTCCACTATGGAGCGAAGTTTCTTAAACTCATTGTCTATCCAGTCATGACATCCCTTACCCTGCACTAAAATTAAGTTGGTGGTATAGTAGATGTGTATTTTTAAGAGCTTGCCTTGGTCTGTGCATATTTCTAGGGTTGACTGAAAAAGATCTGATGGGGTGGGGGATGTAAAGTCAATGTCATCTTCAGTATCATAGATTTCGTGCTTTGCTCTATATTCTTTCCATGTTGAATTGAAAATTGGGGGGGCATATTTTCCTACATATCTATGAAATAATGTATATCGCCAATGAGGCATGCGGGTGTGTATACATTCGAATTTTTTCTGGATAGAGTCTAATGTGTTCTGAATTTCTTCCAGTCTATGTGTGTTAAAAATATTGTCCCTTGTCATTGATCGTGTAGTCGGCCTCATGATGAAGTCCCTATGTGTCCCTAGTGCCGTAAAGGTTTGTTTACATATATTCAAGTAATGCCATGGTTCCCCTACGGCCAAAGCCTAGCCCCTGACGGGGCATGGCAGCCGTGGGCTTGGCCTAATGAATTAACCTAGTGATGTACATTCATTTTACTTTGAAGCTATTGGTTAGGCCTACTGTATTCATTCTGTTTTGTTTTTGTTATTGATTTTTTCTCACATATTTATAAATATATTGGGTAGGCTTATATCTCAATGTGTATCATATTTTTAGGTAGGTAAAAAAAAAAAAAAAAAAAAAAAAAAAAAAAAAACACCTTACTTGTTGGAGATAATAAACATGTTCAACACCTCAGGAACAGCACCGAAGAAAACCGCACATGAACCACTATGTGATGTGATGTGAAAATGTGAAGATAGAAACACAATTAAAGCACAAATAAAGCACAAAACTAATGTGAAATATACGGCAACACTGAAGACTAGAAAGTAAACGGGAACTCTGAAATAAACTGAAATAAACTGAAATAAACTGCAACACTGAAATAAACAGCACAACTGAAATAAACAGCACAACAGCACAACTGAAGCCGTAGGTGAAACGTTCCGCTTGGCTGCACACTGGAGCCCCTCTTCAATACGTCTTGACACTACGACGGTCGGGAGAGAGAGCCAGAGAGAGAGAGAGAGAGAGTGTGTGTGTGTGTGTGTGTGTGTGTGTGTGTGTGTGTGTGTGTGTGTGTGTGTGTGCCCACAGGTGCGTGCGTGCTCATGCTTGTTGTTTAGTGTGATACATATTTTACTGTATTGTATCATATCGTATTGTATTGTATCATACTGTGTTATCCACCACTTTCAGTCAGCGCAAGAGCAAATAAATAATGAAATCAATCACCTTTGAGTCATTAAACAGGCAAGACCAAAAACATCAAGAGATGACCGGCACAAAGGAAAAGCAGAAACAAAAAGAATAATTTACTAAAAAGATACTGAATAGCGAATCTAAGTCAGTAAGATTGAAACAAAGGCACTGGCTGCCATTGCTGCATAGAAAGCTAACGAGAACAGTCAATCTCGCCTCAAACGGCTGAAGGAAGGGAAATAACAACTTTTGCTTTGAATATTTCCGGTTTAAATAAACAAATTACTTCCCTTCGTGTTATTCCCTTGCATTTCTTTTCTCCTTTTGTCATCAGTGAGAGCAAGAGACAGGCAACGCGAGGTAAGATACCATGAGAGAGAATTATTCAGCTTCAATGGTATTGACTAGAGGAAGCGTTGTTTATCTTACCCACCCTTGAAAATGAATAAAGATCACACACCCCCTCCCGCGCGCCTCACACACACACACACACACACACACACACACACACACACACACACACACACACACACACACACGCACACACACACAACACACACACACACACACACACACACACGCACACACACACACACACACACACACACACACACACACACACACACACACACACACACGGGGCACAGAGAGAGAACATTGAACACTGAAATGATTTAATTGCACATCGGGCTTGGGCCACAATACAATATAGAAAAGAAAATAGGAAAAATATCTGACATAACAGCACCTATCTGTATTCTACAATCACTGGATATCTTAAGCTTATGTACATTTCATACCTACTACAGTTCAAGTCTTCAGGACAGTTGTCTAACCACATTTGACATTTCACTTTTACTGTAATGATCAGAATCAGAGACATTAGTATAAGAGGGAGAGAGAGAGAGAGAGAGAAGAGAGAGAGAGAGAGAGAGAGAGAGAGAGAGAGAGAGAGAGAGAGAGAGAGTTCATAGTAGATGTGGTTGTTTGTTTTTTTACTTTGTATTATCTGTTGTTATTATTGTCGTTCTGATAAAATCGTTTTCTGACAATTCGGTGTTGTTGTATGGTAAGCTTCTGGTTGAGCCCAGAACAAAGACATTATCATTAGTCAGTTCTGTACACTAAAACATTTATACCATTGCGTGTTGTTATCTCGTGAAATGATAACGTATTGAGACTATTCACTTCATTTTAATACAGATTTATAATAATAATGATAAAATACAGAATTTCTACAGCGCTGAATCTTGTAAAGCAAAACATATCGTTTATCATCTCATCAAGAGAAATTCTGACAGAATTCTGCAGTATTTCTGTAGAAAAGACAGTAAAACATTTAGAGGAGACCCAACAGTAGTCACAACTCTTTAAAACACAACTGCCTATTCTAATGATAATAATAACAACAACAACAATAATAATAATACATGGAATTTATATAGCGCTATATCTTGCAAAAACAAATCAAAGCGCTTGCATTCGACCTATACAACACACAAGCAACCAATAACAATTAATAATTTTAGCAAATTCGATTGTACACACACGCACACGCACACCCCCACGCGCGTACACACACGCGCGCACACACACACACGCCCGAATACATTTATAAAGGTTATACACTTTGGCAGAGTGAAAGACATTTCAGATTATGTGGCAGGGACAGATAAGAGATGGAAACAGAAGGCAAAAATCTTACGTTTGAAATAAGTGTGTCTTGAGGTTGGATTTAAAAGTGTCATAAGTAGGCTTTTGCCAAAGGGAGAGAGGGAGGTCATTCCAGATCGATGGACCAGAAACAGAGAAAGAGCTGTGGCCAACGGTAGATAGGTTGAATCTAGGTATTCTTAAG
>CM060325.1:32130262-32132762 GCA_030674155.1 Stramonita haemastoma
GTTTTTGTTGTTGTTGTTGTTGTTGTTGTTTTTGGGGGGGTATTTTTTCACCCTATTACTAAACCTGAACTGTTCTTCCCTTTCCTCCTTTAATTCCGCCTTCCTTATTGTTAGAGTTGCTATTTGTTTGTGTGTGTCAACTCTTTTGGCATCGTTTTTGTTTGAACATCGTTTCTTGTAGGTTTCATTTTTCTTTCAAGTTTGCTGTAGATGGCTCTTTTTTTTCATTTGATTTCTTAAAGTTTATTTAAACCTTCTTTATTTAATCCTAATTTTCCACCTTTGTTCTATTTTTTGTGATTCCATTCGCTTCTCTTCTCTTTTCTTCTCTCTTTTCTTCTCTTCTCTTCTCTTCTTTGCTCGTCTATTCTCTTCTCTTCTGCTCCTTTCTATTCGATTCTTTTTTGTTCTGTTCTACATAGGGCTCATCTGAAATTGACTGTAGGGTAGTAGACTTTCTTTGTATCTATTTGTGTAGCTTGTAAAGAAAACTAACTCTTAACCAAGCTTACCACTTCTTCTATCTATCTATCTTTCTATCTCTCACTTAGTCTGGAGACCGTGAGGGCACCCATGAAGACTTGACAACCAGTTCCCTCCACTCCTCTCTCTGTTCTGCCTTTTTCAGGGTTTTGTTGAGTTCTAGGCCTGTCCATTCGCTGGTGTTGTCCTCCTATATCTTCCTTGGTCTGCCTCTTTTTCTTCCTCCTTGGACAGTGCCTTGCAGTATTGTTTTTGCAAGTCCTTTTGATCTTGTGACATGCTCGTACCATTTAAGTTTATGCTTCTTTACGACCAATGGTTTGCTGGATTCTGTTATGTACGTCTTCGTTGCTGATGTGGTCTCTGTTGGAGATGCCAAGGAGTCTCCGGAAGCATCTCATCTCTTCTGCCTGTACTTGTCTCTTCAGATCTATAGTCAGGGTCCATGATTCACAGGCATACAGGAATGTAGATATGACAAGGGAGTGCATTAGTCTGATCTTGGAGTTGAGTGAGATATTTTTATCCTTCTAGATGGTGTTCAGTTTTGACAGTGCTTCTATTGTTTGTGCAATTCTGCATACTACCCCTGGCTTGGACCCCTTGTATGATACAACGGCTCCCAAGTACTTGAAGCTTTGAACTGTTTCCAGCTTCTGGTCATTGACCCTGATATCAATGCTGATTCCCTTGATGTTATTGGTCATCAGTTTGGTCTTCTCTGCACTGATTTCCATGCCCTATGTTTTAGAGGTCTTGTTCAGGTGTTCTGTTAAGCTGGCAAGCTCCTGTTCTGATCCACACTTCTTACAGTCTCAAAACATATAGGAACTTCTCTGTTTCTGAATTCTTTGTCTCTGAAAAAATAAAGTATTTGGGTGGAATCGAGGAAGTATCAATATTAAAAGACAGTGTTGTTAAAAAATTAAGAGTTAGTGTTGTAAGACGAGCCATCATATTTGATTCCTCCCACCCCACCCCTTACCAACTACGCCACTACCACCACCACCACTACCACCTCCACCACCACCACTACCACCTCCACCACCACCACTACCACCTCCACCACCACCACTACCACCTCCACCACCACCACCACTGCACACTGCACTGATACATCTAGAGGATAAAACACTCAGTTGTATTTGGATTATTTCATAGTAAATCTCTGAAGATCCTAGCTGTCTTAAAAGCAAACAAACAGATGAATAATTTGCCAGTCACTTCCTGACTATGTTTACCAGCCATTCACTGATTTAGTTTGCTACACACTTACTTACTTACTTACTTACTTACTTACTTACTTACTTACTTACTTACTTACTTACTTACTTACTTATCTACTGATTGACTGACTGACTGACTGACCGACTGACTGACTGACTGACTGACTGACTGACTGATATTGGGTGGTTGGCTATTGGGATGGTGGGTTAGCTACCTGGTTGGCTGGTGAACTAAGTGATTACCAAGGTGTTTACTTTACCGTTTGCCTATACTCTTAGCTAATTAGTCGGATAAGCAACTTAGCTTGTCGCGTTATTGATTTCTTTCTAATCGTGTAGACTATATTTGTACGTACTCACTTTTTACTTTTTGTTATTTTTTCTATCTTCTGTATTCATATCCATTGACTCATTTGTTCGTGATTTTTATTTTATTTGTTTAATTTTTTTTGTGCTATATTTTTTATCACCCTTGCCTGCAAACTGAAATGTCAAACACAGCTTCAAGCCAACCTTGGGAACACCGAACCTTAACCTTTGATGTAATTTCCTACCCCTTTAACCCACCCACCCCCAAATTTCCCCCTACCTCTCCCACCACACCTCCTCAACCTCCTTCTCCTCTTCCTCCTCCTTCCCTCTAAAGAAAAGAACACTAATAAATAATTTTTTTTAAAAGACTGACTATGGAACCTCAAAGCAAAGAGCCAGAACACAGAAAGAAGCCCCCGCCTCCAAAGGCGTCCTTGTCCTACCCTAGCATCACACTGGCAGAGTCCGCCAAGGACATA
>CM060325.1:32147762-32155262 GCA_030674155.1 Stramonita haemastoma
TCATGTTGGGCTACCAGCTGTGAGGCAAGCTGCATAAGTTGCTGTGCACACTGACCAGCAGGGATGGTTGGGGTCCAGCTTTGTGAGAGCGGGCTGTGCATGTTTGGGGGATTAAACCCAAGGGAAGCAGAGCCCATAGGAAAGTTGGACTGTCTCTGACTGAAGTCTGCATTTTGTGCATCCTGATGAGGGTAGTGATGTGAGAAGGGGAATCTGGGATGAGAGGCACTGGGAATCCTATAGTCTGGGTAGGAGAATGGAGGTGGACATGGAACAGATGACTGCAGTCCACCAGTCTGAGGCTGATTGTTTCCATCCAGGAATGATACATTCCTGGTGGATTCTTGATGACGGGATCCATGGAGAGAATCACCAGGATGATCAGTATTGTTCTGAACCACCCGGCGATTCTCTACCAATGGTAATGGTGGAAATTCACTGACAGACAGGAGTGGCTTCCCCTGTATTCTTCCATCCTTTACAGGTTTGGATAAAGACCTGGGGACTGAACCAAAATTTTGTTTGGTGATCCAGGAGTTATCTGAAATAGGCTGAATACGTGAATCATATCTCTTGCCAATAGCCTGTACTATATTGTCTGAGGGTTTTGAGTAACGTGAATGGGGAGTCTGGGGGAGAAATTGTTTAAAATTAATTGCTAGGCGGGCTGTTCCCTTTGGACTGGGGTGAATGGCATCTTTGTATAAAGCCTGACGTGGGGCACCATTTACAGTGAGAAAACTTCCATGATTGTCAATCATGTCTATCTGCATGTTAGTGCAGGCTGTGTGCATATTTATATTAGATGGTGCTATGGTATTGTTTAGATGGTGTCTACCACGGGCAGGAAGAATGGAACTGAGAACTATACAAGCTGCAGGGAAACATGTTTTGCTCAAAGATATAAGCTTGGTCCAATTTTGAGTGGACATGGGTCCTCTTGGACAATCATTTATTCCTGTATGTATGATAAGGGTTTTTACCTGTTCATGTTTAGCTAGATCTTGCAGCCAATTAATAATGTCTAATACAGATAGTCCTGGAATGCATATTTTATATAGAGAGTTACTCTGGTTATCCAGTCTTTTTGGGTTGATATGTCTGATCACAGAGTCTCCTATCAAAACAGATGAAGCCTCGGCAGGGATGTTCAGTTTATCTAGTATCTGCTTAGCAGTTTGTTCTACTTCTGTTTTGGTCAATGAAATTTCATTCTGGGCTGAATCAGTTTGTTTAGATGAGGCAGGCTTTTCCTTTTGTGAAAGGGAATGGGTTTTACTGCTCTCTGAAAGATCTGGCCCCTGATTTAGATCTGACAGAGTCTGAAATCGGTTGCTGACAGACACATTGATGACCTCATCACATTGTTTGTCATTGTTGTCACAGTCAACATGAGAGTCAGTAGAATGGTTGGGAATGTTGTCAGTCACTGTGGAGTGTGCATGTGATGGCGGGCATGGAGAGTGACTGGGGACATGCACCAGGTTCTCTTCAACCTTGGTGCCTTTATCAATGTCACACATGTCAGAAGGTTCACATTGAGTGAAAACATCCTTTAGTACACATGGCTTTTGCTTTGTTTGTTTTAACTGGGAGGAAAGAGAACCCAGACATGTTTTCAGAGATTGAGTTTCTTTTACAAGGCTGTTAAAAGCTGTGTTTAAGTTAGTAACACTAGCCTTTAAATCAGCAATCATAGACCCTAAGGATTCTTCCCTGAGGTCAATATGATGCTTAAGTTCCTTTTTTAGTGAAACTTTTGAATCTTCCTGACTTATAAGGAAATTAGATGCTAAGTCAGACTGATTACTAAGAATAAGTTCTAGGGTTGATTCAATGTTTCCTAGTTTGTCGGATACAGTCTTGTTGTTATGTAGAGAAGGACACAGTGTTCGCCTCCGATATTTCTTTACTGATTTGATTGCTTTTGGAGTGTCTTTTAAAGTTACTTTTTGACTTTTTCCCACGCAACTAGTAGAAGTTGGAGTTTCTGATAAGTTGGAAGCACATTGTTTGTCATCATGGCTAGACACATTGTCAGTCTCACTTGAGTTAGTTGTCATTGTTTGTAAGGGTTGTAATAAAGGCGATGCATAGGAAGCATCATTTCTGTGTGCTTCCAAAATGTCTTCATCAAAGTACCACTGGTTTGATGGTGGAAAAGAAGATGCCAAAGGTAGAACAGCAGTTGCACTGATATCTTCACTGGGAGTGGACAACACAATGTTCTTGTCTTCATCTTTTAAAAAGGTAAATGGCACTGAAAGCAGAGCTTTCTTCAGGTTCTGCAAATCTGGGTTTCTGGAATACTCTGTCACAAAGTCTTTCAGAACTTCAAATTCTTTTTTGTCCCAGTTTTCACAATCAACACCCTGGCACAACAGAGTTCCTGTGCTTTGACATGTAAAATACAGGGAAAGAGTTATACGTTTTGATCCCTGAAAAAAAATGCGCACAACTGACTTTGCCAAGCATGAAGGTTCATCAATCCACAGAGATGGGGAAAGGACGTTATCTTTATTGTCATAGTCATCTTTCTGAATGTGGATTAGGTCATTGGTAATGGCAGTATAACGATAAAAAAGGCAGTTTCTCCAAGTAAGGATTTCTTTTCCTGTGCAGGAAAATGTCTTTTGTAGACAGTCCAAAGTGGGCTGCAGTTTATTATCTGGCAGAGGTGGGGTGGTAGTCATAACCTTGGTCTATGACATCACAGTTCGTAAACAGTTACAGTGCTTGCAGTCATTAGTTATGCATGCTGACCTGGACAGGGGACCAAAGGGAGGTCAACGTGAATACATAATGTTCACCTCACCTGCTTGGCACAGTGTCAACAAACAAACTCCACTATTCACACAGGTTGTTTAACTGCACGTGCACTCAACGCATTTGTCCGATTCAAAACAGTAGATATTTGTGAACACACATCAACTAAATAAGTTGTTCTTTGTTTCATATCGATACATCAGACGATAATAACAATCAATATACTATTTTCAGGAACAATCAATTTACATCTTTGCATTCACATACCGTTGATGAAGACGTATGCAAAAAATCATAAGGATATCTGTCATATAGCACTCACAATCCGGCACAATATGGAGAGAGACAGAGACAAGATGGCGGAAACGGTGTGCATCTAAACCGATAGCCAGCTGAGTTACCGCAGTTGTAACGTAAGTTATGACTAGATCAACTCGATCTAGGAGCCTAGGAAGCCGTATAACATCTCCGGCTTCCAAAGAAAACGTACAAATCAAGAAAGTCAGTGATGACAGCAAGAATCTTCGAAAGAAGGTTCTGAAGCGTGCAGAACAGCAAATTAAGCCTGCTCTGGACAAAGCTTCAGATCCAGCCGGCAATGCAGAAAGCACAGGCCTAGCACCAGCTGACACAGTGAGTGTTATCCGTGATTTAAAATCTATTATCACCAATTTATGTGACCGTGTTTCAGTGCTCGAACGTGTCATTAACGATCAAAATGACATGATTCGAAAATTATCAATCAAAAACAGCCAAGAAACTACTACTCCCAAGCACGACAAAGAAATTCCTATCAATTCAACCAATTCTACCTGTGCTACCTACGCAGAGGCCGCAAGATCTGCATTGTCATTGTATGCAGATCATCACCCTACACACAAAAGGCCTACTACAAAATACTCAGCCCCAAACAACATGAAAATGCAAAGGGGTAAAAATAGAACACGTAACTCCGACACAAATGACGTCGGAAAACCAAGTGACGTAATGTATCACTTCAAAAAGGCACGTAATATGCCTTTGGAAACAAAAGAAGAACAAGATCTTCCTCAAGTTATGATTCTGCATGACTCTGTTGTTAATAAAGTCAGTCCTTCACGTTTGGGTTTTTCGTATGGGTTTGATGCTGGGTCTCTCAAGTGTTTCACAGTGGAAGACATCTGTCCAACTTTTGAGGATGCTCAACTCTCGGTTGATAAATCACTGGATGCTGTTGTGTTTCACTGTGGAATGAACAACATCAAGAAGACGGACCCCAAAACGTGTAGCCAACAATTCACTAAATGCATCAAGGACATAGCCAAAAAACATCCCAGGCTGAAGATCATAGTCAGCAAGATCGCTCCGGTGAAAGACTCTCAACTCAACATGAAGAGAGAAGTCTTCAATGCCCTGGTGACTTCAGACCTGTTTGGCATCAACAATGTTTCCCTGATCAGTCATGAGAACTTGGATACTGGCTTCAGGACACTGAAAGATGGCCTTCATCCAACTTCAAAAGGGGCCAGTGTTCTGGCCGTCAACATTGGAAGACATGTGAGGGCTCTGTTCTGGGAAAAGCCCAAGAAAACAGCAAGAAGGATCCCTCCACACCTACCCAGGGTCCCCCAACGCCTTCATGAACAGCTTCCTATTGTCAGAGATCATCGGAGCCCTTGGCAGAACATGTATTCCATTCTGGATGACTGGTACTACTATAACTAAATTTATTGTTTGCCCTGCGGTAACTTGGCCTGCAAACTGATGGACCGTTTTTCTGTCACTTATCAACAACTAAAGTATAAATTTTTGACTTTTTAGAATAATTGTTTGATTCATCATTAAACTCCCCCCCCCCCCCTCCCTTTATCACCATTTTAGTAACTAGCTTCTTTTGTTTTAACTTGAGTTATTGTTTTGGTTACTTGCTTATTTTTTGGTTTTTTAAATATATTTTATTACTATTATTTATTTTTCTATCCATTTGTCTTGATAACATAATCTTTACTAAGAGAACAGTCATGAGTAAGGCTTGTTCTTTTAGAATTATGCAATGGAACTGTAGATCCATCAACACTAACCTTTCCTATCTAGTACAACATCTTGCTTCTCATAGTTATCATGTACTGATGCTTCAATCATTGAATGTAACTGAAAACAAATTACCAAAACTGACCAATTATTTCTATCCACCAGTAACTGGACACAGAGTTCACAACGAAAAGGTAAAAGCAGCAATTTATATTCACAAAAGTTTGGATTATAATTTGTGTGTTTCACCTGTGCCAACTGATATACCAAACTTACATTCCTGTGCAGCACGAGTGAAAATTAGTAACAACCAAATAATCAATTTTGTTTCTGTATATTTGCCCAAAGGTCCCAATGAAGAAAATACAGAATGGGTTCGCTCACTTCCTATGTTAAATGATAAATGGCTAATTGCTGGAGATTTTAATGCCCACTCCCCTTTCTGGGAAAAGGACAGTGTTACAATCACCAGTAATCGGTTTGTAGAAAACATTGTGGACTCTTCTCTTTATCTTCTTAATGATGGAAGCATCACAAGGGTTCCTGATATTTCTAATCAAAGGGCTAGTGCCATAGATCTATCCATCATCTCACCCATTCTAGCCCCTTATTGTACATGGGAAACACATAATGATACACTAGGAAGTGACCACACTCCAATTGTAATTACTCTGTATGATAGCTCTGTGCAAATAGACAAAGTTAAGGACATTGTACCGAAATATAACTATAGCAATGCTAATTGGGACAAGTTTCAGTCTCTTTTGAGAGTACAGGATACAAGCCTTTTTATAAGCAGTGATATCAATGAATTTTATGCAAAGTTTGTAGAAAGTATTCTAATGGCTGCAGATAATTCTATCCCAAAACGTTCGTCTGTGAAGTCTAAAAAACACACAGGTAACATATGGTGGAATGAAACCTGTCAGAAAGCTGTAGATGAGAAGAAATTTTTCTTTAAAAAGTACATAAGAAACAAGTCCTCAGAAAATCATGCTATTTTGAAGAGAGTTAATAAAGCCACTGACAGGGTTATAGCCCAGGCTAAGAGTGATTTCTGGGCGGCTTTCTGTAATAAAGAAGTAAATAGTCATAAAGATCTACAAAAGGTATGGAAAAAATTTAATGACATGAAGCATGGAATTTGTTTACCCCAGTATCCTATCAATATTAAAAATAATGATTTCCCTACTAACTCAGACAAAGGAGAAGCTTTTATTGATATGTTTGCCAATACGATGAGTGACAATGGTTTGTCTCAAACACAGATTATGTTAAGAAGTAAGGAAATGCAAAAAGATAAATATAATGATCCTATCTCTGATGACTCACTGTACATAAATGCTCCAATAACTCTGCAAGAGGTCAAAGATGCCATTCAATCTCTTAGTAATAAAAAGACATCTGTAGGAGAAGACGCAATATCAAATGAAATGTTAAAACATCTACCTGATAACTGGATTTCACTGTTACATGAATTATTTCAAAAATGCTGGGCAGAGGGCACACTTCCTCTACTATGGAAGCAGTCTGTAATTATTCCTATATTAAAACAAGGGAAAGCCAAAGAAGATATAAATAGCTATAGACCCATTGCATTAACTTCACATACAGGAAAACTTTTGGAAAAAATTATTTTAAATAGATTGGTGTATTTTTGTGACAAAAATAAAGTACTCCCAGTTAATCAGGCAGGCTTCCGTAAAAGCAGATCAAGTATAGACCATCTCGTTAAGCTTACAACACAAATCAAACATCAGTTTGCACGTAGAAAAAATATCCTTGCTACTTTCTTTGATGTTCATAAAGCTTATGACCAAGTTTGGCATGCACGATTATTATTTAAACTTAAATCTATTGGCTTGTCTGGTCATATTTACTTTTATGTTAAAAATTTTCTTAGTGGCAGAAGTATCAAAGTGAAGATTGGAAATACATATTCTAACCCAAGATCTCCTCAAATGGGTATACCACAAGGTTCTGTTATTGCTCCTTATCTCTTTAACATTTTGGTTTATGACCTTCCTAGTTCATTGTCGAATAATGTTGTCCTTGTTCAATATGCAGATGACCTCTGCATGTGGATGAAGACAACTATGAAAAAGTCAACACCAAAGAGACAGCTAAATTATGTGAAGAAAGTATACCAGCTTGAGCTTGATAATCTCAGTATTTACATGATAGAAAATGGTTTAAAACTGTCTCCAGAGAAAACTAACATTGTACTCTTCAACAATGGAGCCGATTCCCCTTCCCTGCCAAAGTTCAAACTCGAAGACAGGTATCTTGAGTACAAACCTGTTGTTAAATTCCTGGGTATAAATCTTACCTCAAAACTAACATGGAATTATCATATTGAATATTTGTTAAATAAAACCAGAAATACATTAAACCTTTTAAAAGTAGTAAGTAAACAACAATGGGCACAAGACACCACAGTTCTTAAACATCTATCCTTGTCTCTCGTTCGTTCTAAACTAACATACGGCCAACAAGTCTTTTTTAATGCTCCAAAATATTTACTGAAAAAACTTAGGAGTCTTGATTGTAAAGCCTTTCGCCTTGCTTTGGGTGTACCATCACATGCCTCATCCTTAGGTACCTACAAAGAAATAGGAGTTCTGCCTCTGGATGAATATCGCGAATTGATGCTGGCAAAGTACATAATAAGAAGCTCAGCTACTGAAAACAATGTTGATCATGAAATCTACCTGAGATCGGATG
>CM060325.1:32165262-32167762 GCA_030674155.1 Stramonita haemastoma
ATGTATGTATGTTGTTGACCCGAGTTCGAATCTCGTTTAAGATGATTTTTATTCTGGAGTTAATATCAGTGCCGACTCCACTCTCCCTAAAATTCCTTCGGATAAGACTATAAACCGAGGCCTCGTGTGCGATCACACGCAGAACATCTTGCGCATACGTTAAAAGTGTTCCGCTTTTCGGAAGAGTAGGGCATTGTGTGCCGGTGGGAACGGATGACAAAATTTACAAAGCTGTATACACACGGGGACTCGATGTAAAAAAGCACATAGTGTTTACTCTGTTAACCTCGAAATAAGAGAAATCTATCTATCTATCTATCTATCTATCTATCTATCTATCTATCTATCTATCTATCTATCTATCTATCTATCTATCTATCTATCTATCTATCTATCTATCTATCTATTTGTCTGTCTGTCTGTCTGTCTATCTGTCTGTCTTGTCTATCCCGTTGTCTGGCGACCGTGGGGGCACCCCCGAAGGCTTGACAACCAGTAGCCTTCATTCTTCTCTCTGTTCTGCCTTTCTTAGGGTTATGTTGAGTTCTAGGCCTGTCCATTCGCTGATGTCCTCCCATCTCTTCTTTGGTCTGCCTCTTTTTCTTCCTCCCTGGACAGTGCCTTGCAGTATTGTTTTGCAAGTACTTTTGATCTTGCGACATGCCCGTACCATTTAAGTTTACGCTTCTTTACAATAGTTAGGTTTTCTTTTTTATAGTCGTTTTTAATCCAATACATTGTGTGTCTCTTTCTGTAAGAGAGAGAAGGTTGTTTTGTTGATTGTTTTCTTTTTTCACTTTAAACTTTGTTGCTTGTTTTTTATCTACTAATTATTCTCACTGTCTAAGGGAAGGTGATATTAATGTCTTTGAAATTCTATGTTGATTTTTTTTAAACCTCAGACAATACGTCCTTTGTCTAAAACTGAAAAAAAAAATTTTTTTCATTCCTCGTTTGAAGCTGGATCGATGGTCTAGAGGTAACGCGCCTAACTAGAAAGTAAAAAGTCCTTAGTCGAAAGCATGCAGTGGTTTGATCCCCGTTTGGGGGGAAAAATTCCCTATCTATTACATCATGAGTCGTGGTCTGGGGGCTACTCTTTCGGATGAGACGATAAACCAAAGTCCCGTTTATTATGCAAAATTATTTGGTGCACGTAAAAGAACCCACGGCAACAAGAGGGTTGTCCCTGGCAAAATCCTGTAGAAAATGCCACTCTGATAGGGAAACAAATACAGTTGCAGACAGGACAAAAAGAAATAATGGGTGCGCTGCTCTTGTGAAGATCCTGGGGTAGGATAGCCCCCATTTCACGCTGAGAAATGTGCTGTGACTTAAGTGGTATAAGATAGGATGCATAAGGCTCCCAGGTTTACTAAAGGTGAGCTTTTCACATATGCAAACCATTAAGGTAGCCACATGCCGACTTCGAGAATGATGTCTTAACACGTAACCAGCGCGCATGTGATTTTTCTTTTTGATTTTTTGTATGATGATCCGTTCCTACCGTACAAATGACTTTTCCAAAAGGGAGAAAGAGACTTAAAGTGAGCGCAAAGTGTTTCGCCTGCGTTCGCTTCGGGTACTCGATTTATTGTCTCATCCGAAGGACTTTGGTGAGGTGGGGGAGGGAGTCAAGGCTGATGTTAAATCCAGGAGAAAAAATCTTCCTTCGAACGGATGTCTCGGTGGTGACTCACACTTGGTTTCGATCCCAGGCCGTCAAATTGTGGAGCGCAGTGCTCTAACCTATCCTGTCCACCTAAAGTTTTCTTCTTTCACCTTTGATGCTTGTTTCGAAGAATCCAATGCGTAGTGGCCTTTGTCTAGGAGAAGGTCAAATCACACAGTGCATCACCATCGATATGAAATGTCTCCTGTTTCAGTGACTAACTCACTGATTTTGCTCTTTAAACGTTTAGTTTCTTGTCTAATAAAAGCAGTTGTTTTGTTTGTTTTCTTTTTTGTTTGTTCTTTTTTGTTTGTTTTAATAGGCGTGGTTGGCTTGCTGAATATTTCAAATAAGTTGAGCCGTATCTGACAGTTCACACGATTCTTTACTACCTGTGTAAAAGAGTGCGCTGGAGAAGACTTGGGTTCATGCTTTGTGTTTTTGTCGTTGTTTGTTTTCATGTTTCACAATATTATTGTGGTATAAATTTCAGATTCTTCGGGTATATTTTCTAGCTTTTATCTGCATGCGTATGTACACAAGTACTAGCAGTTCTGCACAAAACATTTACCTGCTAGATTGCACAAACTGTAGAACGTTCTGGAGGGTGTCTTATATGACGGAGTGGGTGAGGAATTGTATGTAAAACGTTTTTGTTTTTTTAGCACAATTAATTATTGACACACATACTCACAGATATGCACGTGCACACACACACACACGCACACGCACACACACACACCGCACACACACACACACACACACACACACACACACACACACACACACACACACACACACACACACACACACACACACCAAGAAAAT
>CM060325.1:32172762-32202762 GCA_030674155.1 Stramonita haemastoma
ACTGGCCTTCAGACTGTCGTCTTCTTGTGTGCTTCTCTTCTTCTCTTTTCTATCTCACTTTTCCTTTCCTTCTGCTCTTGCCTATTTTGGTTTGGTTTGGCTTAGGTTTTTCATTTTGTTTTTGTGTTGCTATTCATTTGTTTATCGGTTTTTTTTTGGATTGGTTGGTTTTTGCTTTGTTTTGTTTTGCTTGGGTTTTGTTTTTTTTGCTTTACCTTTGTTTTGCTTTGCTCTATTTTGTCTTTCTCTAGTGTTTGTTTTGTTTTGCTTTGCTCTATTTTTTTAACAGATCTGCAGACTGCGTCGTGACTTCCGTGCATTTCTGCAGGAAAGGTCGTTGACTGCATGCTAAAAATAATGCAAAGGTAATCAGTGTAGTAAAAGGTACACATGCTGTCCAAAGCGCACCCAGTCTTCAATGCATGTCATGGGGCAGGTGTGTGAGCAGGCTGGCATGTACACAAACACACACGCACACGTGAGCGCGCGCGTTCAGACACGCACGCATGCACGCACAGACGTACATACACCCACACACATACACTTACACATTCACAGTCACACATGCGTCCATATGCAAACGCACACAGACACACATGCATGCACACATATGTGCACATATGCGCATGCATGTACGCACTCACGCACGCACGCACGCGCCCGCACACACACACGCAAACACACACACACACACACACACACACACAAACGTGCGTGTACGCACATATGCATACACACACACAAATGCGAACGCGCGTATACGTTCATCTTTATACACATACACAAACACACACTCGCGCACACACGCGCACACACACGCCACCACACACGCACCACACACACACACACACACACACACACACACACACACATACATACATACATACAAACATACAAGCGCAAGCGCGTACAAAAATGCTCACCAACACGTATGCACATACGCACGGGCAAAAAGCAGGCTTCAGCGAACAAGATGGCATCAAATGTTGGCGGTTGGAAATGGGGGAGGGGGCTGTTTGGTACTGTGGTGGGGAGGGGGTGTTAGTGTGCTTGTTTTGGATGTTGCTGTTGTTTTTGTTTATGAGTATTTTGTTTTTCAGTTTTTTTCTTTTTGCTTCTTAGCTAATCCCATGAAATTGACAACTTGCTGACATTTGTAGTGTTTGTGTTGGCCTGCCAGACAGGTAGCTGCATTCCGACTTCAGAGGGGACACTAACAAATCCTTGTTCTAAAAACAAACAACACTCAAACTTTGAAAAAGTATAGGTAAAAGGTAAAGGTGTCCCATAACCTATGTGGTCGTACAGGAGCAAGGCATGAAAGACCTCAGCTTTTCTGGGGGCCAACATATTGAGGGCGGCGCCCATTAACCCCTCCTCCCCCCCCTCGCTGCTTTACCTTCCCTGACCCTAAAAAGGGCAGGTACCCATTTACAACTGTATTGAAGCCAAGGCAGGAACAGTGTCACTTTTCTACTTGGTAACCACGCTGGATGCTGCTGAACTTTCGCCTGGGGGAAAGCGAGCGCTCTGACCACTGGGCTATCTCGTTCCCTCAAATAGTATATAAAACCAAGTTCTTTTCTGTTGTGCAGAGGGAGTACCGAGACCTTGCCGACCAGCTGAGTGACTACACCGTCAAGTGCCTGGACAGGGTGAGGACCCAGAAGGAGCTGGAGATCGTGCTCAACAAGACGGGCAAACCCACGGTGGAGAAATACGAGAGTTTGGCTCGCTTCAAACTGGCCCTCAAATTCAAGGAGAAAAAGGTAAGAAGTGATGAATGAAGAGAGAAGAGAAGCTGGAAAAAGGAAGAGAAGATGTGATGAGTATGAAGAGAAGAAAATGAGATAATGAGGGGAAGAAATAGAAGAGGAGTAAAAAGAAGATTTTTGAAATTGAATTGTTTTAAAACACTATGTTGGACATGTTTTTTTCTTATGTGGTAACAGCATAACTGTTGATCATACATTTATATATGTTAGATGTTGAAAGACTACATACCAACTCTTACCTCATTATAGTCATCCACAGTCTTCAGTGATCCTTTATTCATGTATATTTTCTTCAAATCGCTATTGTGCAGACCAGTTGGTTCATTACTATGATTATTACGGACTTGAAATACATTCTGTTTTAGTGAAATTGGTTTCCATTTCTTGGTTATTGTTAGATATACAGTTTTTACTGTTCTCAAGTTAGATCTGGTTACCAATGTGATTTTGTTGTTGTATTTATTTATCTGAAATTAGGTTATAGATCTAGCTGCTGTTGCCTGTTGTACTTAAGTACTATTCAGTAGTTGTATTTTGAAGTATTCATAGTAGATCGGTCATCTGATTTCCATTTATTTCCCCTCCCGTATTCAAAATATGTGGGCATTTACCTCCAAACAATGATCCAGACTCCCCCCCCCCCTCCCTTGTCGGTCTAATATCACAATTTGGGAAGAGACTTTAAATGAATCGAACACACACACACACATACAAACACACACGCGCGCGCGCACACACAACCACACACACACACACAACACACCACACCCGGCGCGCGCGCGCGCGCACGCACGGGGATGGGATAGCCTAGTGGTCAGAACATTGCGCTCGCAATTTGACGACCCGGGTTCGATTCCCGTTCGAGGAGATTTTTTATCCTGGAGTTAACATCAGTACTGACTTCCACTCTCCCCAAAAGTCCTTCGGATGAGACTATAAACCGAGACCCCGAGTGTGAACGCACGCAGAACATCTTGCACACACGTTAAATCCTGTTCCGCTTTTCGTAAGAGCAGGCCATTGTGTGCCGATGGGAACAGATGACATTTACAAAACTGCATACACACGGGGATTGGATGTAAAAAGCACACGAGTGCTTATCCCATTATTCTCGATATAAAAAATAAATTAAAATGAATAAATAAACACACACTACCATTACCAGAATAGGTAGAATCCGCAAACACAAACAGGTTATGCCAACATGCCATTTATTGACATTTTCCGATGCATCCATACCTTGCATATGGGTCTGGGTATTGTGTAGAACTTTTGTTTCATGTCATGTGGCAGCTTAGAGCCCCATCCTCTGTGGTGGCATCATCCCACTGTTTCAGCTCCTCTAATGTCATTCACCTCCAGTTCAAAAGCAACACCCCCTACGGGATGCTGGGGCCTGTCAGTGTCTTTTATTTATTTATTTATTTATTTATTTATTTATTTATTTATTTATTTATTATTCTTTTATATCGAGGATAATGGAATAAGCACTCATGTGCTTTCTATTACATCCAGTCCCCGTGTGTATGCAGTTTTTTGTAAATCATGTCATCTGCTCCCACCGGCACACGATGGCCTACTCTTACAAAAAGCGGAACAGGATTTAACCTGTGCGCAAGATACTCAGGTGTAAAGAGTGATAGCAAAGGAATCCTTGCTGACACTCAGTTTCCAGAGGGTGGGGATGCTCTATATACTGACAGAGGTCCAGAATTCCCATGAGTTCAGGTGAAGGAGCCACCATGGAAATATTTATTGTTGATGCTTAAAGGAGCCACCATGGAAATATTGATCATGACAGTCTCTGAGTGAACTCAGATTAAACCCATATCAAAGACATCACCTCACCTCACCTTACCTATCCCGTAGTTGTGTAGACCGTAAGGGGCATCATTGAAGATTTTGCGACCAGCTTCCTCCATACCCCGAGGTCCTCCGCTTTCCGAACAACCTCAACTGACAGTGTCAACCTTCTTCCTTTCTCAGCACACCTTTATACAATGATCAGAGCATATCATATCAAAATATATTAAAGTTTGTATTCTCTGTGGTGAAAAAAATAACGAACAAACAACAACAGTACAACAACAATACACACACACACATTCAAACTCTCTCCTCACACACACACACACACACACACACACACACACACACACACACACACACACACACACACACACACAATGATCTCACAAAAGATCATTTGACTTACTACTTGACTACACAACACTCAAACACACATCATCACACACACACACACACACACACACACACACACACACACACACACACTGAAACACACACACACACACCACCACCACCACCCATAAAACCACCGCCACCATTATGCACAACGCTACCACACCCAAGGCTGTCACTTCCAAACCATACGCACAAACCTTACCGCTTTAGTCGGCAGTCGCCATAGCAACACAACCCTGTTGAACTCATTTGGATGTTTCAGTTTGCGGCGCACGCCAGTTGCCAGCAGCGCCTGGTGAAGACATGGTACAACGGTATGGGAAGGCTGCAGCGGTCTCCATGGTCGCGGCGATGCTGCATGACTTTCTTCTTCATCCTGGCCTACCCTTTCCTCGTGCTGCTACATCTCTTTCTGCCGGGAACCAAAGTGAGTGAGGAGTATACAATGGTTATTGGAAAATGACCCTCTTCTAAAAAACAAACAAACAACCAAACAAAAAAGAGTTGTGACAGGTTGTCCTTCACTGTGTGTATGTGTGTAGCCTATATGTGGTGGGGGAGGTGGAGTGGTGTGGGTGTGAGGGTGTGTGGTGTGTGTGTGTGTGTGTGTGTTATTTAATTTTATTTTATTATTTTCTACCGAGGATGATAGAATAAGCACTCATGTGTTTTTTTTTACATCCAGTCCCCATGTGTATGCAGTTTTGTAAATCTTGTCATTGTTCCCACCAGCACACAATGGCCTACTCTTCCGAAAAGCGGAACAGGATTTAACATGTGTGCAATATGTTCTGTGTGCGTTTGCACATGGGGCCTCAGTTTATAGTCTCATCCTTCGGAAAGTGTGTGTGTGTGTGTGTGTGTGTGTGTGTGTGTGTGTGTGTGTGTGTGTGTGTGTGTGTGTGTGTGTGTGTGTGTGTGTGTGTGTATGTGTGTGTGTGTATGTGTACCTGGAAAACTAACAGTAATGATTGTCATAAAGTATGACCTTTCCTGTATATTGCATTGTGTTGTATTGAATTGTATTGTATTGTATTATATTGTAACTATATTTAATTGCAGTTTGTACATACTGATTTTACGTCACTTTTCTCTGCTTGAAATCCCCCCTCCCCAACCCCCATTACAACAGTGCCTTGCGACAATATAGTGCCACTTTTAACATGTTTTGTAATCCTATAAAAGGTGTTCTGTTTTTTTTCCAGTTAACAGTCACACTTTCCTCAACAGAACTTTGCCAGTGACAACTCGTTTATCATAGCAGGTTCTAGGATAAATGTGTACACGGTATTTCGGTTTACTGTTTTATTCAAAAGACTAAATTCAAATTCATATTTAAACTCAAATAATTTTTATTATCTCAAAAACAGAGACATTCAGGTGGATTACACGCCATACATAAAAACAGTAAACATAATATCACGGATATGTACAACACAGGATCCGAAAATCAACACGCACCCATCACAATATAAAAAGCACCAACAAAGCTGCATTGCATCAGCCAGTCTTAAACTCTCCCAAACAAAATCACAAGCACCCGTGTGCGCACGCATCCACACACTTACACACGGCTCGCACACAAGCACGCACGTACACACGCACATACACAAACACACACGCACGCACGCACGCACGCACGTAGGCACGCACGCACGTACGCACGCAAACACACACACACACACACACGCACGCACACACACACACACACACACACACACACACACACACACACACACACACACACACACACACAACACACACCGGAAACATTCGCTCATATGCGCACATATTTTTTTTATAACATAAGCCAAATTGTTATAACATGCTGTATTATAAGACAAATCATTTAAATTCAAACTCTATTCTATGAAAATATTAAACACAGTCTTCAAAAACTAGACCTCCTCCTGGGTAACACACTAACAGAGAAAGAAAGGAGATCAAGCTTTGGATCCAGAGAACCCTGACCTGGAACCTCTTGAAGGCAAAAGGGACATTCTTTATTCAGTTTGGGATGCCACTTAGTTGCTGAAGCCTGCATTAACATGTTAAGCTGTACAAATAAATACTATGTTGAGATGGTCTTCACCCATAATTATGCTCTTAGCTTAACAGGTTGCTTTCTCCTTTGGTTTAAAGAACTGTTTCTTCAGAAAACCATGGTTATTGTAACATCAACATTCAGAGCAACAACAAGCCAACGCCTTATAGTGTGCTCCAAAGTAAGTCAGTACAATTTCATGTGGCAGCTGATATCTAATCAATCACAGGCTTTGCACATAGTGTCTGCTGCAAACAATTAGAAATATAAAATACTAATGTAAAGAAATGGGAAAACCACTATTGTGTATCAGAAGACTGGAAAAAGTTAAGACACAAATAAGAACAGGAAATAGAAAAAAAATCTTCTGAAGCCGGAGTGTGGCTGCTCATGTAGTGAGGTATTGGAAAAAACCCGTACATGCCAATAGAGCAGTGTGCACTTTCCGCTCCACGTGATTCCCACGTGCGATGGGCGGGTCAGTCAGGGGGTATCAGACATCTCTGGGTAACACACCGGGAGAACAACGAGAAAGAAGAAATAAAAAGAGAATCAGAGTGGGAAGAAAAGGAAAGATGGAATCAAAGAAAAAATAGAAAGAGGGAGAAGGAACAAACCGTGAAGGAAAAAAAATAGAAAGAAAAAAAAGCAGGAACATCTAAACAAAGAAAGAACGAAGAAAAAGTAAAGACAGGTAGCAGGTGGGAAGAAAGGAAAGAAAGAAAGGAAGAAAGAAACAAAGAAAGAAGAAAAAGTAAAGACAGGTAGCAGGTGGGAAGAAAGGAAAGAAAGAAAGGAAGAAAGAAACAAAGAAAGAAGAAAAAGTAAAGACAGGTAGCAGGTGGGAAGAAAGGAAAGAAAGAAAGGAAGAAAGAAACAAAGAAAGAAGAAAAAGTAAAGACAGGTAGCAGGTGGGAAGAAAGGAAAGAAAGAAAGGAAGAAAGAACAAAGAAAGAAGAAAAAGTAAAGACAGTAGCAGGTGGAAGAAAGAGAAAGAAAGAAAGGAAGAAAGAAACAAAGAAAGAAGAAAAAGTAAAGACAGGTAGCAGTGGAAGAAAGGAAAGAAAGAAAGGAAGAAAGAAACAAAGAAAGAAGAAAAGTAAAGACAGGTAGCAGGTGGGAAGAAAGGAAAGAAAGAAAGGAAGAAAGAAACAAAGAAACAAAGAAACAAAGAAAGAAAGAAAGAGTAAAGAAAAAACAGAAAATACGGACAAAGAAAGAAGGAAAGATAGAAAAAAGCGACCGAAAGAAGAGGAAAGAAAGGAAACAAAGAAAGCTAAAGAACAGAAAGAAAAACGAACGAAAGAAATAAGGAACAGAAGAAAGAATAACCGAAAAAAGAACGAAAGAAAGGTAAAAAAACAGAAAGAAGAAAACCACCAAGAAAAAAAACAGAAGGGAAAGTGGCAGATGAAATAAAGAAAAAAGCTAAGGACGGAGGAAAAAAAAACAGCAAAAAAGAGATTGAACGGAAAGTAAAACAGAAGGAAGGAAAGACCAAAAATGACAGTTTACAAAAAAACAAAGAAAGAACAAACAAGAAAAGAAAAGAAAAGAAGAGAGAGAGGAGAGAGAGAGAGAGAGAGAGAGAGAGAGAGAGAGAGAGAGAGAAGGAGAGAGAGAGAGGAGAGAGGAAGAAAGATATGACACGAATTGAATTGCACTAGTTGATCTCCTCACTAGCGTTGCTTACCACCTAACAGCACATGTTCCGAAAGCAACAAGGGGAGAAAGGCAAAAGGTGGGGAATAGGGAAACAGCCAGTGAGTGAAGGAGTAAAAGATACTGCAGATAAAAGTAGTCACACAACACAAAGATGATATTTGCTTTTGTATTCAAAGGTGCCAGCTTTACATCTCTCTCTCTATGACTCTCTGTCTCTGTCTCTCTGTCTCTGTCTCTTTCTCCTGTCTCTACTCTGTCTCTGCTCTCTGTCTTTGTCTCTCTGTCTGTCTCTGTATCTCTCTCTCTCAAGTTAGAGGCATGCAGAGAGAGAGAGAGAGAGAGGGAGGAGGGGGGGGGGGGGGGGGTCGGGGCGGGAGTCAGACAAACAGACAGACATAACTATCATATTCAGGAATTATCAATGGATGAAAGTAAATGCAGGTAACCAGTTTCAACATCTCTATCATTTGAAAATGATTGACAAAGATTCAACTCAGAAAAAAACAGACATTCCAGAAAATCTTACAAAATATTTTTTTAATGACGGTATTTTAGAAAAAGAACCATGCCCTTGGCCTGACCTGACTCAGTCGAGTCCTAGCGGAAGGTCCTGACGGGGATTAGATCTCCCCTTTGGTGGTCTCTTACAGCCAGACACTGTGGTAACCTGGGAGTGTCAGTCGCATTCATGAAAATATTTGATACTCTTTTGGCCTGTCAAAGCTGCCATCAAAGCATGATCAATAAGAGAAGAAATAAGTTTTGCTGAATAAAAAATTAATACCACCCCCAAAAAATCAGTAACAAAGAAAACTTAGGAAAATAAACACCTAGTGAATAGCTTGTGCATTATGCTTGGGGATGCTATTTTAGAGGGATGCAAGAGAGGTCATAAGGATTGTATCCAGCCATATGGTCAGCGATGGGTTACCTATTGTATATTACTCTATAATCATCATCATCATCATCATCATCATCATCATCATCATCATCATCATCTGGAATTTATACAGCGATATAGAGAGAGAGAGAGAGAGAGAGAGAGAGAGAGAGAGAGAGAGGAGAGAGAGAGAGAGGAGAGAGAGAGAGAGAGAGAGAGAGAGAGAGAGAGAGAGAGAGAGAGAGATTTTGTTTTAGCCTACTTTATCTTATTTCATTGTAATATTTTATTTCGAGGATAATGGAATAAGCACTCATGTACTTTTTTTTACACAAGTCCCGTGTGTATGCAGCTTTGTCAGTTTTATCATCCGTTCCCTCCGGCACACAATGGCCTGCTCTTCAAAAACGCGGAACGGGTTTTAATGTGTGTGCAAGATGTTCTGCGTGCGTTCGCACACGGGACCGGGTTATCCGCGAGGATATAGGAGAAGAAGAGAGAGAGAGAGTAGAGAGAGAGAGAGAGAGAGAGAGAGAGGAGAGAGAGAGAGAGAGAGAGAGGAGAGAGAGAGAGAGAGAGAGAGCACTGAACTGATTTAATGACATCAGCCTTGAGCCACAATACAAAATAGAACAGAAAATAGTGAAAATATCTGACATAACAGCATCTCTCTGTATTCTACAATCACTGGTTATCTTAAGCTTATATACATCTCATACACACTGCAGTCAAATCTTCAGGAAGAGAGAGAGATGAGAGAGAGATGAGAGAGAGAGAGAGAGATAGATGAGAGAGAGAGAGAGAGAGAGAGAGAAGAGAGAGAGTCACAGACAGACAAAGACAGACAAACACACAAAAAGACGAAAAAAAACTAACAGCAGCAACAAGAAAAAACCATCAAAATCCGAACATGAAGCAATGCTGATGTGGTGGCTTTTTATATTCCTCCAGCTAGCCTTTCTCTCATGCGATTTCTCTGTCTGGAGGTTCTCAATTCCTGCATTCTCTCTTCTCCTCTCTCTCTCTCTCTCTCTCTCTCCTTCTCTCTCTCTCTCTCTCTCTCTCTCTCTCTCTCTCTCTCTCTCTCTCTCTCTCTCTCTCTCTCCTCTCTCTCTCTCTCTCTCTCTCTCTCTCTCTCTCTCTCTCTCTTACATACACACACACTCACACATACCCAAGAAATTTATCGATTACAATGGTTAACGATAAATCTGCTAGCAGCAAAAAAAGAAGTTGTGAAGCAAAGGAAATAGGATACGAAATGGCTAAATGAAAAAGTAATGGCTTGCTGATACTGTGATAGGAGTACACATTCACGTGGCCTTGTTGCCCTTATTCATGTTGTTGTTTTATTTGTTGTTGCTGATGTTGCTGCTGCCGTTTCTGCTGCTGCTGTTGCTGTGCTGCTGATAGTGATCATGATGATGCTGATGATGACAATGACGATGACGATGATTACAATGACGACGGAACGACGACGATCGATGATGATGAGACGATGAGACGACGAGATGGTGATGATGATGATGATGATGATGATGATGATGATGATGATGATGATGATGATGATGATGATGAGAGACGACGACGATGAGAAGAATGGTGGTGGTGTTGGTAGTAGCCAGTGGTAGTGGTGACAGTGTTAACTGGGTTAGGCAAAATTGTCTTTTTAAACAATCATGCATATATCTATTTCATTTATTTATTGTTTTATTTCGAGGATAATGGATTAAGCACTCATGTGCTTTTTTACATCCAGTCCCCGTGTGTATGGACTGTTGTCAGTTTTGTCATCCATTCCCACCAGAACATAATGGCCTACTCTTCCGAAAAGCGGAACGGGTTTTAACCTGTGCGTAAGATGTTCTGCGTGCGTTCGCACACGGGACGTCGGTTTATAGTCTCATCCGAAGGACTTTTAGGGGGAGTGAAGTCGGCACTGACGTTAACTCCAGAGGGAAAATCCTCTTGAACGAGATTCGAACACACTTTTAATAGATCAACAACCAGCTACAAGCTTAAAGTACCCAACTGAAATATACACCGCTATTTAATTCATTGCTGGTTTGGTTTGTTTTTGAGGGGGTGTCCTTCATTCTTTTGGACTTGTTTGTTTATTATTAGTTTTGTGTTACGATTTTGTTTCGGTTTACTCTGGTCATTCTAGTTTTTAATACGCTTATTTAATGATGAAAATAGTAGAAGAAGAAGAAGAATGAATGAGATGATATGATGGATGATGATGATGATGATGATGATGATGATGATGATGATGATGATGATGATGATGATGATGATGATGATGATATATAAATAATAACGATAATAATAATGATGATAATAATAATAATAATAATAATAATAATAAATAATAATAATAATAATAATAATAATAATAATAATAATAATAATAATAATAATAATAATAATAATAATAATAATAATAATAATAATAATAATGATTATGATGATGATGTATAAGATCTATATAGCGCCGAATCTTGTAAAGCACACAAATCAAAACGCTTGCATTTAAATGTCACGCGCATGCGACCGTTCATAAATAAAATTAACAAATTATAGGTCTACACTCACACACACACACACACACACACACACACACACACACACACACACACACACACACACACACACACACACACACACACACACACACACACACACACACACACACGGCAAGGTGACGAGATGGTGGAGACTAACTGAAAGTAGGAACAGATGTGAGGTGTTATGACGGAAGAAAAACCGAGGTGGAAAATTAATAAGTGTGTCTTTTGGTTTGATTTGAACGTGTCAAATGAAGGATTGGGGCGAAGGGAGAGAGGGGAGTCATTCCAGATGGATGGACCAGAAATAGTGTTCTGCTTTCTGCTCATTTCTGATAGGTTTTACTTTTCCCTGCTGTGGTACTTCATTTTCTCATACGTAATAAAATGGAACATCTTGCGCACACGCTATAACCTGTTCCATTTTCCAGAGGCTATTGTGTGCCAGTAGCAACAGGTGACAAAATTTACACAACTGCATACACACAGGGACTAGATATAAAAGTACTTGAGTGCTTATTCCATTCTCCTGGAAATAAGAGAATAAAAACCCCAGAAGAAACAGGGTGCAATCCAATCCCTTACCCTAGGTTATAAAACCAGGAGAAACAGGGTGCAATCCAATCCCTTACCCTAGGTTATAAAACCAGGAGAAACAGGGTGCAATTCAGTCCCTTACCCTAGGTTATAAAACCAGGAGAAACAGGGTGCAATCCAATCCCTTACCCTAGGTTATAAAACCAGGAGAAACAGGGTGCAATTCAGTCCCTTACCCTAGGTTATAAAACCAGGAGAAACAGGGTGCAATCCAATCCCTTACTCTGGGTTATAAAACCAGGAGAAACAGGGTGCAATTCAGTCCCTTACCCTAGGTTATAAAACCAGGAGAAACAGGGTGCAATCCAATCCCTTACCTAGGTTATAAAACCAGGAGAAACAGGGTGCAATCCAATCCCTTACCCTAGGTTATAAAACCAGGAGAAACAGGGTGCAATCCAATCCCTTACCCTAGGTTATAAAACCAGGAGAAGCAGGGTGCAATCCAATCCCTTACTCTGGGTTCACTTACCCTTGTTTTCTCCCTCTTTCTTTGGAGTTTGTGAGAGAAAGGTAGTGGGTATTTCTTTCTACATATTTTCTTTATCTTCATCTTCGGGAATTCTCTCTCTCTGTCTCTCTCTCTGTCTCTCTCTATCTCCGTTTTTGTCTCTGTCTCTGTCTCTAACTTTGACTCTGTCTCTGTGTCTCTCTCTGTCTCTCTCTCTACCTCTGTCTTCGTCTCTGTCTGTGTCTCTCTCTAAATCTCTAACCTTGACTCTGTCTCTCTCTCTGTCTCTGTGTCTCTCTACTCCTCTCCTCCGTCTCTCCCTCCCTCCCCTCCCCCATATCTCTCTCTCCTCCTCCTCCCACCTTTCTCTCTCCCAACACACACATTCTCTTCATCTCTCTCTCTCTCTCTCTCTCTCTCTCTCTCTCTCTCTCTCTCTCTCTCTCTCTCTCTCTCTCTCTCTCTCTCTCTCTCTCTCTCTCCTCTCTCTCTCTCTCTCTCTTCATCTCTCCCCCTCTCTCTCTCCATCTCTCCCCCTCTCTCTCTCCATCTCTCCCCTCTCTCTTCTCCATCTCTCTCTCACACACTATCTCTTCCTTCTTTCCCCTGTGCAGGCCTCGCGGATGCTGAAGTACCCTGTGGTGAAGTTCCTGTGTCACGCCACCTCCTTCATGAGCTTCCTGGTGCTGATCGTGCTGGTCACCGTGGAGTCCTCGGCCAGCGTCTCTAGCGAGAAGACCCTGGGCAGCCTGTACCCGGACGTCAACCTCAAGTACATGGCGCTGTACAACCGAGCCCTGGAGGACACGGGCAACGAGTCCGTGCTGGCCGGCCCCTCCTTCCCCCTCCGCCCCAGCATGCCCACCATCACCGAGATCATGATGAGCCTGTGGATCCTAGGTCAGAGGGGAGCGGTGCTGGGTTTTTTTTAAAGCATTTTTTGTTTTGCGTTGTTTTTTATGTGTGTGTATGGGGGGGTAGGTGGGGGTTGTGTGTCTTTGATTCTACGTCTGTTTACTTAAAGTGAGATTAGACGATGTGTGTATATGATGTGTGTGTGTGGGCGGGGTTGTGTGTCTTTGATTTTACGTCTGTTTACTTAAAGTGATATTAGACGATGTGTGTATATGATGTGTGTGTGTGGGCGGGGTTGTGTGTCTTTGATTTTACGTCTGTTTACTTAAAGTGATATTAGACGATGTAGTAGTCTTCAATTTTACGTCCTTCCACATAAAGTGATACCGGATTAGACGATGTATGTATGTGTGTGTGTGATGTGTGTGTGTGTGTGGGTGGGGTTGGGGTGTGAGGCGGGTGTATGGTTAGGGAGGGGGGGGGGGGTGAGGTTGGAGGTAGGGAGGAAGGGAGGGGTGTGATATGAGTGTGGGTTGGGTGGGGATACAACAAAAAGTGAGTGGTGGGTGTGTGTGTGTATGTGTGTGTGTGTGGAGGAGGGGGGGGGCTGGGTGGGGAGGGTAGGTAGGTGTGTGTGTTGTACGTGCGTGTGTGCGTGTGTATATTAAATTATGCACGTGCGTGCGTGTGTATGTATGTTTAAACTAATGTTTGTGTCAGTCAATGATTGTGTTTTTATAATACACATCTACCTCTTTTTAAAAAAAATCAATGTATTTGTTTCAACATTGATGTTTGGGACAATTGGGGAACATGTGTTTGTTGAATATATATTTATCTCTTTTTTGTTGTTTTGGTGGGGGGTGCAGTTGATAGTCCGTAAATAGGTCAAGGGTCAAGGGTCGGATGAAAGAAAAATTATTTGAATGCTTATCTGTGACCCTGGAAAAATAACGATTACTCCTCCATCCATTCTCTTCTTTCTTTTTCACTCCTCGGCAAAAACTCAGAGGTTTACCAGTAGTGAGATTTTTTGCTTATGCGACCATTTTTTGGTACACCATCAAGATCGCTGTATTCCGATTTGGGGCTTTATTTATTTATTTATTTATTTATTTATTTATTTATTCTTTTATATCGAGGATAATGGAATAAGCACTCATGTGCTTTTTTCATCCAGTACCCGTGTGTATGCAGTTTTGTAAATATTGTCATCTGTTCCCACCGGCACACAATGGCCTACTCTTACGAAAAGCGGAACAGGATTTAACGTGTGCCCAAGATGTTCTCCAAGATGTTCTGTGTGCGTTCGCACACGGGGCCTTGGTTTACAGTCCCATCCGAAAGACTTTTGGGGAGAGTGGAGTCAGCACTGATGTTAACTCCAGGGGAAAAATTCCCTCCAGCGGGAGTCGAACTCGGGTCGTATTCATATTGTGTGTCGCTGTTTCAGGGATGATCTTCCAGGAGTGCAGTCAGATTTTCCAGGCCGGGGTGGTGGACCATGTGATGAACCTCTTCAACCTGCTGGACTTCCTTCTGCTCAGTGTCTACACCTCCGTCTTCACCATCCGCTACTGGACCATGATCAAGGTAGCCCCGCCTGGGCCCACTGCTGTTAGGGGCCGCTTTGAGGAAACACGGGACGGGATAGTTTAGTGATCAGAGCACTCGCTTTCCCCCAGCCAAGGTTAAGCAGCATCGAGCGTGGTTACCAGTTGGATGGGTGACCCTTTGCGTGCCTTGGCTTCAGTACAGTCCCCCCAGTCCACCCAGCTGTGAATGGGTACCTGCGCTCTTTAGGGTCAGAGAAGGTAAAGTAGCGAGAGAGAGGAGATGGGCGCCGCCCTCAATATGCTGGCCCCTAGAAAAGCTGAGGACTCCGATGCTTTGCTTCCCTACGACTACATAGGTTATGGGACACCTTTACCTTGATGAAACGCTGTCACTGTTGTGTGACTGCAGGTGTTCGAACTGACTACAGAATCCAACAGAATCGCTGTTTTCTTTGCTTTTTTCAATTATGCAACTGCTATTCACATTTGATTTGACTTTTGGTTTTCAGAAGATTCAGAGCTTTAAGTATTCCATATGTTGTTGTTAGCAGTAATAGTAGTAACATTATTATTATCATTATTGTTAGTATTATCATTATCTTCATTATCATCATCATTATTATCATTGCAAGTAGTAGTAGTAGTAGTAGTAGTAGTAGTAGTAGTAGTAGTAGTAGTAGTAGTAGTAGTAGTAGTAGTAGTAGTAGTAGTAGAAAAAGTAGCAGCAGCAGTATTAACAGTTGTAGTAGTAGCAGTAGAAAAAGTAGCAGCAACAGCAGTAGTAGTAGCAGTACAAAAAATAGAAGCAGCAGTGGCAGTAGTAGCAGTAAAAAAAAAAGTAGCAGCAGCAGTATTAACAGTAGTAGTAGTATCTTTTGTTATTTCCCTCCACAGCTCTGCGATGGCAGAGCTGACCTCACCCTACGCTGTGATCTGACTGACGACACTAGAAGACAAAATAACGAGAAGTAGTGACAGGCTACAAACACACAAAGAGAGACTGCCTTACCGTTTCTGTAGGTCCTTTGCTGCTACGTGTCTTCAAACGAAACAAAAACGTTCCAAATGAGGAGAAGGAATTTCAGAGGAGACAGCCTCTAGATCGGCTGATGAGTACCAGTACTGACAGTTAGCTTCATAATGTGGCTGCACCATTATGATTACCATACCTCTCTTGCTCTTCTCTAATGCAGGGGAAAGCATGTTTACTTTTTTTAAAATGTTTAACAGAAATTGCGTGCGTGCGTACAGGGCGCGCGTGCGCGTATGTGCGTGTGCGTGCGTGCGTGCGTGTGTGTGTATGTGTGTGTGCGTGTGAGTGCATTGAGGGGAAACGTTTTTAGGAGAAGGGGGGGGCTAATCATGGGATCTATCAATCTACTATTTTTTGTTTATGTTCCATAGTGTATCATTCCCCTACCAGTGTTGACCATGGCTGTTTGATTGATTGATTGATTGATTGATTGATTGATTGTGATTGATTGATTGATTGATTGATGATTGACTGATTGACTGATTGCAGTTTTCCATGGGGCTGACGGTGTTCAGGGACCTGGACATGAACAGGACTGACCTCATCCCCCTGGACCGCTCCGTGGAGGTGGCCATCTACTGGCTCAACGCCGGTCAGCTCTCTTTTCTCTTTCTCTTTTGTCTTTCTCTTTTTCTTTTTTCTTTCTTTTTCTTCTTTTTTCTTTTTCTTTCTCTTTTTCTTTCTCTTTTTCTTTCTCTTTTTCTTTTTTTTCTTACATTTTGTCCCTAGCTCTGATTTTCAGTAGCGATGAGGTAATGCATACCGACCGTTTGCTGACATTGAAATAGCAACAATCTGACTTAGGAATACTTTGTAAAGGCAACATCTTTGTGCATGCTTTTTTTTAGTGTGTTTCTGTATTTGTTTTTTCTTCGTTTTGTCATTCTATCCTACAGGACGCTACAGCCTATTTTTCTAAAAGGTAGTATGGATTTACCCAATAATTTCTCTATTCATGTGATTAATTTATTTATCGATTTCTTGACTTTGGGGTTTTTTGTTTGTTTTTATGTTTTCTTCTCTTTCTTTATTCACCATTTCTTTTTATTCTTTTATTTCGAGGATGTGCTTATTTTTTACATCCAACCCTCATGTGTATGCAGTTTTATAATTTCTGTCATCCGTTCCCACTGGCACACAATGGCTTACTCTTCCAAAAAGCGGAACGGGTTTTAAAGTGTGCACAAAATGTTCTGCGTGAGTTTGCACACGGGATCTAGGTTTATGGTCTTATCTGTAGGACCTTTTGGGGAGTGGAGTTGGCACTGATGTTAACTCCAGAGGAAAAATCTTGAACGAGATTCGAACCCGAAGTTACTTAGTTAGTCACCTAGTCAGTCAGTCAGTTAGTCAGTCAGTCAGTCAGTCTGTTAGCTAGTTATTCAGTTATTTAGTTACTGAATTAATAAGTTTGTCTGTTTGTTATTTATTTGTTAGCTACTAAGTTAGTTTTGCTTGTTTGTTTGTGTTTTAGTTACCGAGTTAGTTATCTATATATTTAATTTCTGAATTTTTTCCCCATCTTTTTATGTATGTTATTTATCTTTTCTTCACAACACACAGACGTGATAAGTACACGAATAAGAAATGACGCGTATCACATCACCACAGGCATGACAGACGTGTCGGGATGTACACACGCAAACAACAGTATACACATCAACCACTGAAAGTCATTCCAACCAATGAAATAGAGAAAAATATTCACTGATCACTCAAGCCAATACCTGTGTGCGTGCGTGTGTGTGTGTGTGTGTGTGTGTGTGTGTGTGTGTGTGTGTGTGTGTGTGTGTGTGTGTGTGTTTGTGTGCGTGCATCCGTGCGTGTGTGTGTGTGTGTGTGTGTACGTGCGACCGTGCGTGCGTGCGTGCATGCGTGTGTGTGCGCATGCGTGCGTGTGCGCGCGCTCGTGGGTGTGTGTGTATGTGTGCGTGCTTTCTGCGACAGACCGGATGAACTGGATGACGTGGGACCCGGTGAACATGGCGGAGGGGATGTTCGCCATGGCCAACATCCTCAGCTTCTCCCGCATCTTCTACCTGCTGCCCGCCAACGAGTACCTGGGGCCTCTGCAGATCTCCCTGGGCAGGATGCTCAAGGTCAGTTTTTTTTTCTTTTTATATCGAGGATAATGGGATAAGCACTCTTGTGCTTTTTTTACGTCCAGTCCCCGTGTGTATGCAGCTTTGTAAATGGCATCTGTTCCCACTGGCACACGAAGGCCTACTCTTACGAAAAGCGGAACAGGATTTAACGTGTGCTCAAAATGTTCTGCGTGTGAGTCAACAGGGGAGTGTGGAGGGGGGGGGAGAGAGTGAGTGGTAAGGTCACTTCTCTGGGCTGAAAGGCAAAAAGAGATAATCTAGTGCTGTAGTCTAGTGGTAAAGGAGCCAGTCTTCTAGTGCTGTAGTCTAGTGGTAAAGGAGCCAGTCTTCTAGTGCTGTAGTCTAGTGGTAAAGGAGCCAGTCTTGTAGTGCTGTGTCAAATGGAATAGGAGCCAGCCCTCTTGTGCTGTGGTCTAGAGGCACAGCAGCCAGCCTTATTGTGCTCTAAGGGTCTCTAGTTCAAATTCCGTTGAAGCTGAACTTCTCACCCTCGCCCCCTTCCCTTTCCCTCTCCCCCCCCCCCCCCCCCCCCCCCCCTCTAAATTCTTGGTGGTCTGGATTCTAGTCTTTAAAGACAGGGCAATCAATAAAACCGCCACCTGTGCTGTTGTGTGTGCTGACAGGACATCATGAAATTCCTGGCCCTCTTCTCGCTGGTCATCATCGCCTTCATGGTGGGCCTGCACAATCTCTTCTGGTACTACAGCGAACGCAGAAGCATCGAAATCCCTTACGAGGGCCGCAGAGAGGCCCAGGGGGTCAAAGCCGAGGTGGCCTTTGGGGGGTAAGTGCAGGCAGGGGCCAGGCCTCTCTCTCTCCTCTCTCTCTCTCTCCTCTCTCTCTCTCTCTCTCTCTCTCTCTCTCTCTCTCCTCTCTCTCTCTCTCTCTCTCTCTCTCTCTCTCTCTCTCTCCATCCAGCCCTGAGAACTGTTTCTCTGGGAACATGCTGTTAGCGTTAAGTAAAGCGCTAAGTTACAGGGACACGAGTTGTGTGTTCATTTTTGCATGCGTCTTGATAAGCTTGAAGGCGAGTGTGTATACATGTGTGTAGGGTAGGGGGGGTAGTGCTGGTCGTGTAGGTGTGTGTGTGTGTGTGTGTGTGTGTGTGTGTGTGTGTGTGTGTGTGTGTGTGTGTGAGGGGGTGAGGGTATGGTGTGTGCGTGTATGTGTGTGAATATTTATCATATTTTATCTGAATTTATACCACTTTTTATCACAGTTGACTTCTCTGCGTGAAATTGGGGCTGTCGCCACATATGCAGTGCCTACCCTACTGCAACTGTATTAAAAAAAATTTGTTTCCCTATCAGAGTGACTTTTTTCTACAGAATTTTGCCAGGTTTTTGCCATGGGTTCTTGTATGTGCGCTAAATAATGATGTGTAACACACTGGCCTCAGTTTATCGTCTCATCCGAAAGACTAGCACCAAGACCTCCAATCAAGGTCTAATGGATGGGGAAAAAATTGGGGGCCCGAACGGGATTTGAATCACCGCACACTCCGACCCGGACTTTCCGCTTTCCAGGCAAGGCGCGTTACCTCCCAGACCACCGATCCTCCGATGTGTTAGCGTGTGTATGTTTGTGTGTGAGGGGGGGGGAGGGAGTGGGGGGGGGGAGGTGTGTGAGTGTGCGCGCGCGGGCGCGTGTATGCGTGCGCTTGATTTCTTAAAAAAATCCAACAGTATTGCTGATATTAACTTAAATGCATAATCTGTTCCCCCATATTTTTGTTTTATGGTGTGTGTGTGTGTGTGTGTGTGTGTGTGTGTGTGTGTGTGTGTGTGTGTGTGTGTGTGTGTAGTGTGTGTGTGTGTGTGTGTGTGTGTGTGTGTGTGTGTGTGTGTGTTTGTGTGTGTGTTTGTGTTTGTGTGTGTGTGCGTGCGTGCGTGCTTGTGTGTGTTTGTGTGTATGTGTATTTTGTGTGCGTGTGTGTGTATGCATGCATCCAAGCGTGTGTGTATGTGTGTATATGTGTGATGTGGCATGCCAACTACTAACATATTGAATTTTTCTCTCTCTCAGTCAACCCTCACACACACACACACACACACACACACCACACACACACACACACACACACACACACACACACACACGTACACACACACGCACACACACACCACACACACACACGCACACACGCAAACACGTACGCACACACACACACCACACACACACACACACACACACACACACACACCACCACCACGCACACGCACGCACGCACACACACACATACCACACCACACACACACACACACACACACACACACACACACACACACACAACCACACCACACACCACACACACACACAAGATGGTTGAAGGTATTTGTCTTTGATTGCTTTAGAAGTCGATTTTCTTTTCTTTTTTTGTGAGGACAGGATGGAAAAAAGTTGTGTAAATTTAATCTTCTACCGTCAGTAAAGATAATTTTGACTTGATTGACTTGACTTGACTTGACTTGACTTAACTTGACTTGACACACAGGGTGATGGCGACATTCCGCACGGTCTTCTGGTCGCTGTTCGGACGCGGAGAGCCTGACGCCGTACGTCTGGGAGACTACAACAACGACCTGACACAGGACATCGGCTACATCATCTACGGCATCTACAACATCGTCATGGTCACTGTCCTCATCAACATGCTCATCGCCATGATGACTCGATCCTTCACCAACATCGCCGTGAGTTTCTGTAGTGGTAGTGCTGTTTGCTGGTGTTTGGTGGTGGTGGTGGAGGTGATAGTGGTGGCGGTGGTGGTGGTTGGTTGTTGGTTGGTGGTGGTGGTGGAGGTGATAGTGGTGGCGGTGGTGGTGGTTGGTTGTTGGTTGGTGGTGGTGGTGGCCATTGTTGGTGATGGTGGGTGGTGATGGTGGTACTGATGGTAGTGGTGGTGGTGATTGTTGTTGTAGTGGTGGTGATGGTGTTGTGGTGTGTTGTTGTTTGGTGGTGGTGGTGTGGTGGTGGTGGTGGTGGTGGTGGTTGTTGTGGTGATGGTGGCGGTGGTTGTGGTGGTAGTGGTGGTGGGTGTTGGTGTTTTGTTTTTGTTGATGGTGGTAGTGGTGGGTGGTGGGTGGTGGTTGTTGTTGCTGTTGTTTATCGTGGTGGTGGTGATGATGGTGGGGTTTTTGTTGTTGCTGTTTATCTTGGTGGTGGTGGTTTGTTGCTGTGCCGTGTTCACGGTTTTGTTGTCCATGTAAATGCTGTAGGAGTATAAATACTACATGACTTATACGCACGCCTTTGCGTGCACGCGTGCACGCATTGCACGCACATACACTACACAAACATGTATATAATAGCATACACACCTACTACAGTATACACTTAACACACACACACACACACACATGCGCACACACACATACACACACACTACGCTACACTACACTACACTACACTACACTACACTACCCCCCCCCCCCCCCTAGAAACAGCGTTGTGTTTGCTTTGAACTCTTATGACCAGCATCTTATTATATATATATATATATATATATATATATATATATATATTATATATATATATATATATATATTATATTATAATATATATGATCAGTATAACATATATAGCAATCATATATAATATATATTATTTATTTATTTATTTATTTATTTATTTATTCATTGTGTATATCGTACATCCCGCTGACAGGAAGACTCAGACGTGGAGTGGAAGTTTGCTCGCAGCCTTCTGTACATCGAGTACATCACAGACGGCAGCACCCTGCCACCCCCTCTCAACATAATAGGCGCGCCCAAAGCCGTCTTTCGCGCCATTTTCTGCCAATGCGAATGCGGGGATGACGAGGAGGAGGAGGTGGTGGACGAGCCCATGGAAGAGGTCATGCCGGTCAAGGCCATGACGAACGGGGTCAAGCGCGAAGCAAACAAGATGGCGCCGTCTTCAGTGTCCGCCATTGTGGCGATGGAGGAAGCTGGACCCAGCACAGCTGGAGATGCTGCTGCTTCTACTGCTGCACCCCCCAATGATTCCTCAGGGGTAAGTCAACTCTCCTGATTGTTCTGTGGTCTTAGAATTCAGCCAGAAGATGGGGAAGTGGAGGGGTAGGGCTGTAAAGCCAGGAAAAAATTCTTTGAAGAAGCATCAAATGTGTTGTAGCTAAGCAGACACACACGACCTGTGTTTATGGAGAAAGGTCCACAAATGTACCCCCAAAAACCCGAGACATACAAACCTACATGCACTCGTAATGCACTCTTTAATGTCAATTTGTTAATTGATTTCTTTCATAACTTCCTGGGATATGTATGTGGGGGCCTCAAAAGCTGGAACATTTTCAGTGACTCAGATTCAGATTCGGATTCAGAATACTTATTTGCCTAAAAATTCATGCAGACTTTTTGGACATAGCACTAACAACCATCCTTTGTAATCCTCTATGGACTCCAAGTGATGCACACTAAAAACAGTGTGTCTTTGGCTGGCAGAAGATGCTGCCTCGTCTTTGTTCTACACGAAAATTGCATGCTGGGTATGTTCGTGTCATCTATTTGCACGACTGAAAGAGCGAAAAGTGAAAAACAATTATGCACGAAAAATAACTCGCGATAGCTATTTCATCCTGTGAAACGGGGACCGCAAGAAGTGTTTGTAAATTGATAAAAGAACACTAGAAGTTGTATCTAGCAAAAGTTTAAGTTTTAAAGGAAATAGTTTTACAATGCCAGAAAAAATGGAGATGAAAAGAACCTAGACAGATTTCATTTTTATCAAAAAAGAAAGAATGAAGACTGGGGGGTTGTTAGTGGAATTGATCAAAGCAAACAACAATTTGTCAGTCAACAACTGAAAACTCAAAAAATTAAATCGCGCTATAAGATCTATAGGCAGACAAAACAGAATAAAAAGCAAACAAAAAACACGTCGTGGCCTCAGATGAACGAAGGAAGAAATATAAAGCATATGAGTAAAAATATGGAGAGCAATAAAAAATATTTTAAAAAGGGGGAGAAAAGTGTCGGTGCAGAGATGTCATGAACGACATTGGTAAACCATGTTTTAGTGTACGCGGTATGCAGATTTTAAAAATTCAACAGTAAAGATGTTTCAACCATTTTTTCACATTCATTTAAGAAAATAATTTAAGACTATAACTGTCTTATTATAGAAACAACTTTTACAGATCGAGAACGTTTAAAATAAAGACAGCAAAATGACATCGTCATTGACGGGTAAGCTACAACATGAAAAAGTAGAATTCCCTGAAGAATGCAGTGTAGCGTGTGGACTCACTGGTAGCCCAGTAAAGTGCAGCATGACTGGTAGCCCAGTAAAGTGCAGCATGACTGGTAGCTCAGTAAAGTGCAGCATGACTGGTAGCTCAGTAAAGTGCAGCATGACTGGTAGCTCAGTAAAGTGCAGCATGACTGGTAGCTCAGTAAAGTGCAGCATGACTGGTAGCTCAGTAAAGTGCAGCATGACTGGTAGCTCAGTAAAGTGCAGCATGACTGGTAGCTCAGTAAAGTGCAGCATGACTGGTAGCTGAGTGAAGTGCAGCATGACTGGTAGCTGAGTGAAGTGCAGCATGACTGGTAGCTGAGTGAAGTGCAGCATGACTGGTAGCTGAGTGAAGTGCAGCATGACTGGTAGCTCAGTAAAGTGCAGCATGACTGGTAGCTGAGTGAAGTGCAGCATGACTGGTAGCTGAGTGAAGTGCAGCATGACTGGTAGCTCAGTAAGTGCAGCATGACTGGTAGCTGAGTGAAGTGCAGCATGACTGGTAGCTGAGTGAAGTGCAGCATGACTGGTAGCTCAGTAAAGTGCAGCATGACTGGTAGCTGAGTGAAGTGCAGCATGACTGGTAGCTGAGTGAAGTGCAGCATGACTGGTAGCTCAGTAAAGTGCAGCATGACTGGTAGCTGAGTGAAGTGCAGCATGACTGGTAGCTGAGTGAAAGTGCAGCATGACTGGTAGCTGAGTGAAGTGCAGCATGACTGGTAGCTGAGTGAAGTGCAGCATGAGTGGTAGCTCAGTAAAGTGCAGCATGACTGGTAGCTGAGTGAAGTGCAGCATGACTGGTAGCTGAGTGAAGTGCAGCATGACTGGTAGCTGAGTGAAGTGCAGCATGACTGGTAGCTGAGTGAAGTGCAGCATGACTGGTAGCTGAGTGAAGTGCAGCATGACTGGTAGCTGAGTGAAGTGCAGCATGACTGGTAGCTCAATAAAGTGCAGCATGACTGGTAGCTGAGTAAAGTGCAGCATGACTGGTAGCTGAGTGAAGTGCAGCATGACTGGTAGCTCAGTAAAGTGCAGCATGACTGGTAGCTGAGTGAAGTGCAGCATGACTGGTAGCTCAGTAAAGTGCAGCATGACTGGTAGCTGAGTGAAGTGCAGCATGACTGGTAGCTGAGTAAAGTGCAGCATGACTGGTAGCTGAGTGAAGTGCAGCATGACTGGTAGCTCAGTAAAGTGCAGCATGACTGGTAGCTCAGTAAAGTGCAGCATGACTGGTAGCTGAGTGAAGTGCAGCATGACTGGTAGCTGAGTGAAGTGCAGCATGACTGGTAGCTGAGTGAAGTGCAGCATGACTGGTAGCTGAGTGAAGTGCAGCATGACTGGTAGCTGAGTGAAGTGCAGCATGACTGGTAGCTGAGTGAAGTGCAGCATGACTGGTAGCTCAGTAAAGTGCAGCATGACTGGTAGCTGAGTGAAGTGCAGCATGACTGGTAGCTGAGTAAAGTGCAGCATGACTGGTAGCTGAGTGAAGTGCAGCATGACTGGTAGCTGAGTGAAGTGCAGCATGACTGGTAGCTCAGTAAAGTGCAGCATGACTGGTAGCTGAGTGAAGTGCAGCATGACTGGTAGCTGAGTGAAGTGCAGCATGACTGGTAGCTGAGTGAAGTGCAGCATGACTGGTAGCTGAGTGAAGTGCAGCATGACTGGTAGCTGAGTGAAGTGCAGCATGACTGGTAGCTGAGTGAAGTGCAGCATGACTGGTAGCTGAGTGAAGTGCAGCATGACTGGTAGCTGAGTGAAGTGCAGCATGACTGGTAGCTGAGTGAAGTGCAGCATGACTGGTAGCTGAGTGAAGTGCAGCATGACTGGTAGCTGAGTGAAGTGCAGCATGACTGGTAGCTGAGTGAAGTGCAGCATGACTGGTAGCTGAGTGAAGTGCAGCATGACTGGTAGCTGAGTGAAGTGCAGCATGACTGGTAGCTGAGTGAAGTGCAGCATGACTGGTAGCTGAGTGAAGTGCAGCATGACTGGTAGCTGAGTGAAGTGCAGCATGACTGGTAGCTGAGTGAAGTGCAGCATGACTGGTAGCTGAGTGAAGTGCAGCATGACTGGTAGCTGAGTGAAGTGCAGCATGACTGGTAGCTCAGTGAAGTGCAGCATGACTGGTAGCTCAGTAAAGTGCAGCATGACTGGTAGCTGAGTGAAGTGCAGCATGACTGGTAGCTGAGTGAAGTGCAGCATGACTGGTAGCTGAGTGAAGTGCAGCATGACTGGTAGCTGAGTGAAGTGCAGCATGACTGTTTCTCCACGACCTCACCCCTGACTGTCTGCACAGAGCTCCAACCCTGTGGACGTGGACGCCTCAGCCGTGGAGCTCTACGAAGGCAATGCCGCCACGGCGCCCAAGGTGCCGGCCCCTGCCCCTGCCCCTGCCCCTGCTGTCACTGCAGCCCCTGTGGGCGCCAAGGACAGCCCCCGCCACGTGCTGGTGCCCCTGGAGAGCTCGGAGGAGAAGCTGACCTACCAGAAGACCATGCAGCGCATCATTCAGCGCTACATCTTCGACATCCAGCGCGAAGCGGAGGTCACCGAAGGTACGATGGATGTTCAGGCTGAAGCGGGATGTGCTGGGCCTGACTTGTCAGGCGCTAAGCGGCAGCACAGGGCATTTTGGCTCATGTCATGACAAGCCAACAATAGTTGCTGTCTCAGCATTCAGTGAGGAGGGAGGGGGTGGATTTTGTTCCCTTGTTGTGTGATGGTCAGAGTGTAAAGAGTGAAGGAGTCCAAACGGGGCGTACACAGAGGGAGGATAATTCTTCTGGAGATATGTGACTGCGTGAAATAAAGATTTTGGGGGTAAAAATATCTTAAGTTGAAACAAAAAGTCGTATTATCAGGGTTCTGTTTGAACAGATGGAAACAATTTTCAACGTTTTTATGGTATCACATCATTAAATTTATGGAAAGGGGAGGAAAGGAACATGAAAGCTTGGTCGTAATCACAGACCAAATTTGTTGAGTAACAACAAAATCCTAGTAAAATGAAGCAGTTCTAGAAACAAAATTACATGGAAATTCTCAGTTTGTTTTCTTTATCTTTGTTATCTAGGCTTTTATTTTCGGGAAAAGTTTTCTGTTGACAAAGAAAGCGAGGTAGACTGAAGTGAGTGTCTGTTTGTTTGTTTTGTTTTTGTTTTGTTTTTTTATTGTGTAGTGGTTTGTTTGGAGGGGGGTTGTTTGTTTTTTGTTGTTGATTTTTAAGGAAAATCCATAAAACATTTTGTGCAAAAAAATATATGCAGGGTAAAGAAAAAGCAGTACCTTTCTTCCTCTTTTTCAGATGATTTTGAAGAAATCAAACAAGACATCCTGAGCTTCCGGTTCGAAATCATGAACCAGTGGAAGATGAAGGAGTCCCTTCAGGAGGAGATGGCCACCAACGTGAAGAACATCCTGCACATGATGAACCGAAAACCCGCCCCCCCTAAACCCGCCACCGCCATCTCTGAGGAGCCCGATGAGGACACCCCTGGGGACTCTTAGAGTGACTCAGGAGGTTGTGTGCATCCCAGTGCACCGCTGATGCACACTGACTGCTTGTTACTGATGGTGATTGAACGTTCCGGGATGTTGGTGTGGAGATGGGTTTGTTTTTTGCAAGTATTTTTAAAATTCACGGTGCATTTGACTGATGTTTTGTATACATACAATGATGATGAAGAAGAAAAAAACATTGTTGTGTTCACAAGATTGGAATTATATTTTTTTCTGTCTGGGTTGGGTTTTGGGGCAGAGGGGGGTTGTGGCTGTTTCTGTGATTCGTTGTTGGGTGGTTATTTGATAAAATCATCTTTTTATTTCTTCTATTTTGCGGTTTCTGTTTGTCTGACGATTTGTCTATGCGTCTGTGTATCTGTCTGTCTGTCTGTCTGTCTGTCTCTCACGCACACACACACACACACACACACACACACACACACACACACACACACACACACCACACACACACACACATAAAGATAATTCTGAAGTCATACGTGTTTCGTCCCCTTGTCAAAACGTTGTGTCTTGATCATGATAATAATAAAATCATGAAACCCGCCTTGGCACAAATGTTGGATCTCCATCTGGACTGCACGAGATATTTGGAGCTTAAAATTAATGTGTTATAAAAGAAAATTTTGGATCTGAAACTGGAACTGTTTGAGATGGAACTGCCACTACTGCGGGGTCCAGGATTTACACCATATTTTGGAGTTGTTGAGCATTTGTTATTCTTGGTTATTTTGATGGGGAAATGTAGTTTATGAGCGCGTCATTTCCTGGTCTGAACGTGTGATCCACGTGGCCTTTATTTGTTTTCTTCGTGGACTGTGTGTGTTGCATGCAGAATGGTGGAGCATGCCTAGCAGTCGCCGAGTATGCAAAACAACACTCTAGCAACAGTGCATTATTTTTCAAGTACACAAATAATGTTGATGCAAGCAGATTCATGCAATGGTTAATTTTGGTTCTGTTTTTTTCTCATTTTATTTGATTTAGTTTTGATATCATGTTTGCAGACGAAAACAAATGCAAGCCTTGCTGTGAATACATTCTATATTGTTAACATCAGTGGTATTTTGTGATTGTTGTTATTGGTGTTTTTTGTCAGCATCATCTTCGTTATTGTGATGCTTATTACTATTTCAGTGTTACTAACATTATTACCTTAAACTGTTATAACTGATGGCAAGTTTTGTCACGCTTCTAAATCATCATCATAATCGTCGTCATGGTTGTGTTTGATGTAATGATCTAGTAGGGGGCCTGTGACTTAGACTGGACTGGACTGGAGGAGACTGCATTAAATCGTGTTGCATTGCATGGGATTAATGCTGCTCAGAAGAGAAACGCCGAAGAAAAGGTATACAGTAAATACTGGAAAATTACAAACATACAGGAAAGGAGCTTTGCAAGTGTAGATATGATACAGGAGATTGATCAAGGTTTGCCTTTCCACACCTTTTAAAGCTTTCGAAAGATATTACACTGAATCAAACCTTAACTTTATTCATATTTTTCTTTCCTCGGCTACAGCTTCGAGGTTTACCAAATAGTGATGATTTGCGTATGCAACCGATTGTACCCACCATTCAAGTACCCACATTCCCACTCAAGGGATGTAAAATCATCCAACTTTATTAAATAGTCTGGCCATTGCATTCAATTCTGAGTACGTTAGTATTATTCTTTATGGATCAATAACAATATTTTTGACGCGAGTTATACAATCAACTTAACTTTGTGTTTTGGTCATATCTTTTTAATAAGGGAAACAGGATCTTGCGTGATAAGCACAAACCAAAGAGTCTGTTTTTACACAGTGAGTGGTTTTACACAATGCATGTATAGCATATCCTGAAGAAGCTGTGTTTTACGTTCTAAAACAAAAAAAAGGAAACTGAAATCAAGCAGCCCTTATGGTGGCTTTTCTTATTAGAGAGTCATCTATGTACATTGCAAAAACTATACTAGTTTTCAAGTTTCTAGCGTTTGAAATCTTTCATACATTTTCCAAAAGGATCTGACAATAGAAGCTCACATACCACAAGAGAACAACTTTCGTTCCCATTGTAGACAGGAAATTTGGAGAAACTACACCCCCCGAAGTCGGTATGCAACTATAAGGTCGGCAAAAACTGCTACATACGCAAAACAAACAACTCACCATTGGTGAACCTCTGAGCTTTAGCCAAGGAACAACATGCACACAACACACACACACACACACACACACCACAACAACTGATTATAATAACACAGAGCCTAGTATGCACCGAGGCCAGCTGCAACCCATGGCATGAATCGTACAAACATACTCAGCATGTATTTACAAGCTGAAGAGAAATGGGCTCCGTAATGTCCAAAATGTCCAAGATACTTTGCCTGGAAAATTCCACATAGAGTTCTAATGACATGGCTTGCAAGGAGTTTTGAGGGAAAGGTAGTGTGCCAAGATGAGTTCCTGTCAACCCTCAGTTCTCTTAGGAACAAGCAAATGGTGATGCTGATGCTGGTGGCTTTTAAGGGAAAATAGAAGACGGAGGAATAGGAGCGGGTGGAAATGGAAGGATGGGGACTAGAAAAAGGGAGAATGGGAGAAGGGGGTAGGAGGACGAGGAATAGAGAGGAAGAAGAAAGAGGATAGGGAGAAGAAGAGAAAGAGGATAGGAGGAGGAAGAAGAGACAGAGGGATAGGAGGAGGAAGAAGAGACAGAGGGATAGGAGGAGGAAGAAGAGACAGAGGGATAGGAGGAAGAAGAAGAGACAGAGGGATAGGAGGAGGAAGAAGAGACAGAGGGATAGGAGGAGGAACAGGGAAGGGAAATAAGAAGATTTATGAAAGGGGAGTGGGAGAAGGGGGAATAGGAGAACAAGGAGTAGGAGAAGGCGGAGAAATAGAAGGAAAAAGAGATGGAACATAACATAGGAGCATAGGAGAAGGAAAAAGGGATGGAACAGGAGAATGGGGCATAGGAGAAAGAGGATTAGGAGATTGGGCAATGGGAGATGGGGGAATATGAAACAAGGAGAGGAGGAGGAGGAGAGGAAGAAGGAATTGCACGATGATGATTCTTATTAACACGATTATTGACTGTCTTTCTGTCTTTCTTTCTTTCTTTCTTTCTTTCTTTCTTCTCTCAAGCACGCTGCCTTGCTTTGTAAACAGGGTGCTCAAAAAGTGACGACATTTATATATACATATGAATGTATGTAGGTATGTATGTATGTGTGTGTAGAGATTCGATACATTGATTGCCTTTCCTCCGAGCTTTCCATTTACGTATTGTCGTTTTATCTTGTTTGTATGTTTGTTTCAGTTTTTTTTTGTTTTCAGTTGTTGAGATTTATCAGGCATTCCAGGGACTAGGTGAGTCAGTATGAACCCAACAGCCATAGCATGGGGGAGGGGGGGCTTTGTTGTTATTTTACTGTATCTTTTTTTCGGGGGTGTTATCGTTTTGTGTGTCTTTATCTCGTTTTGATTTGTTCTGTGGATTGTTTTGTCTT
>CM060325.1:32205262-32207762 GCA_030674155.1 Stramonita haemastoma
TTGTTTGTTTTTTGTCTTTTCTATATGTTGTTTGCTGGGGGGGGGGGGGGTTGTTTGGGGGTGCTGTTTTAATATTATTTTGTTTGTTTGTTTGTTTTTTTGGGGGGGCGATTGTATATTGGTGTAAATCTGTTTTTAGTACTGAATATGACACGATGTATACTACAGAACTCTTTCATGACTATTTTTGTACTTTACAAACTTGGCCTTGTCTGTCTATGTCCATGCCTGTTTCAACCAGCCGGGTAGTGACCTTGTCCTGTTTGTGAATGGATTCAGCCTTGACTATGTCTTCAGTTGATTGTTCAGGTCATCAGCCTTTTGGATGAATACCCCACTTTAGAGAATAAAAAAAACACTTGTGCATTAGATTTGTTCACATGCTTATGAATGGATTCGGCCTCTAACATGTCTTCAAGTCAATCTTTTCAAGTCACCGAACCTTGTGGGGGAAGAGTTCCCTCCCATGCAGTGTGGCTGTTGACGTGGCTGTGAATGGAGGAAACCTTGAACATGGCGGTCTTAAACCGATCGTGCCAAGTCACTCAGTGTGTGGGAGGACTAATCCACCTAGGAAAGACGCTGTGCTGTGTGTTTGCTTCTATTGTGAACAGAGCCGTGATAGTAAGGTGCATGTATCAGTCAGCTTTTGATCCTGTCTGTTACCTTTGAGCTGTGTGTGGTGTGTAGGGTTTGTCCCTTCCCTACCAGTGTTGTCGTCTGCATCGAGTATCTGTTGATGAATTGATTCTTCATGCGCGCTTCTCTTCTCCAGGTTTTATCTAGTCTTAGTTAACATGTTGGATTGCGCAGCTGTTTATTTTTGTACCGGTATGTTACTGATGTTATATGGTATAGACACACAGGTTATACGCATAGGCTACTATACCATACGTACATAAGTTTGTATGGTGTGTATGTATGTGTCTATTAGATGATTCTTAATGTTATCATTCGTTCATCCTGTTAACATTCTCGATCTGCATGTGAGTCTAGGTTGAAAAACGTGTATCTTGCTTGTTTCTTGTAATCATGTCTTCTTTGTTTGTTCGACTGTTTCTTCATAGTCTTTGTGTGTGTGTGTGTGTGTGTGTGTGTGTGTGTGTGTGTGTGTGTGTGTGTGTGTGTGTGTGTGTGTGTGTGTGCTGCACGCGCGTGTGTGTGTATTCCATTATTTTCCTCGAAATGAAAGAATCAAAATAGATATGGGATACTCATGGAGTTATAAGTGAGAAGAAGAGGAGGAAAAGGCTTTATTGGCAAAACCTCTGTGACTATTTGAACGTTATACTTCAATCTTTAAAAGCGGGGCAAAACGTTCTGCGCCAATTTCTATGAAACATCACACGATAGGGTTTCTGCTTTGCGTCAACGTAACATTAAAAAAAAATCATCTTAAACATCTCTTTGGTGATTCTGAGGGCAAAGTGTCAACTGTGTTTGGAAGGAAAACTCTATTGTCAAATAGTGGGAGTCAACTTTGTGCTTTTAACAGTGCATTTGGCTGTTTTTGTTGGGTTTATTATTTTTTTTACATGCTTTCCCATGCAAGCACAGGAGTCTTGTTTGCGATGTTAGTAAGTCATGTGTCAGCGGTAGGACCTGATTCACACACAGCTAAGTTTAAAACTGCAAGCCATGTCCATATTTTGGTATGCATGTGAAATGGGGACCATCACAGCAGATATTGAAAGAAGGAAGCATGTAATGGAAATGGGATGCTTTTGCAAACTTCTTTGTATCTCAAACTAAGATCATATAACTTAGCTAACTAGAAACTAGAAATCAGAATCAAAAATACCTCTCGGACCATGTGAAGACCTCCTGACTTCATTGAAAAACACACACACACACACACACACACACACACACACACACACACACACACACACACACACACACACACACACACACACACACACACACGAAAACTGAAGTAGAGCTGTGAGGTTGACTAATGGAGATGTTTTCTGTATGCAACTGTTTCTGCCCATCTTTAGGGTGGCCGCCTTTTCTTTGGGAATGGTGATTGTCTAAACACTCCGGTATGCATGTAGGTTTCTTTTTTTACGTTTTGTCATCCATTCCTATCGGAACTCAATGGTCTAATCATCTAAAATGCGGAACAGGTTTAACTTGTGCGCAAGATGTTCTGTGTGCGTTTGTACATATGACCTCGGTATACAGTCTCATTTGAAGGAATATGGGGATGAGGGTGGCGGTGGGAGTGAAGTCGGTTCTGATTTTACTTCCAGAAGGAAATCCTCCCGAACGAACGTCCTAGATTGCAACTCGAACCAACGCCGTTAGATCGCGAGCTCAACGCTCTAAACACTAGGCTACCGCCCCCCCCCCCCCCCCCCCTCTTGGACCCTGATCAAAGTATATTAAAAAATGCCTGAGTTACATTCATAAGTGGATGTTTGTTAGTTTTTCTGGGGGGTGGGGGTTAGTGTGTGTTTGGCTTTTTAGTCGTTACTTTGTATAGGCTACCTTTTCT
>CM060325.1:32212762-32217762 GCA_030674155.1 Stramonita haemastoma
GTCCTGTACCTTGCTATAGTACTTAACACTGTACTGTCCTGTACCTTGCTATAGTACTTAACACTGTACTGTCCTGTACCTTGCTATAGTACTTAACACTGTACTGTCCTGTACCTTGCTATAGTACTTAACACTGTACTGTCCTGTACCTTGCTATAGTACTTAACACTGTACTGTCCTGTACCTTGCTATAGTACTTAACACTGTACTGTCCTGTACTTTGCTATAGTACTTAACACTGTACTGTCCTGTACTTTGCTATAGTACTTAACACTGCACCGTCCTGTACTTTGCTATAGTACTTAACACTGTACTGTCCTGTACTTTGCTATAGTACTTAACACTGTACTGTCCTGTACTTTGCTATAGTACTTAACACTGTACTGTCCTGTACTTTGCTATAGTACTTAACACTGTACCGTCCTGTACCGCGCTGTCATGTACTGTGATGTATTGTACTGTGGTGTACTGTACTGTGGTGTACTGCACTGTACTGTGTGTACTGTACTGTGGTGTACTGTACTGTGGTGTACTGTACTGTGGTGTACTGTACGTGGTGTACTGTACGGTGGTGTACTGCACTGTGGTGTACTGCACTGTACTGTGGTGTACTGCACTGTACTGTGGTGTACTGTACTGTGGTGTACTGTACTGTGGTGTACTGTACTGTGGTGTACTGTACTGTGGTGACTGTACTGTGGTGTACTGCACTGTACTGTGGTGTACTGTACTGTGGTGTACTGTACTGTTCTGTGGTGTACTGTACTGTTCTGTGATGTACTGTACTGTTCTGTGGTGTACTGTACTGTACTGTGGTGTACTGTACTGTACTGTGGTGTACTGTACTGTGGTGTACTGTACTGTACTGTGGTGTACAGTACTGTACTGTGGTGTACTGCACTGTACTGTGGTGTACTGTACTGTGGTGTACTGTACTGTACTGTGGTGTACTGTACTGTACTGTGGTGTACTGTACTGTACTGTGGTGTACTGTACTGTACTGTGGTGTACTCTACTGTGGTGTACTGTACTGTGGTGTACTGTACTGTGGTGTACTGCACTGTATTGTACTGTGGTGTACTGTACTGTGGTATACTGCACTGTACTGTGGTGTAGTGCACTGTACTGTGGTGTACTGTACTGTGGTGTACTTACTGTACTCTGGTGAAATGTATTGTGGTGTACTGTACTGTGGTGTGATGTACTGTACTGTGGTGTACTGCAATGTGGTGTAATGTACTGTGGTGTACTGTGCTGTGGTGTAATGTACTGTAATGTAACGAAATGTACTGCACCTCACTGTGCCACTATACATTTGCATACAAAAAGTTATGTAATGATTTGTACGTATTGTTTTTAGTGTAATGTATTTTTGTTTTGTACGTAATTGTGTAGTGTTGTATTGTATTGTAATGCATTGCATTGTTTTGTCAGTACCTAGTTTCCATCATTTATAAGATATGCTATTCCACCTTATGTAGCTATCTACATTGAAGCATTGCAGTACCTCTCTCTCTCTCTCTCTCTCTCTCTCTCCTCTCTCTCTCTCTCTCCTCTCTCTCCTCTCTCCTCTCTCTCTCTCTCTCTCTCTCTCTCTCTCATTCTCTCTATCCCCCTCCCTCCCTCTTTCCCTCCCTCTCTTTAGCGCAGGACTGTATATCAAAAATTTGAATCTGACTTGCTTTGCTGTTGTTGTTTTACCATCATGAACATCATTATAATGTGAACTAGATAAAATTATGTCTTTTCCAATCGATAAATTAACAGCAATTATAAGCCATGTTTTGCATCCTTTGAACTCTACATATTATTGTGACTGCACCTTTTATGGTTGTCATTGCGATTAATTTGTTCTTTGCTTTGTTTTCGATTGTTTCGGGGAAACATACACTGTGTCAGCTCTCTGTTGTTTCTGAAACTGTTGGCTTGTTTGTGTTATTGGTGTTTTTCGTTTTTATTGTCTTGTCTGTTTTGGGGGGTTGTTAGGTTGGGGGTTGTTGGTTTTGGGTTTTTTTTTTAAAAGAAAAGTAAACTAGGATTAAAATTAGGAGAGAGAGAGAGAGAGAGAGAGAGAGAGAGAGAGAGAGAGAGAGAGAGAGAGAGAGAGAGAGAGAGAGAGAGAGAGAGAGACTGACACTGACACTGACACTGACACAGTTTTATTGTCCATTCAACATTACAGCCCTGTAGACAAGGGGGGGATAACAAGTTCAGTTTTGTGTAACATAATACTAGTCAGTCTTCAAATATTCCTCTCGCTCCGCACTTAGATGTACAACTAAACAAGTTCCTTTTCCACTCACATTCCTCTCTCTCTCTCTCTCTCTCTCTCTCCTCTCTCTCTCTCTCTCTCTCTCTCTCTCCTCTCTCTCTCTCTCTCTCTCTCTCTCGCACGTATGTACGCACGCACGCACGCACGCACGCACGCACGCATAGGATCTATGATGGACCATCCGGGAACTAAAGATTCTGTTCCATTCTCTTTTTTCTGATATTCATTGCTTCTCCGATAAATTTAGCTAAGCTTTTTATGCTCACTTCGTTGCTGTCAGAAAGCATATTAGTAACAGAATTCACATCAGTGGTGCCTGTAAGGACATTTAGTGTTTCACAGTTTCTGCGTTTTTCAGAGTACGCCACACAGTTGAAGAGAAAGTGTACTTCATCTTCTGTGGCATTTTGGCATGAAGGGCACATAATATCATTAGAGTTATCTTCACTTGAAAACCATTGCTTGCAATTTTTAAGGCCACTAACTCTCAGCCGAAATCTAGACTGAGTGATAACTGTAATTGATATCATACGGGATATGACCTATTTGAATGACAACATCGGCTTTGTTAAACTGGATCAGAGAGAGAGAGAGAGAGAGAGAGAGAGAGAGAGAGAGAGAGAGAGAGAGAGAGAGAGAGAGAGAGAGAGAGAGAGAGAATGACAATGACAATAGTTTATTGTCTCAGGCAATATGCCCATTGACAAGGGGACAGTGGGAGGGGGACTGGGCACAAAACACAAAATGTCATATCCTGAAAAGTTAATTAACAACAGCCCAAATAGTCATCATGTCATGGATTCCATAACATTGCTACAGGATAGATTCAGATCACTTTTTTTATTTTTTTTTATCAGTTCTGATTAGCCCTTACAATGGAAACTGGTAAGGGGGACAAATTTCCTCTGCAAAACTGTACAGATTCAAAACATACATCTCACAACAAACTTGTCTGCAACAAGGCAATGTCTCTTCTTCATTTTTTCATGACTTTTGAAATTTTACACCGCTAACACGTGATAAATTTGTAATAATCCATGTGGCATGTAGTGTACATCTCTCTCTCTCTCTCTCTCTCTCTCTCTTCTCTCTCCTCTCATCTCTCTCTCTCTCTCTCTCCTCTCTCTCTCTCCTCTCTCTTCTCTCTCTCTCTCTTCTCTCTCTCTCTCTCTCTCTTCTCTCTCTCTCTCTCTCTCTCTCCTCTCTCTCTCTCTCTCTCTCTCTCTCTCTCTCTCTCTCCTCTCTCTCTCTCTCTCCCTCTCCTCTCTCTCTCTCTCTCTCTCTCTCTCTCTCTCTCTCTCTGAGAGAGAGAGAGAAGGGGGGGGGGGGGGGGGGGGGGGGGGGGAGCGAGGGAGACAAGACAGACAGACAGACAGAAACAGAAAGAAATGACAGACAGTTGTGATAATGTGCGCAATAACAAACAAGCCACGCCAGTTATGACGCTAACAGATGACGCTACAGAAGATGTGACAGGAGAAGAAAAAACAGAAGAAGAAAGTCTGTTAAGTGAAGACGATTGTGCACCAGTACGTGAACCATCACAGTCCACCCGTCTGTCAACTGATGACTGCAGGATAATACTGGAACGACTGCAACAACTAGACAACGACATGGGCAGTTTCCTTGAAAGAGTAGAAAGGAGAGAAAAAGAGGACTCCAAAGACAGCACTGTAAAGTCAGAACATCCTTTCAGCAAATCCACAGGACATGAGACATCTCTACCACATCGATAACTAGTGACAGATGTGTTTGATAACGGTGACAGTGTCGTTCATACTGTCTTGTTCTCATTGATGTTATGATATTTATCACTACCACGAATCGGTTTCCGTTTGCGAAGACTCTTGATGTGAATTTCGATTGTTCATTTTGTTTGCCGTTATATTCGATTTTCCTCCTCTCCCCCCAAGTCCCTATGTGAATGAGCCGAAGAGCTTGACACATTAAACCATTTGTCATTGTCATTGTCATTGTATCTCTCTCTCTCTGGCTAACTACGGTAATCCAGTTCTTTGTTTCCTTTCTTTTGCAGTGATCACTTGGCCTGCAGATCTTTTTGTGCTTATTTTAATGCTTCTTTTTATATGTCATTTTTTTTTGTTTGGGTTAATTTTCTGGAAAAAGGAAGGGGCTGCTTTCTTTCTTTTTGTCCTACTCTGTGTTGATCTTCTGTGTTTAAGGGGACTTTTTGTTGTTGTTGTTGTTTTGGGTGTTTGGGGGGGGGGGGGGGTCTTTTTCTTTTGTGAGGGAGATGAGAGCAGTAAGTGATGGGGAGTTGTAGAGTGAGTTTGTTTACTCTAAGTGTTCCTCATATTGGGTGTTATTGTTCTTATGATTATATAAGGGTTTTTAAAAATTACTTGGGGGGGGGGGGAGGGGTTTAAACCATTGTATTTTAATATCTTTCGATTTTTTTAAATAGAATTTTAGACGTTTTGCAAGTTTTGTATTGTCACACGATGTGTTGTGTTCTCATTGCTAATTTCCGTATAATCAAAAGAATGTTTTGTGATTCTTGGGTGGGTTTCGAGGAGGGGGGGGGGGAACTTTTCTAAAATAATATTTGGGATTTGCTCATCTGAAAACGTGTGATGTGGATTGAGTTTACACAATTTAAACAGTTTGTGTGTAAGGTATCTTTTTTCAAGTTGAACTTAATTTAAGCTATCATGGAATTATTGTTGTTTTTACCATTTCTATGTTTGTAATGATAATCATGTGTTTG
>CM060325.1:32222762-32232762 GCA_030674155.1 Stramonita haemastoma
AAGTGTATTTGTTTCCCTATCAGAGTGGCTTCTTTCTACAGAATTTTGCCAGGGACAACCCCCTTGTTGCCGTGGGTTCTTTTACGTGCGCTAAATAGTGATGTGTAACACACGGGACCTCGGTTTATCGTCTCATCCGAAAGACTAGCGCCCAGACCACCACTCAGGGTCTAATGGATGGGGAAAAAGTTTTGGGTCCAAACGGGGTACAAACCCCGCACACTCCGACCCGGACTTTTTGCTTTCTAGGCAAGGCACGTGACCACCTAGCTAGACCACCGATCCATTATTATGTCCTTTAGACAATTTTGTCATTAATCACAACAAAATTATACACACACAATGTACACTCAATATATACTCTATGCATCCATCAAATTCTTGATAAATATGCTTCATAACAATCACGACTGATTTCTTATTGATTCAAACACACACACTTACTCTTTCCTTCAGTTCACACTAGAATGCAATCAGCTGTACAAGAAAAATACATTCTGCATTGTTCTGCATTGCATAGTGTAAGTATTGTTTTGTATTGTGTTTTTGATTTGTAACCTTCAGATCATCTCAGAGAGAGAGAGAGAGAGAGAGAGAGAGGAGAGAGAGAGAGAGAGAGAGAGAGAGAGAGAGAGGAGGGGGGTTGGTTGCTTGCTTTTTACTGTTAACATGTATACTTCATTAAAAAAAAAAAGCCTCTGACAGTAAGATTTTAGATCTTAAACCATTCTTCTCTTGCTATCAAATCTTTTGCATGCTCCACATGTAAACTGTGTACAAGATCTTGGCCATTGCGTCATATTAAAAGACTACAGCCCAGGTCTCACTCAAGGTGTAGTAGCAATCAAAGACCTCATTCGCCTTTCCAATCAATTTGTATTTTTAAATATTGAAGTTCTATGGACTTTTCAGGGGAGAGAATATTCCACAAGTACTTTTCTACATAGTGTGAAAGATAGAAATGCAAAAACAAATGTTTAAAATGTGATTTTTAAAAACTAATCTCTGAAAGAAAAGAGGGAAAAGGCAAAAAAAAAAAAGTAAGACAAAAAAACAGACAATTTTCAGAACAGAATTTCCGGTAGATGGGGAGACTATACTGATGCAGCAGAAAAACAAGCTCATAGAACCATCAAAACAGATGAAACAAATGCAAAGCAAACATTCAAAAAGAATAAGTACATTTTCACCTGCTCCTCTTGAAACCCAAAATCACCCTCTAAAAATCAGTGACTTCCATTCAATTTAACTAAAAACTCACAACACAAAACCAACAACAAATGAGCGAAATACACATGTCAAAACAAAATGGTTTGTGTTTCAAATCACACACACTGTGGACGGCAAAATTCGAGCAATTCATACTGGCAGAAAATGCACCAATATAAGCTTCCCAAGTGGCAAAAAGGCACACAAGACCCTAATAGTCCATGAGATAAAACTTGTTTATTTCTGAGCAGACACAATTGTGACAGCTAGAACAGAAAACTGTCTGTATTATGGGGATTTTAGATCTAGAATTTATGCAACGGCTCCAATCTTTCAAAAGAAATCCCTTCCAATCATGCTTGTTGCCCACTTAAACAGAGGTTATAATCACAGCTGTCACCTCATTAAGCAATTATCTGAGATAACCTTACATAATAAACAAAATCGAGTAGAGATCAAATAACAGCCCCCCCCCCCCCCACTCAAAGGGTGAATATATTCTGCAAAAGATGAGCAGTTACAACACATATGCGGTGAGCAAAATGCATACAGACACACACAAAAAGAAAAAGATCAAGGAATCTTGCCATTGTTTGTTTCTTCTCCCTTCCCATCATTAACTTCCCTAAAAGATTCCACAGTGGAGCTGAAAGCAAGAGGAAAGGACTGCAGGACTCTGCTGCAGCCTATGTTTCTCTTCTGTTAACAGCTCCACTGTCTACAAAGTCTGTCACTATGGATAACAGCTCCACTGTCTACAAAGTCTGTCACTATGGATAACAGCTCCACTGTCTACAAAGTCTGTCACTATGGATAACAGCTCCACTGTCTACAAAGTCTGTCACTATGGATAACAGCTCCACTGTCTACAAAGTCTGTCACTATGGATAACAGCTCCACTGTCTACAAAGTCTGTCACTATGGATAACAGCTCCACTGTCTACAAAGTCTGTCACTATGGATAACAGCTCCAAGCATTAGTCAGGTCTGTGATGACAACAGCGGACTTGTGCAGGTTTACAGGCCTCTCTCTGCTTCAGGGACATGAGCACTACCCAGTCCCTGTCTGCAATGACACTGTCCCACTATAATTATTCTAGTCAGAAATGGAGGTCTTAACCCCAATCCTCGGTTCTGTTCAGACCTTGCTCAGAAAGCTGTCAGTTCCCTGTGCTTGATTTTGCAGCAACATCTGCAGCAATATTGTTTTTCTGTGACCCCTGTACTGAAAGTTGTATGCTTTTCCTGTTTCTCCTTGCACTAAAGTTTGCAACAGTGCCATTTTCAATGACCCCTGTAATGACCATTTTCCAATGACCCTGCATTCAACTTTCAAATAAGGGTCACAGAAATGACATTATTGCTATTTTTTGCTGCATTTTAGACACGTCTACAAAGCTGTATGACGTGTCTAAAATGCAGCAAAAAATAGCAATAATGTCATTTTCCTGTGACCCTTATTTTGAAAGTTGAATGCCTTTTGACATTCTACATTAAAATTTACAACAGTGCTATCTTAGCATGACCCTGTAATCAAAGAAAGTTGTATGCTTCGTGTTTCTCCTTGCACTACAGTTTGCAACAATGTCACTTTCCATAACCCCTGTAATGAAAGAATCTTGTATGCTTCTCATGTTCCTCCTTACAGAAAAAGTTTAAAACAGAGCCATTTTTTCCCATGACGGCTATACACACACACAATGGCAAGACAAAACATACAGCATGTCAATACTGTGCTTACTTACACTCCTCACCAAACTCCATGACTGCTGTGAACAGCTGAGAAAGAAATTTACCACACATACACTACAACCACAGCTGAACTGACAGTGCAGAGCTTTGTCAACAGTGAGAAGTAAAGCTCTCTCTCAGTACTGGATCTTTGCTTCTATCTTTGCTTTTTTTCCTTCAACAAATATTGTCTGCATACTCTGTATGCAGAGCCCCAATCCTATGATTAAACAAAGACTGTGACACACCAATACCTCTGCTATCACCCTGCATACATCAAAAAGAAAACTTTATGTTACTACTGGATCTCTGTTTCTATATTTGCTGTTTTCTTTCACAAATATAGTCTGCACACTCTAAAAATGAAAGGAAAAGGTGTCCCATAACATTGTGGTCATAGGGAGCAAGGCATCAGAGACCTCAGCTTCTCTAGGGGCAATGCCCATCTCCTCTTTGATTTACCTTGCCTGACCCTAAAGAGGGCAGGTACCCATTTATAGCAGGGTGAACCGGGGGGCTGTGCTGAAGCTAAGTCGCTCAAATGGTCACCCATCCAATTGGTAACCAAGCTCAATGCTGCTTAACCTTGGCTAGGGGAAAGCGAGTACTCTGACTACTGAGCTATCCTGTCCCCAAACTCTGCATGCATATAAAACACATTAATTTTCTGTCAGTGAATGAGAAATGTGAAACACCAATATTTTTGCTAGGACTTGTACATCCTCTACTGTGATGACGTTGATGCCCACTGACCGGTTCAATGAGTCAAACAACAATATACCTTTCAGCAAAATACACATACAAAAATAAAAAAGGACGGTGAAAAAAAGAAAATGCAAAAGTGGAAGACTAAAGCACAAAATGCCAACAGCAATTATAAAAGCACTGAATGTCTGAATCATAATTTATTGATTTATCATTTTTCACAATATACACACACATGTGCGCGGGGTGTGCGCACACACACACACACACACACACACAGACACACACAAACACAGACACAGACACACACACTAACTCTCTTCTTTGTAAAATTCAAAAAGACTGACATCTGTCTGCACCAATGGACAGCACTGCTGGATCTACTAACACACTCCTAAGGCATCGTACAATAGTGTAGAGTTGTTCAACTTTGGTCACCGAAAATAAAGGCATTCATAAGAAACCACAGGTTATTTTGGCAGGAACAATGTATTGTGCAGTCTGGTAAATACAGGAAAATGTCTAAGACTTCATGAAAACTTTCTCGTTTAATATCATTTTAATGTTTGTAAAAATCTGACCATTATGAGGATATGGTCAGGAAATGAAGATGATGACAAAAAATAAGATTAAGAATAGATTTTTTTTACAAAGAGCAAACAACACTAAAACTACTAATACAAACAATAGTACTGATTGTAACACTGTAATATCTAAAAACCAAAGCCTAGAACCATAGCATCTACAATAGCCTCGCAGACTTCAATGAATAAACACAAAAACTCATCAATAAAAGCAAACCAATCTTAAAAATACTGACACGCTAACACATGCTCACACACACACATGCATGCACCCCAACACATACACACACACACACACAGAGAAAATAGTTCTTCATGATCTTTCACAACTGACTCATCCCACTATGTAGCTGTTGCAGGAGTTATGAATAATATTCTACTAATTATTACAGTGATGATATTAAAATAATAACAAGAAGAAGATGAAAAAGAAAAATGCAAAAAAGAAGAAAGCGAAGAAAAAGAATGTGTAGAAGAAGAATGTGAAGAAGAAGAATGGAAAGAATAAGAATGTGAAGAAGAATGCAAAGAAGGATGCGAAGAAGAATGCGAAAGAAGAAGAAAAAGAAGAAGAAGAGGAATCCAAAGAAGATGAAGGATAATAATAATGATGATAATAATAATGAAGATGATGTTGATGACAATGCTAATAATAGTAATGATAATAGCAATGATAGTAACAAAAAACTGATGCTGATTATGATGATGACAATGATAGAGACAATAGGACAAAATATGAAAGCAGTAAAGAAACATTTGCATACTACATGCTTCTACACTAATTAAAGCTCAGCAAACAAATAACCACACCACAGCACTGATGAAGAGCTAGGTACATATAACTGCAAGATATCGTCAGCCTTACCTTCATGTTTTTGCACAACACACGCACACACACACACACACACACACACACACACAAACACACACACACTAACTCTCTTCTTTGCGAACGCACACAGAACATCTTGTGCACACATTAAATCCTATTCCGCTTTTCATAAGAGAAGGCCATTGTGTGCAGGTGGGAACAGATGGCAAGATTTACAAAACTGCATACACACGGGGACAGGATGTAAAAACGCACACGAGTGCTTATTCCACTATCCTCGATATAAAAGAATAAAATAAATAAAATAAATAACACACGCATACACACACATGCACACACACACAAACAAACACACACATACACAAAATAAATTTTAAAAAATAAACACACACACACACGCACACACACACATGCACACACACATGCATGCACGCTCGCACGCGCCCACACACCACACACACACACACACACACACACACATTTGGTGGCTGTTTTTAAAACAAAATCAACATGACTAACAACTTCATCAAAAGCAGAAGGCAGATGGCAGGCGAAGGAATACAATGATGTTATCACAGTCAACAGTATAAAACACTTCAACCCCGAGGGTGGAATGTGGCTACCTTCCTGGTGGGTACACACACACACACACACACACATATATATATATATATATATATATATATATTATATATATATATATATATATATATATATATATATATATATATATATATATATAAAGTTGGGCTCTCTTTTAAATCAAAACGTTCTTGATATGATCACCAAAAATTGGTGTCATTCCTCTCTTCCACAATACACATTAGACGTAAAAGTCACCGAGATATATGTGACACATAAAAATTACAGAAATCATAAAATGCATGCCTATAGTTGTTCTAGGCCATGAATCACAACTTAATTCATCTTCTAAACATGGACAAGCTTGTCAAGCCCCAATGTTTGGTTTGTTCAGTTTTGGGAGAAAAAACATCTCATATACCACACACCACCGCAACAGTTTCCTCATGCATAGGCAAGTCACAGAATGGTATAATTTGTGCAAGGTTTTTCTGCTGGTATTGAGTCACAACAAAAAACCCATCTGTGCATTGTTCAGGTTGTCCTACATAGCACCATGGATGGCTGGAGCTCAGATCAAGAAGCGTTCTCCACTAGCGTTTTGCGGGCCAGGTTTTTCCTGCCTGCTGTGTCTCGTATCATGGTCACCAGCTGCAACAACCAAACACATAGGCATCAGACTTTCCAGCTGACCCTTCAGGTTGGCCGCCACCGCTGTATTCTAGTGGTTAGGGCGTTGGACTCCTAATCTAAAGGTTGCGGGTTCGATCCCAGCTTTCGGCTATGGCGTTGTGCCCTTGGAAAAGGCACTTTACGGCTATTTTCTCACCCCACCCAGGTGTAAAAGGGGTACCAACCTTGTGTTGGGGGTTAACCCTGTGATTGACTGGCGTCCTATCCAGGGGGGAGTCTATGACTCTCAGTCGCTTAACGCCACAGAAACTGGGATAAGCACCGGCCTGATGAGCCTTAGGCTCAGGACATACTTTAACAAACTTAAGGTTGGCCAGGGCATTGATATGAGGAATGATGGTAGAGTTGATTTTTATACCTGTTCTAATCTGTATATGGTTGCACAGTTTTATTCTGAAATTAAAAATTTTACAAGATGACAGCCCCAATATGGTCTCTGTGGTTGGCAGGGCTATAAGCAACAGGACTGGATTGGACATTCCTAGATGTGCATGGCAGAGACTGATGTTAGCTGCGTCCCAGTTTGGTTTACACTTGAGGCAGAATGCAGTTTACAGCACTGGTTTTGTGCCCTGAAAGATGACGGCTTGAGCTAAAGAGGTGACTAACAGTAAAAAAAACAAAAAAAACCAAAAAAAACCCCAAAACCCCAAAACAAATGGTTTTGACTCCATTCCTTTCTTCTTCTTCTTTGTCTAGCGCTCAGACAGCAACTAGTGTTGTCTGTCACATAAGGCAAGCTGTGTTGCACTGCAGCAACTAGTGTTGTCTGTCACATAAGGCAAGCTGTGTTGCACTGCAGCAACTAGTGTTGTCTGTCACATAAGGCAAGCTATGTTGCACTGCCGCAACTAGTGTTGTCTGTCACATAGGCAAGCTGTGTTGCACTGCAGCAACTAGTGTTGTCTGTCACATAAGGCAAGCTGTGTTGCACTGCAGCAACTAGTGTTGTCTGTCACATAAGGCAAGCTGTGTTGCACTGCAGCAACTAGTGTTGTCTGTCACATAAGGCAAGCTGTGTTGCACTGCAGCAACTAGTGTTGTCTGTCACATAAGGCAAGCTGTGTTGCACTGCCGCTAAGCACCTGACAAGTCAGGCCCAGTGCATCTGACTTTGGTGTGAGAGAGAGTTATCTTTTAAGTCTGTCTGGAAAAACGACACAAAAATGGACCAGAAGGCAGAAGGTAGACATAGAGGAAGTGACAAGAAGAAAAGGAATAAAGCAGAAAGAAAGAGAAAGAAAGAAAATAAGGAATTTCTAGCACAAAATTTGCAGAAAAAGGGGGATGCTATTTGTTTAATCATTTTTATTTATTTATTTATTATTTTATTTTGAGAATAATGGAAAAAGCACTTGGGTGCTTTTTTATATGCAGTTCCCGTGTGCTTCAGTTTCATAAATTTTGTTATCTGTTCCCACTGGCACGCAATGGCCTACTCTTCCTAAATGAGGAACAGGTTTTAATGTGTGTGCAAAATGTTTGCGTGTGTTTGTACACGGACATGGTTTATAGTTCATCTGGAGGACTTTTGTTTGGGGCAGTGGAGTTGGCCCTGATGCTAACTCCAGGGGAAAATATCCCCTTGAACAGGATTCAAACTCGGGGTCAGCAGGTCATGAGTGCAATGAATAATGCTGTAGCCAACCAGGCTATCCTGTTCCCCCTTTGCATTAGCAGGCCCCAAGCACACCATGGGAGACTCCTTTCCATATTCTGGATACACTCAGGCCCCGTACCAGGCTGAGGACCATGCTTCTTTTGTGGAAGAGGAGCCCAATTATGACAAAAGGTATGGATGATACCAAAATGTCCAGCATGCTTATTTATTTGGCCCTCCAATAGCACAACAGGTTATGAAGTTAATGTTGGAACATCTGCCAAGTACCCATGGAATCAGGTGTAAATGGAACATCCCACTTCCATTCCATTCCATAATCATATCAAGGCTGTCACCTTATTAAGTTTCAGTGGCTCCAGTAACTTTCATTTGAAGTTCAAAACCAACACCTCCTAAGACCTTTGACATTATCTATCTAAAAAAAAAACCACACCATTAAATGACACAATACCTAAATCATTTAATTTCTTAAGGCAAATAAACCAGGCTGTGCTGAGGATGCCAGCCATTTCGCTTAATTTATCATCCCAAGATTACAACAAAAAATGTTTGAAAAAAAACCCAATCATTTTAAAGTACAAAAATATACATTAGAAAGTGCCACATGGGCAAATAACACAGCAGAATGGACATCCTGTGCCCATCCCACTGTTTAAGGTATCACTACCTGGTCACCAGAACAATGAACGCTGATAAAATGTCACATAATGAAACAGAATACTGTTTGAAAGATTTGTTTGAAAAAAGGCAGGAGAGTCGACTAGCTAGGCAGAAAATAAACAAGAGAGATGATAGAAAGGCAAGGAGGAAGACAGAAACAAAGACAGTGAGATAGAAAAATGGAAATTTCTTACACAGATTTCCCTGAATGTGGGGATACTATTTACACTGAAAGAGCCATGGGTTCGCCTGATACTGAGTAATTTAACAGGCCAAAGACGTTTTCAGTTTTTCTGGGCAGCAACGGATTACCCTTTTTGTTTCATGATATAGTGTTGAAATTCTAGGGTCAAATGGTGCGCATGTCAACTAAAGCTGTTCTGTGATGATTCTGCTTCTTGACACTTTTTGGTAAATCCTCCACATCCCTATAAAAGAATGAGAGGTTGTAAAGAATTTGAACTTAAACGTGCCAGTTATTCCACAAGCAGTAATACTTACCTAGTAAAACTACAAATGTTTATAGGATTTTAAAAAGAAACACACTGACTTCCTGAAACTCACAAGTTGCATGAAAGTCAGCGTCAAGAAGAAGAAGAAAAGACTCACGCTGGTGCAAAGGAAGACGATGACTCCATCCAGCAAATAGTTTTGCCAGAACAGGTCCATGGTACAGAACAGCAAGGTGTCAAACAGAATCAGACTCATTTCGTTGCCGTAAAACAACACCTGGTCAAAGGAATGCCCATTGTCTGAAACATAACCAGCGACACTGGCTTGAGCACACTGCCTGCAGTCCATCCCTTGATCAGGGGGGGACAGCCTAGTGGTCAAAACTTTGAGCTCACAATCTAATGGTGAGGGTTCAAGCTTGATAGTAAATGTTTAAAGATATAAAAAGTAATGCAACATTCTATCCAAATACTATCAAGGTGTAACATGGGTGCCATAACGGATCTGAATTTGTTGCAGGTCAGTAACAATATTGACATTTATAATGCAACTAACAGACAAAGCTAAAAAAAAAAAAAAACTAAAGAAAATTGTTGTGTTTAGACATCATTCCTGAAGTCAGATTGTGGCTACCTAAATGGCAGGGGAAAACGGTCACAGCAGCAAAAATCTCAACATTGGTGAACCATGGAGCTCTGGCTGAAGAACAGAAAAACACCCTCTATTATATTCTTACAATCAATCCTTTGTGAAGTCAATGGCTTTTCATGCAAATAGGATGTGACAGCATGAAGTAATTCTGCACATAGCAAAGCCTTCGCTACAAAAACAACAACAACAACAACAACAACAGCAAAAAAGTCCTGAACTTAATTTGTTTTGATTTAAGTTTCTTGCTCAGCCAGACTCCAAGATTCACCAATCATGATA
>CM060325.1:32237762-32240262 GCA_030674155.1 Stramonita haemastoma
TGCACCAGAGGTCAATTTTTAGTTATTGAGATGTTATTAATTTAGAATGAAAGGGCTATACAATACCAAAAAAAAAAAAAAAACAGATTGAAAATCAGATAATTCTATCAAAAGTTATTACAACTTAAAATTACAGACTGCAGGAAATGACAAAATGAGAAATTGACAAGTTTAGCATTGTAATAGGTGCTCGGAATGAAGGCTTGGGTATTTTTGAAACACGTTTCAAGGCACAAGGAAACAAAATTATGCCTTGATATTTCACTACAAGGTAGAATAATGGCTACAGATTTATAATCAATCAAAATCTCAAAATTGACAACTTGACGCCACCTGCCTTTAATAGCTCCTAGCAAAAAAGTGGGTCAGGTGCTAAGTGACTCATTTCGTGGTGGAGTGTCACAAATGCATATGTGCACACAGATCAGGCACTCAGACATAAACATGCAGACAGACACTCATGCGCACGTATACACACACAAAACACAGATTATACAAACCCTAACACTGCATCACAGGTGGTGGAGAAAATAGAAGAAAAATTTATCAACATTTTTTAACACTTTGTACCCCAAGGGTGCAGCTGCACTGCAGTCTCTGTGGACCAGCCCTGCAGCAGCTGAGTGCAGTGTGCACTGGGTCATCATAGTAAAATCCTCATATCTTTTTGTTTGAAGCCCATTTATTATGAAACTATGGCATTGTGTGGGTAAATGACTGTCCATTATATGCGTGCATAAAAATTTATATTGCATAAAAAAGAGTATGTTAATTATGGTGTCAAATTACGTAATTGCTCTGATTTTAAGTGGTGATCCCACTGATGGGCTTATGATTTTTACACAATGTATGCAACAAATACAACACAACAACAACAAAACTATACAAGAATCTCAAATAAACAGGGACAAACATAGGTACTATACAAGTTTTCTTCCAGCATGCATCAAATGTAATATAATCAAAGGGAACCACTGAACTGTACACACGACACTGTCACAATAACGATCATGGAATATACAATTAACATTTCTTCCCTAGTCCAAGAAAGTTCCTGAACTTTTCTACACTGCTTTATTCATATGTACAGAATGTTTGCACTTCACCAGGTGGCTTGTAGTTCATTTTCATGTAAACAGTTGGTGTTTATTGTAGCGGTACTCCCAGTACTAAGGCCACGCCCCTCCCCAGTCACCCCCCCCCCCCTTCCCACCCCTTTTAGCTGGCCTATCTCGCTCGACGAGCGGCACACAGTGAGTATCACGGGACTCAAAGCTCTCACGATCTCTATCCAAAACACGATCTTTTGGCAACGTAAAAATTCGTTTAAAACTTCTGTTACTTCGTCAGCAGTGAAAGTATGATGTACCAAAGCCATACTACAAGCATATGACACGTAAAACAACAATAAACACAACAAAAACACATCAATTTATATGCAAATTAGCTGTGAACGATGTGCGACCAACGTGGCAGCTAAAGCCAACAAGCTAAAACGACCATGTGAGAATAGAACAGAATGGGAGGGCGAAAGTGAAAGTACCTGCTGTGGTACGGATTAATCCGTACCCCGTCCACGGGAGATGATCGCGTGGTACGGATTAATCCGTACCCGGGTAGAAAGTGTTAAAGTTCTTTTCCTTTTTTATTTATCTTTTTTTATTATCCATGAACCACGTAAAGCGCCCTAAGATTCAAAGAAAATTCACTGAACAAGAGCTTGAAAAAAAAATCAATCAAAAATGTTCAAAGGAGTATTTTTTCCTTTTTTTATTTGCTTTTTTTTGGTTTATGTATCATGCAAAACACTCAAAGATCCAAAGAAGATTCACTGAACAACAGCTTGATAAAAATTGATGAAAATTTGCCAGCAGGATGGGGTTTGGGTTTATTTTTTTTGTATGCTGGTTGTTTGTCTATTTTTTTCATCCATACTTATGACACTTGCACTTGCACAGCTACACACAATCCATACACATACATGTCTTACATACAGACATACATACAGACATATAGACATGTATACATACACACATGTATACATACATACAGACTACAACAAAATACCATACATACATACATACATACAGACATACAGACATACATACATACATACATACATACATGCATGTATGCATAGATTTTCTCTACAAATCAGTGTTTTAAAAAAAAAGGTATAGCATTTAAATTACTATACACCACACCACACCACACATACACACTAAAACACCTTCTAAAATCAGTTCCTTCAAAACAAATGTTTAAGAAACTTTTGAAGAAACATCTGATGGACAAATTATGTCCGCCCTTATGTTCGACACATTTGGCTGCTTTGTTGTTATTCATACCCATGTTATTTTTGTATTTCCATTATTTTGTCTGTATGACTTGAGTTTATGTTACTGTCTTCAGTGTTATCTTGTAAGATTCTGTTTGGATGATAATCCTCATTTATTTTAGTTTTCAACCACGGTTGATATTTGTCTTTGATTGTTTTAGA
>CM060325.1:32242762-32257762 GCA_030674155.1 Stramonita haemastoma
AGAGAGAGAGAGTTCAAAGTCATATTGTTGTTTCCACATTCTGAGTTGGAGAGAGAGCTAGAGCTAGATCTAGATGAAAAAAGAGAGGTGAAAGCCAATATGATCTTGTCCCCCCCCCCTACCCAAGAGAGAGAGAGGGGGGGGAGGAAGAGAGAGAGAGAGAGAGAGAGGAGAGAGAGAGAGAGAGAGAGAGAGAGAGAGAGAGAGAGATTTATTTTATTTATTTTATTCTTTTATATTGAGGATAACAGAATAAGCAATCATGTGCTTTTTTTCATCCGGTCCCCGTGTGTATGCAGTTTTGTAAATATTGTCATCTGTTCCCACCGGCACATGATGGCCTACTCTTACGAAAAGCGGAACAGGATTTAACGTGTGGCAGTGTCTGCGTGCTTCACACGGAGCTCGTTAGTTCTCAAGGACTTTTGGGAGAGTGATCGCAACGATGTAACTCCAGAGTAAAATTTCCATCGAAGGACTGTTACGGGCTAAGTGGAGCAGCAATGTTTGATCCAAAGGAATATCGCCCCCTCGAACGGAGGCTTCAGAATGCGAGCGCAATGTCTGAGACTAGAGCTATCGCCCAGGAGAGAGATGAGAGAGAGAGAGAGAGAGAGAGAGAGAGAGAGAGAGAGAGAGAGAGAGAGAGAGAGAGGAGAGAGAAAGGTCAAAGTCAATTTTGTTTTTCCACTTTCAGAGTTGGAAAGAGAGATATATATTATCTATATCTAGATGAGAAGACAAGTGAAAGCCAATATCAAAGTCTTGTCCCCCCCCCTCCCCATCCCACCTACCTGAGAGAGAGAGAGAGAGAGAGAGAGAGAGAGAGAGAGAGAGAGAGAGAGAGAGAGAGAGAGAGAGAGAGAGAGAGAGAGAGAGAGAGAGAGAGAGAGAGAGAGTGTATGTTTGTGTGTGTGTGTTAACTGATGGACGTCTTTCTGAAGAATTTCATTTTGTACAGTCTTCTGGTGATGACCATCATTTTTGTGTGATGCTGAAGTCCTTTAGTAAAGGAAATGTTCTTTCCATTTTTTATTATACACAGCCAATATGGCATGCCGTCATCACTGTTCTCAAGCCGGGCTACTTTTCTAGCCAGATCTGGAAAACCTTTCTAAAAAATTTTTTGGTCTACCAGCTCTCTGCTGGGTCACGGCATCTTCTGCTTTAGACCTACGCAATAGATCTGTCACGATGACGTCATTTGTGCCAGGAGTTCAAGGCTTCTTGGAAAATGACGTAAACGAATAGGAAAATGACGTCAGACCAGCTGGCTTCATTGTGGATTGCGGTGCTAATTAGTAAATCTTGCCGTCCCTTGGGTATCAACGTTATGACCATCCCATGTAGCCCTATATTATAGAGATTTTATAAAGGGCAGTTGCAATGACGCACTGTTTGTTCAAATACGTGCTGTCCACGGTTTTGCGTCCATTAGCCTAGGGCGCACTGGTCAGATTACTTTGCGGCAAAGTTGAAAAAAATGCGGGAATCCGGCAAAAGCCCACCCTAGAATCAACTGTGTTCCCACACACACGCCCGTTCAGCAACACTACCAGACCTTCTGCAGACAGACACAGCTTGGAAACGATTCCTGTCTAGCTCCCGCGCTTTAATAGTAGGCCTATGCCACAGCCGGTGCACAAATATTTTTGCTCCCGCGATTTTTTTCCGCGACTGAAATATTTTTTCCGCGGAAGTAGATTCCAAAAACTTGGAAATTTGCGTTTCTGCAGACAATTCCCACCCCTGACACACACACACACACACACACACACACACACACACACACACACACACACACACACACACACACACATGAATACACAATTATACAATCACACATACATACACACACACACACACATGAATACACAATTATACACACACACACACACATAAATACACACACACACACACACAGATAACCACACACAGACAACCACACACACACACACACATACACACACACACCACACCACACACACACACAACACAGACACACACACACAATACACACACACAGTAACACTCCTGTTCCGCTTTTCGTAAGAGTAGGCCATCGTGTGCCGGTGGGAACAAATGACAATATTTACAAAACTGCATACACACTGGGACGGATGAAAAAAAGCACATGATTGCTTATTCTGTTATCCTCGATATAAAAGATTTAAAATAAATAAATAAATAAATAAATAAAAAACACACACACACACACACCACACACACACACACTCACACACAACACACACACCACACACACACACCACACCACCACACACACCCCCCCACACACACCCCCCCCCCCCCACGCACACACAGACAACTCACACACCCCTACCCCCCCACACACACACACACACCCACACACATACAGAGTAGTAGTAGGCACCCATCAGTCTAGTCTTTAGGGTGCAAAAACTGGGTAACTAAATATGGAGGGCAAACTTTTACCCATGTAGCAGACCCCCCCTCTCCACGCCACTGGAATGCTCCATTGGAATGGCAATGACCCATACAAATTGTTCCAGTACCATTGCAGGATCCAGCAGAATGTGGCCGTGTACACCCACAAGCCGTCCTGGGACTCCAACACCCTGGATGGTGTTTAAACACAACACCTGTGTTCGAGTCTGGTTGAGGAGATTTTTCTCCTGGAGTTAACATCAGTGCTGACTCCACTCTCCCCAAAAGTCCTTTGGATGAGACTTTAAACCAAGGCCCCGTGTGCGAATGCACGTAGAGCATCTTGCGCACACGTTAAATCCTGTTCCACTTTTGTAAGAGTAGGCCATCGTGTGCCAGTGGGAACATATGACAATATTTACAAAACTGCATACACACGGAGACCGGATGAAAAAAAGCACATGATTGCTTATTCTGTAATCCTTGATATAAAAGAATAAATAAATAATAAATAAATGCTGTGTTTTTTATAATTTTGTCATCCACTCCTACCGGCAGATGATGGCCTGCTCTTCCGAAAGGCGGAACGGGATTTTAACGTGTGCACAAGATGTTCTGTGTGCGTTCGCACACGGGGCCTCGGTTTATAGTCCCATCCGAATGACTTTGACATTCAGTTTGATTTTTTTTGTCAAACTGGGACGAAAGGGCGGGGCTGGGTACAAACCCAGAACCTCACGGTTTACTTGTTGACAGGCGAACGTCTTAACCATCCTGCCACCTTCCTTCCCTCCCCCCACACACACACACAAAGAAAACACCACCAGCCACATCCCCAACAGACCTGCAGGGTGGGGCTGATCTTGCGCAGGCCCTGCAGCTCATTCCACTCGTTGGCCACGAAGTAGGTGCGCCAGATGGACACGGGGGCAGAGGTCGTCTTCTTGCCGTCCTGCGTGCTGGACATGCCGCGCGGCCGCTCCCAGTCCACCAGGAAGATGTCGGCAGAGCACTGCATCACCAGCATCTGCACCAGGCTCAGGCAGCGCAGCACGAAGGCCGCATAGATCAGACCCAGCCACTCCTCAACCGCCAAACCATCAGGGTGAACCAGGTACACCACGTCCTGACGCTGCAACCAAGCACACAGGCTGACCACTCACAGCGCACATACAACATCACTCAGTCAAGAGTGCTAAAATTAGCGTGCCCCTTCCTTTTACCTAGACCATGTGTGGTCAGTTACTGCTATAATTTGCACCAGCTGGCCCCCAGCTAAGATGGGATGGGCTGGATTAATTAGCAGCTGAGAGGAGCTGAAAGTGGGGGAAACTGACAGCTGTGCACTGTCAGAATTAACAGTGTTCTGACAAAAAGTGGGGGGATGGGGGAGAGAAAAAGAGAAAGAAGAGATAACAGTTAAAGTAATCAAAGAAAAAACAAACTGCTGTGTTGTGAAAGACCTAGTGTTTGAAATGTCCACATTATCATCATTGTGGGGATGAGTGGGAGCAGTATCAGAAAAACAAGGAGAAGAACAAGAAGGAGGAGGTGAAGAAGAAAGAGAACAAAAAGCAGAAGAGGCAGAAAAAGAAGAAAAAGACATAGTAGTAGAAGCAGCAGCAGCAGCAGAGTAGTAGTAGTAGTGTAGTAGTAGTAGTAGTAGTAGTAGTAGTAGTAGTAGTAGAAGTAGAGTAGTAGTAGTAGTAGTAGTAGTAGAAGTAGAAGTAGAAGTAGTAGTAGTAGTAGTAGTAGTAGTAGTAGTAGTAGTAGTAGTAGTAGTAGCTGTTGTTGTTATTGTTATTGTAAGAATAACAGTAGCAGTAGTAACAAATTATAAAAACAAAACAAAATTGAAAAGAATATGATCACAAAAATTTGCAAAAGATATATGAGATTTCTTTTTAAAGGGATTATTGTATAACAGACAAAAGCTGATCTTATATTGCAGTTTGGGGCTTCCATATGAAATCTTTTTAGAAATCTGAAATCTTTTTAGTTTTCAACTACACACAAACACAGACACACACAAAACACAGACACACGCACGCGCGCGGCGCGCGCACACACACACACACACCACACACACACACACACACACACACACACACACACACACACACACACAACACACACACACTGAGTCTCTTCTGACCTTGAAGAAGATGAACCAGTAGAAGGCGATGCCGAAGGTGATGACAAAGAAGATGTTGGAGAGACTGCCAGCGATGAAAAAGATGAAGTTGACGATGGAGGGGAAGTCAATGGAGGGGCGCCCCGCACGCTTGGACCACACCCAGGTGCGATAGCCAGCATACAGCGTGGCCAGGGTGCCCAGGGTGCCCACAGCGATCTGGAAGTCACGCCGGTACGAGCTCCACGACATGGTGTAGGTGGTGGAGAAGGACACCTGCAGCAGAAGACACAAGGTGAACACAAGATAAGTACAAGATAAACACAAGATAAACACAAAATAAACACAAGATAAAGATGATTCATTTTTATTCCATTCCTTGGCTAAAGCTCTGAGATTCACCCACAGTGAGATTTTGTGAACTGAATGCAACTGTCTTTTCCCCACAATGAAGGTAGCTGCATTCTGACTTTGGAAAGATTAAATTCTGATAGCAAAAGGAATGCAGGTAAAATTATACGCTTTTGCAGTTTTTCTGATATGCCAGCATGTAAGTTTTTGTTAATTGTAAGCATTCTATATTACCATTTTTTAACAAAATCCATTTCATAGTTGTCAACAGTAAACCTTATGTTGTTTTTAAGTATCATAGCTATCCGTGAAGTAAGACTGCGGCTACCTTAATGGTGGGCAAAAAACAGTCGCATACCCTAAATCTCACTGTTGGTGGGCCTCAAAACTCTAACTGGGGAACAGAGGGTAAAAAAAAGTAGCACAGCTTACCATCTTTGGACAAGATCAGTCTCACAGTGGTCAGTTTTCATGTAACCATTCCTTACAAGGTTTTCTACAAATCATAGCTATCCCTGAAGTTTGAATGCAGCTGCCTTAATGGTGGGGAAAAAATGGTCACATACACAAAATCTGACCATTGGTGAACCTTGGAGCTCTAGCTAAGGAACAGAGGGAGAAAAGGTATACCAGTCTCACTTGATATGTCTCAGAAGGGCTGACAAATGTGACTCTACCACAGGGTATGTACAGAACTCAAGTGATGAAAAACAAGGACTTTCTGAAAACTTCTCTGAGACCTTTGGAGGAATTTTCATGATCCTTTCATACAGGTACACGTCAATTTTGTTTCAGTACCCTTAATGTTTAGAGGACCAAAGAGTGGATCACTACATGGTTTTGAAATTTTATTCTGTCATAAAAAAAATCAACCAAACAACCAACAGCATCCAAACAGACCAAAATCAAAGCAAAAAGGCAGGTTTATATTCCATAGGTAGCATATCATACTTCTTTTAGTTCTTACTAGCCAGATAACAACAAGTCTGGTCACATTTTTGTCTGTCAGGTATTTGTTTTTTATAACTTTTTTGTGCAACCCTACAAATGGCCTTCAGATGAACTATAAACCAAACTCCCGTGTGTAAACGCATACAGAACATCTTATGCTCACGTTAAAACATGTTCCACTTTTTGGAAGAGCAGGCAGTTTGTGCCAGTGAGAACGGATGACAAAACCTATAAAGCTGCATGCACAATGGGAAAGTGAATGTCAGAAAAGCACATAAGCATTATTCCGCTATCCTAGAAATAAAATAATTTTGAAAAATTAGTATTACAAACTGTTCTAAAGCACATAAAGAAGAAAGCAGCTGGCCAGCACAGACTGGTGTGGTTTCCTTCCCTCCCAACCCCCGAAGGCCCTGCAAGAAGTGGGCAGGCCCTGAGGAAAGCCTCACCTCCACAGTGGCCCCCCCTTCAGCAGCAGTGCGAGAGATCTCTGCGTAATTGACCTCAAAGTAAGGGACTTTGATTTTCCCGTCTGTGGTGTCATCCTGCAGCGTGATGTGCAGGGTGATGTCTTTGGCATAGCGCACGAAGGTCGCCACTTCCCCGGCCTGACCCCCTGTGCCTGCGTCACAGAAATAAAGTTCAACAAATAAAAGATGAAAAAACAAAAGAATTATGTTGCTTAAAACTTGAAAAAGTTGTCACGCTTTGTTCTGTTTTTCTGTAGTTTTTTTTTTTTAAAGGTGTCATGGCATCTCACGCCATGTAAAAAAGAAATTGTAATTATATCGAGATGGGCAATTACAGAGTACAATACTAACAGGAGCCCAGTATGGTAACCCCTATAGACTAGAACCCTTCTTTTTTCTTTACAGAGTACTTCACATCTACCCCCAAATCCACTACAGACAAACTTTACACACTTCAGAACCAAACCCATCACAAATGTGCATGGTAGGTATTTTGGGGTTTCTACAACTCACTAGAATTTGGCACAAGATTGAAGGGTATACAGCATGTCAAAATCCACACATATGCACATATATGCACCATCACACACATGCACACATGCATGCATGCATGCATGCACATATGCATGCACGTATGCATGTATGCACGTATGCACGCATGCACGCACACACCACACACACACACACACACACACACAAACACTCATGAACAAACAAAAGAAGAAATGAATTTTTTTTATCTTACCTGAAGCAGAAGGGATGCTCATTTGGTTATCCACAAGGAACATGCGTCTTGTAATTCTCCAGTCTTCAACCTTGCCTGGACAGAGGAGAAAAGCAAACATACCAAAGTAATGTATATCCCCAAAGTCAAAATGGGGCTACCTTAATGGTGGACAAAAATGGTCACACACGCAAAAATCTCACCATTGTTAAACTTCAGAGCTCTAGCTGAGGTCCACAAAAAATGCTGAGGAACACAAAAACTTTGTCCTTCGGATGAGACTATAAACCGAGGCCCCATGTGCGAACGCATGCAGAACATCCTGCGCACACATTAAATATTGTTCCGCTTTTCGTAAGAGTAGGCCATCGTGTGCCGGTGGGAATATATGATAAAATTTACAAAACTGCATACACACGGGGACTGGATGTAAAAAAGCACATGAGTGTTTATTCTATTATCCTCAATATCAAAGAATAAAATAAAAAAGAAAAAATGTGAATAATCATATTTATAATAATGACCATAACAATGATATGTCTGTAATCATGTAAACATGTGTTGTAACCTTTATGGACAGATTGTCCCAGCTGACTACCACTGTGCAATCAAGTCACATTCAAAGCGACTAGTCTGCGACAGTTTATCTGCCCCACAGGTTTGAAACTGCACTGCTGCAACAGAGTGGATGAGAATTTTTGCTGTCGACACGGCAACGTATTGACCTCTCACTTTGAGTGTAAATTACAGTTGGTTGGCGAGTTACAGTGGGTCTGCCAACAGTGGTGCAACCATGTACCCGTAAACTGAAAAGAAATGATATGTACAGCAGCTCATGCTATATGATTCTTGTAATATCCTAGGTCTCATATTTTGCATTCATTGTGAATTCATGTTAAATAATTAATGTAAATAAGCCATGTATGTGTTGCGTTCATCATGAACTCATATAATTCATGTAATATCATAAGTCATGAGCATGTTGCATTCATCATGAACTCAAGTTATATCATTCATGGAGTATCATTATAAACCATGCATGTGTTACATTCATCATGAACTCATGTTATATCATTCATGAATAGTATAAGTCTTGCAATTGTCACTTCACGGGTCTTGGTCAAACGGCATCACTCAGTCAAGGGCTAAATTAGCACATCCCTTCTTCCTTTCACAAGTCTAAGTGTGGTCAGTTCTGCAATAATTAGCACCAGTGGCCCAGCTGGCTGGGCTGGGATGGAATGGATAACCGCTGAGAGCAGCTGAAAGTGGGGAAACTGACTGACAGCTGTGGTCATGTCTTCCAGTGAGAATACAGTATAGGGGGAAGGGCATCACTGTGATCACATAACTGTGTGTGTGTGGGGGGGGGGGGGGGGGGGGAGAACTGCAGTTTCATGATTTATTTGAATGCAGTTTTATCACTCAGTGGCAGTCAGCTTGAACGATAGCAGTCATACATCTGTGACTGCTTGTGTCAAACCAGCCCCACACCTACACAGAGAAAAGACAATCAGAAGAGAAAAAAGGAAATCTGAAATCTGTTTCGCTTTCCACCTACCGGTGTTGATGGTGTCATCTGAGGAGTCTCGCAGGTTGGTGACCACCAGAGGGACTTTGTACAGGCGGTCCTGACCCGCCGCTTTGTATTTCAGATCTTGGGCTGGTTAAGGTGGCCATCATTCTTTGATTCTCCATCACACAAAGTGCTACAATAAAACTGCATCTATAAAATCACTCACATGCATCCACACACACAACCCCACACCCAGCCCTCCACACACACATATATCTCCATCAACAATAACCACAATAGTATGACTACTATGACTACTTTTGCCACAATGAATAATACTGATAACAATAAAAAAGAAGAAAATCAAAGGATACAAATGTCAAAAAACTCCAGGGGGTGTTTGACTTTATCCCACAGTCCAAGGGCCTTGATAGTGCACTGAAAAAGACAACGCAATGAAGATCAGTGAAAACACAAACACACATTCAGATTTCAATGAACACAAAACACTGATCAGTTGTTGTTGTTGTTGTTCCCAGCTTAACACTCTGGGAGGTCACCCAGAATGAATTCCCTGACTCACTCATCCCACCTGGGAATCACTGTGGGATTGAAATTGCACACTGAATGAGAAGTTTGCATGTATGACTATTTTCAAGTACCTCGCCATATAGGCAGCCATACTCCGACTTCAGAGGATTTTTTCTCCTTTGAAGGCGAGTGCAGGTTGTTCTGTTAAGAGCTTGTCATGGATGAAGGCAATCTCAACACAACATTTTACAACATCACAACATTTTAGTGTAGGCCTTGGCAATGAGCTGACATCAATAACTGACTCAACTTTTGGCCTGAGCCAGGCACTGATCAGTGAACCTTAGGAGCTCTAGCTAAGGATATGAAAAAAAATGAGCACAACAAAGAGATCATTTCCTCAGAGAGGTATTCAAAATAGACACACATTTTCTCATTTGCTGTTGTTGCCTTGCACCATGACTGGTTCAGAGGTTTTGGCAAGCCCTTTGCAGCAAGATGCAGGAAAGCAACTCCTGTCCAGACCTCACTCTTTCACTTTAACGTCCTTCCACTAAATGCTGATATCCGCCTGTGTGCATACATGTGAGCATGAGTATGTGTGTGTGTGTGAGAGTGAGTGAGTGAATGAGTGAAATGAGTGAATGAGTGAATGAGTGAGTGAGTGAGTGAGTGAGTGAGTGAGTGAGTGAGTGATGTGAGTGAGTGAGTGAGTGAGTGAGTGAGTGAGTGAGTGAGTATATGGGTGAAATTGTGAAGGTGTGCATATCAGTACATGTGTGTGTGTTTGTGCCTGTGTGCGTATATGTATGTATGTGTGTGTATGCCGATGCTCCACATGTCCGATTTTCATGACAGAACTGGGCTTTCTCTTTCCTTTTCTACAGGGAGCGTGTCATGTAAGGGCTAAATGAACCTAGCAGAGCCCTTCTCTCTCTCTGCAGAAAGCAGGGTGCATGCTGGGTATGTTTGTGCCATCCATCCCATCCACCCACTGTTGACACACTCTTCTCCAAACTCAAGTTTACAGTTGCAATGCCTACACAACATGTTCTGTCAGTGTTCACAAACAGGACTTTGGTTTGCAGTCTCATTTAGAAGACTTTCAAGGGAACTATCATAGGTAATGGAGTCAGGACCAATGTTAAACGTAGGAGGAAAAATTCCCTTGAAATGAGCACATCACTGGAGTCTTGAACTTAGGTCCTCAGTGACTGTCACATCTCAAGTTTGATGTTCTAACCGCTGTGCAAACCTGTCCCCTATTATCTCTTTAACAACCAGATTTAACAGAACTGTGAGTATGAATTCTGCATTTCTATATGCCTTCATCATTATAAGGAACATTCTCAGCAGCTGATGGGCAAATCAACAAACAGTTAGTTTGGGGGTGGGGGACTCTTCACAAGGAATTACAATGTCTCTTTCATCAATCACGAATGTGTATTTTATATGCTACAAGATGTTATAAATCAGAGTATTTCATGACAGTTCCTCACAGAATGCAATGATTTGTTATGCATGCTATAAAACTTATTTATCAGAAAATTTCTAATGATTATGTTCATGGCTTCTTGTGCTTAAAATGAGCTGCCACACACTTGTCATTTTATGCTGAATACCATTACAATGTCTTCAGTGAAATCTATGTGTATTGTCAGTTTGAGTATTCCACAACCTGTCAAAAAATGCTTGCTTTTTTACAACAACACACATCTAAAACACAGACTATCCTATTTTCTACCTTGCACGAGCTATGAGCAAATATTTGGTCAGACCAAACCTCTTTCCAGATTAAAAGTGAAGATGAATGCTTTCAGTAGTAAGCCTGATCACCTGTGGAAGGTAGCTTTAAAAAAAAAAAATCTAGATATACTGATGTATTATCATACGATGATAAAATCTCTTCCCCCCTCCCCCTCGCTCTTAGGTCATTAAGGATAAACTGACAATATACAATAACTGTATGCATTTATTTCTCTTCCTGTCACTTTCTTATTCACAATGTGCAAATCCAGCATAACTTAGTCAAATTAGCAAACCCTTTCCTTTCACCAGGTGCAAGTGTGATCAATTCTTGCTACAATTAGGACCAGCTGGCCCCAGGTGGGCTGGGATGGGATGGAATGGATAGCAGCTGGGAGTAGCTAAAAGTTGGGGAAACTAACAGCTGTGTGTTCAACATACAAGCATAAATACATTTTCCCTAAAGCAGACATCTACTATAAACGACCTAGTCATCCCACACCCTTGCTGCCTCACACTGTGGTGGTAGTAGGTGCCAAAGACGTAGGCAGCGTTGGCGTAGCTCTCTGTGGTGTCACACAGCTGCAGGAGGCCGTCAGTCAGGGGCTGTCCTGCGCAGAAAACTGGCCGTCCAGGGACAGGACCACGGCCTCAAAGGGGATGGAGACAGGGGGGGTGAGGGTGTAGCTGTCAGGAATGTCAGTGGACTGCACCACATCTTCTGGGTCGTCCCGAAGTACAGGAGCTGGTAAGGCACAGACCTGCCACAACAAGATGACATGTCCTGTGACATGTTCTCTCTGACCAATGCAACAACCCTACCCCCAAAATACCAAAACCTCAACTAAAAAATTAAAAAAGCAACAACAACAAAAGCAAAACAAAAACCACAAAACCACAGAGATATATATATAGGTCACAACCATGAAAAAATAAAGTAGTTCATACAAATAATCTCTGTTTACATTTTCATGAGAAAAAACAACAACAACAACCTGAAACTGACTCACTTTGCTCAAGATGAAATGCCATAATACCTCATACAGGCAAAGTTCTTTTTACACAAGTTCTCTATTATTACTGCTTTTTTAATGCCTTAAACTGTTCAAAAATATGAAATAACCAAATGAGTTTTGAGGTGGATATAATGACCAACAAATTTTAAGAACCAGAAGAAGAAAAAAAAAAGGCTTGATTTTTCTTTTAAAGTCAACTGTCTTATACTTTAAACCAGAATTCCAAACCAAACTTCCTTTCTCTACCTAGGACACACAAACAACCAATCCTACATTCCATTTTTAATCAACTGAAATACCTCTAGGGCAAAATACTGACTGTGTGTTAGGACGAATGAAGCTGCAGATGCGACCTTGGCGTTCATTGTACAAGGTGAGGGCGCAGAGGTTGGCTACAATCTGGCAAGCTGAGGCATTCTGGTAGTTGGCAGTCTGAAATATTGAAATGTGTACCTGATAAGTATTCAGAGAGACAAAAGTTAATGAGGGACACAATATAGTGGTTCCAATATCAGAACACCTGATAAGTATTAAGAGAAACAAAACTTAATGTGGGACACAGAATAATGGTTCCAAGTCAATATCAGAAACACCTGATAAATATTCAGAGAGATAAAACTTAATGTGGGACACAGAATAATGGTTCCAAGTTAATATCAGAACACCTAATAAGTAGTAGTAGTGGTAGGCACCCATCAGTCTTGGAAGATCATGGAGTTGTGCTCTAGTCTTTAGAGTGCAAAGCCTGGGTAAGTAAGTATGGAGGGCAAGCTGTTACCCATGCAGCAGACCCCCCCCCTCTCCAAGCCACTGGAATGGTCCATTGGAAAGGCAGTCGCCGATATGAATGGTTCCAGTACCATTGCAGGAGCCACCAGAACATTGCCATATACAGCCCCAAGCCGCCCTGGGTCTCCAACTCCCTGATTTTTTCTCAGGGATGGTGTCTAAACATGACACCTGTGTGCATGCTGTTTCTTTTTATAATTTTGTCATCTGCTCCTACCGGCACACAATGGCCTGCTCTTCCGAAAAGCGAAACGGGGTTTTAACGTATGTGCAAGATGTTATGCATGCGTTCGCACACGGGGCCTTGGTTTATAATCTCATCTGAATGACTACGACATTCAGTTCGATTTTTTCGTCAAACTGGGAAGAAAGGGTGAGGCTAGGAATCGAACCCTGAACCTCACGGTTTACATGTTGGCAGGCAAATGTCATAAACATCCTGCTACCTTCCTTCCTATTCCTGATAAGTATTCACAGACAAAATGTAATGTGGGACACAGAATAGTGGTTCCATGTTAATCTTACTGACATCCAGGATGGATTTTAGGCATTTTTCTGTCTTTTTATCTCAGGTCTTTTTCTTTGTTCAAGATGTTGTTGTTTCAAGCACTAACATAAAAAAATACAACGCAAATGAATAGGCAAAAATATATGCACATCTGTCGATCCTGCTCACTTTCTCTCTCTCCCTCTAATTCACAAAGACACTCACACACACACACACGCACACACACACGCACACAAGCACACATGCACGCATGCACACACACACACACACACAGACACACAAAACACACACACACACACACACACACAGAGGTACACTACACACAAACTTACAGTGCACATAGCATATGCTGCTCGGAGATGCGTTTCAAAGTACAGGGACTGTGTGGCATCTGTACCCTCCTACAACCAGAAAAAAAGAGTATGTTTTTTTCCTTCTAAAACCATATACACCTTTGTTCTCATACATATGAGATAAAACAACACAAATAAAACAAAAGTTATGAAACAGAATAAAGTAAAGGCTGGTGTTTTTACAGCATATTGTTATCTACAAATGAGTATACTTGAGTTAGGCACAATGCCAATTGAACACACACATATAAAAAAATATATAATCAAAATTACAAAGCAAACGACGATCCTCACATAAAATAAATCCCTGTTTTAAATTATCTCATCATACCATCCCTGAACCCTCTCCTTCCTTTTGTCCACCAAATTAATCCCCTCTCTTGATAGGGAACCCCCCCCCCCCCCCCTTAACACTTTCAATAGTGTTCATTTCAAATGATTTTACACTGGCCCTCTCCTTCTCCTTTTTCCATCCTATATCTCTACTATTTCAAATACAGATAGCACTTACAATCCTGGGGATTTCATACAACACTGGTGTGGACTGCAGCAGAGTAACCGTACTGGGAAAGCAGTACCCTCGGCCTGCAAGAACATAGAATATTATATGCTATATACAAAATCATTTTCAATCATATGTTTACACATAAAAACAACAAATACTCAAGCAAAGAAAAAAGATGTTATTCACTGTGAACAGTAATCATCTGAAAGGCATCTCAATGTAAAATGTGGCTCAGAAGGATATACGATGATTCAAGACTGCTTCAACACACACACAGAGGACTAGATTTCTTCTTCTTCTTCATCAAACACTCAGACAGCAACCACCATAGTCTGTCATATGAGTCAAAATGTGTTGCATTGCAGTGCAATTTGATGTAAAAAGAGAAGCACATGAGTGCTTATTCCATTATCCTTGAAATAAAAGAATATCAAGATAAATATAAAACAAATTCACTTCCTTTCATTCTAATGAAAACAGATTTTCAGCAACATTTTATTTTAATGAAAAAAAAAAGGCAACACAGCATACCAGGGAGAAAAAAATCCTGAGACCATAAAATTCAATCAGCTACTTCTAAACACTGAGGGGCAAATCCTTTTACTGTGTCAGCTCACACTTTACACCCATTAGATTCTTAACAAAGTCAAATCATTCACCAGGCGCACTGTTTCACATGGTGTAGGGACTGAGAGAGAGAACTCCAGAGAAAGAGAGAGACAGACAGAGAGAGACAGAGAGAGAGAGACAGAGAGAGAGAGAGACAGAGAGAGAGAGAGAGAGAGAGAGAGAGAGAGAGAGAGAGAGGGAGGAGAGAGAGAGAGAGAGAGAGAGAGAGATTGATTTATTCTTTTATATGGAGGATAATGGAATAAGCACTCTTGTGCTTTTTTTCATCCAGTCCCGTGTGTACGCAGTTTTGTAAATGTCATCTGTTCCCACCGGCACACGATGGCCTACTCTTATGAAAAGCGGAACAGGATTTAACGTGTGCGCAAGG
>CM060325.1:32262762-32270262 GCA_030674155.1 Stramonita haemastoma
GGAGGCGATATAAAGGTTACAATCACCCAGGTCAACTTTAAGTGCAGACCTGCCAGTACCTTATTTCCCTTTAAAAAAAAAATTACATGTATTCTATACACTACACAATATGAAAATTTTAAAGACCCAAAATTCATGTCACTTGTCATTGTTTCATAATTGATGGGCTTCAGAAACACAAATAATTGAATATACCCAGCATGCAACCTGTACAATGACACAAAATCTTCTGAAATCAGAGCGTGTCATCAAAGGCAAACATGCAAACCTCCTGCAAAATAACATGACAAGCACAGGAGAAGACTAGGCATTACACACCCCTCAGAGAGTGCTCGACAAGAGAGAGTAACTATTATACGCAATGACAATGTCATGGAAAGGTCTTTGTGATTTGGAACCAACAGGAAAGTTCATAAATACATTAATAAAGCATTGTGTGTATTACACTTCTTTTAGTGTGCATGCTATGTGCACAGTGGACTTCATTGCAAATTCAGTTTTCAAATACTAGTAACTCGAGACTCGGTATGAACATTACTTTTTTCCTTTCTTCATACCTAACGCTTTATTTTTCAATGCTGATACTCAGCAATATCCCAAATCTGCATCAAAACAAAATTTCAGGTGCAGGTCCATATCACAACATGACATTTTACAGTGTAACAATAACATACAACATATATGAACATTATAAACATAACAGGCTTTGGTACTCAGGTTTGTTATGTAATCAATAAACTAACTGACAAAGTGACAAGGCTTCTGGCCTGGGCCAAAAAAAAAAAGTATGTAAAATACTACATAAAGTTGTCTAACAAATATCATTTCTCAAATTCCAAATATATAAATTAAATATGAGAAAGGCTTCAAACCTGATGCGCTTTTTCTCTTAGTCTTACCCAAACTCTTTAGGTACACTGACTTAACATGGTCTACTAGTAGTACTAGTACTAGGCAGTAATTTGAGTAAACTTACAAACCTGATTAGCCCCACAAGGAGCACAGGTGACTTGATCTCCACCAAAAGATTTGGTGTATCTGTAACCATCTTGACACACACAGCTCAGTCCTGAAAAATGTTATGATGTACCGTAAACTACATAATGCATAATAAGCAAAGAAGAATCTTTCATTGAAATCTTCTAAAACAGCAACAAAGCTATAACTATTTCAGTATTTGAACTTCTACACTCTTTGGTCAAACTCATTAGTTAACATCAAATTTTAATTTACAATCCCTTCAATTCCCAACATCACAGTCATCAGCAACAAAAGTACACAGGTTTGGGGGGGGGGGGGGGGGGGGGAGTCATATCACATGGTATATATTATATATGTATCTATTCTCCCAACAACAAATGCACAATATCATACATGCTTATGAATATGATCATACACACACACACACACACACACGACACATGCATGCGCACACACACGCACACACACACACATGCATGCAAGCACGCACGCACACACACACACACACACACACACACACACACACACACACACACACACACACACACACACACACAATCAACTGATAGCACTTGATAAGAAGCCAGAAGCCAGAAGATTGACACTGAACTGGCAGACGGACCAACATATATATTTATAACACTATAAAAAGTACAATACAGGTAGAGTGATTCAGAGAGAGAGAGAAAGAGAGAGAGAGGAGAGAGAGAGAGAGAGAGAGAGAGAGAGAGAGAGAGAGAGGAGAGAGAGAGAGAGAGAGAGACAAGGCAAGGCAAGGCAAAGTATTTTATTCGAGGATAATAGATAAGCACTTGTGTGCTTTTTTACATCCAGTCCCCGCCCTTTTCAGGGATACATCAAATTGAGAAGATACTAAACAATAAACTTTACGCAATACCAAACAACACCCAAGAATAAGGACACTATATATGAAAAGGTAATAAAAAAAAATGCACTTGATCAGAAAACAAAAATCTGAAGTCACAATAAAAGATTTTGATTATGGAAGAGAAGAAAGCGTTAATGGATGAAGAGCAAACAAGAGAACAAAATGAAATAAACAACTCAAGAAAAAACATCAAACCACCACCATCTGTCAAAAATTATACATGTGATATAAATCATACATTTGGATAAAGGGGAAAATTTAAAAACTAATATCCTTATTTGAGGGGGGGGGGGGGGGGAGACATACTACCAATAAAAATATAATTAAAATAAATCAGAATTATTATCATTATGTTTTTTTTTTTACATAGAACATCCTAGATGTTTCAAAATAGGCAAAACATTTTTATCAATCGGATAATGTTCTACATACACTCACACACAGACACACACAGACGCACACACACACACACACACACACACACACACACACACAGACGCACACACACACACACAGACACACACATAGACACACAGAGACACACACACATTCTCACACACACATATACACAGAAACATACACTCAATCACACACACATACACACACACACTCACACACACGCACACACAAACACACACACAAACACACACACACATATAGACACACACACACACACACACACACACTCACACACACACACACACACACACACACACACACACACACACACACACACACACACACACACACACATTTTCACTGGTTCTCGCACATTTCATCAAAAAACCCACTTCATTCTAAGGAAATATATGCCTTGAATTCTGAGTGAAATCATAACCGAACGGAACACAAGAGGAATCTATCCGCTGTAAGGCACATATTTTGGGACATATATACCCTAATATCTTATATCTTATCAATCTTCTGAGCACAATCATATAATGTATGTTTCTAATTATATTTTATGTGGTAGTGGACAAAATTGTTCAGTGTTATTTTATCCTTTTTTTACGATCATTAATTAAAATTTTACATGGAAATCATTACATTCATCACACGTAATTATCAAAAAGGGAGTACAAGATATGAACAAACATTTCTCAATATGGATGGTAAGAGAGAGAGAGAGAGAGAGAGAGAGAGAGAGAGAGAGAGAGAGAGAGAGAGAGAGAGGAGAGAGAGAGAGAGGAGAGAGAGGAGAGAGAGAGAGAGAGAGAGAGAGAGAGAGAGAAATCACTAACTAGTGACACACAAATCAAATTCAATATAGCTATAAAATGAACATCTACACATCGTAGATAAAATACACATAGTTTATATATACTGTAATGATCAATCTCAGTGAATAGCATATGTAATCACAAAAATGAATAACAACACAGCATAATTAAAAAACACATACTAACTAAACTTTAAACATTGAGATATTAAACATTTATCAAACTCAATAATAATCAAATTTCAGATTAAAATTGAAAACATAAGTATGAATACAGCCTTCATCAAGATAGAAGAGACAGACAGACAGACAGAGAGAGAGAGAGAGAGAGAGAGAGAGAGAGAGAGGGAGAGGGAGGGAGGGAGGGAGAGAGGGAGAGGGATATGGTGATATATATACATATATATATATATACATATATATATACATATATATATATACATATACATATATATATATATACATATATACATATACATAAATACACACACACATATACACATACACACATATATATGTATATATCCAACAGGATGAGTCTGGTTCAGTATTTTTGATGCATCAAGTGAAATTGAAGGCGATTTTTGAATGTTGTCAATGATTGGTGCTGTTTAATTGAATCGGGAAGGGAATTCCACAGCACAGGGCCTGAGTATAGCAAACTAGACTTGAACAAGTCTATTCTTGGGATTGGGACACTTGGCTTTTCAGTATTTCTGGAATGATTCATTGGGAACTTATCTCTTAAGGATGTGGGAACAGCTCCTGCCATTATTTTAAACATCATTATGCCTTTGTTATATTTCAGTCTTTGTTGTAGGGGGAGAATACTTAACTGAGTGAAATCCACTTCAAGTAAGGTTGTTTTCTTCAGAAGGATAAGTTTGAGAGCACGTTTATGTAGGCTTAATAATGGTTTCATAGTGTTTGCACTGGCAGAATCCCAGAGGGTTGAAGCATAGTCTATTGAGGATTGTATATAAGCATGAAAAAATAATTTCTTTGAATGGTAGTCTAGGAAATGTTTAATTTTAGTCAACTGGTATACTCTTTGGGACAAGTATTTGCATAGATGAGATATGTGGTAGAACCAGCTGAGGTTTTCATCGATTGTTATTCCTAGAACTTTGTGATGAGAGGTTTGTTCGATTGCTTCTTTTCTTATGTGGATTGGAAACTGTTTTTGGGGTAAATTTTGTCGCTTTTGTCTGGTGGTGATCAGCATGCATTTTGTTTTTTGGGGGTGAATAGACATGTGGTTCAGTTCTGTCCATTTGACAAGATCATTACAGCTTTGTTGTAATGTGGTTGTAAGAGAGTCAATGTCGTTATGGTTCGTATGTATGGTTGTGTCATCAGCAAATAGTTCACATTTGGATTTGATATGTAGAGGAAGGTCATTTATGTATAATGAAAAGAGAATCGGTCCTAGTATTGATCCCTGTGGTACTCCATAGTGAATAGGTTTTAGATTGGATGTGGATGTAGTTGTTGAGACACACTGTTGTCTGTTTTTAAGATAAGAAGCAAGTAGTTCTAGACTATTTGATGAAAGATTATACAGGTCTAGCTTTCTGATGAGAAGTGTGTGGTCAATTGTATCAAATGCTTTTTTGAAATCTACAAATAATACTCCACAAAATTTACTTTCATTAATGTTTGATAGCCAATTGTCTATGAGACTAGTCAGTGCAGTATGACACGAGTGATTTTGTCTGAATCCTGATTGGTTAGGGTGAAGTAGGTTGTTAGTGTCTATATGATGGACTAAGTGTTTATTTATATGTTTTTCCAGGGGTTTTGAAAGGAGGGATATAATGGAGATTGGCCTATAGTTTGAAGGATCTGAAGTGTCACCAGATTTGTAGATGGGGATCACTTTAGCAGTTTTGAAGGCATTGGGGAAATAGTTTTTATCAAGACATTGGTTATATATATATGTTAGAGTCTCAGTGATAACTGGAGCTGACAGTTTTAGAATTCTGCTGTCTATTCCATCGAGGCCTCTTGTCCTGGATTGTTTGAGGTGAATCAGATAACTATAGACTTCAAAAATAGAAATAAATGGTATGTGGAGTTTCGAAGGAATATGCTTTTCTTGGCAGTATTGTCTTAGTGTGTTTAGGTTGTTGGATTTTGAATCATCATTGCTAACAACGTTAGTAGAAACGTTTATGAAGTGATTGTTGAGTTGTTCAGCAGTAACATCTTTGATTACATTTGATTTGGAAGAGGATTGTTTGTTCGTTATTTGATTTATGGCCTTCCAAATAATTTTTGAGTTTTGTTTTGAAGATAGTAAATCTTGGAAATATTTCTTTTTTTCTTGACGTTTCTGGGAGTTTATGGCATTTCGTAATCTTTTTGACTCTTCATGATATTTATGTTTTTTTAAGAAATCTCTAAGATAACATGCCTCTTCTAGTTCTTTTGTAAGCCAAGGCGGTTTGGGGGCATGTTTGACCCTTCTGGTTTTTAGTGGAGCATGTTTATTGTAAATTTCAGTGAAAGTTTTTATCCAAAAATCGATAGCCAAGTCTGGATCAGTAATGTTGAATGTTTCTGAGAGCATAGAGTTACTTAGTTCGAGAAGGAAAAGCTGTTCATTGAATTTAGCAAAGGAACGATATGTTAAGGTTTTATGGCCAGGTTTGGGAATTTTTGTTCCTAGAGAGAGAGAGAGAGAGAGAGATCAAATCAAATGAAATTCTTTAATATTGAGGACAATGAATAAGCACTTGTGTTTTTTTACATCCAGTCCCCACCCTTACCAGGGATAACATAATATTAAAAACCTCTTTTTTTTTTTTTTAAATCAAACAAACAAACAAAGACAACAAAAACAAACAACAAAAACATGAAGATATGTGAAGAGAGATGAAGAAAAAAGAAGAAAATAAAATTGTAAAAAATATTTTTTAAAGAGAGAGAGAGAGGAGAGAGAGAGAGAGAGAGAGAGAGAGGAGAGAGAGAGAGAGAGAGAGAGAGAGAGAGAGAGAGAGAGAGGAGAGTCTGTGATCACTAGCCTACACGTGCAAACATGTCCATTCTTCTTCCTCCTTTACCGTCAGAACTTGTCTTTTGAACGGTGTTGTTTTGAGAACACTTCTTGCAGGTCATCGTTACTGAATCAAAGAATTGTGCAGATCCATCCAGTTCAGTAAGACAAGAATCTATCGTAGTATCAAGCACATAGTTGTCAGTCGGCAGGACTTGCTGTGCAAAAGCAAGTGGTAAGTAAAAGTAAGCGAGCAACAACCCGCGTATCGCCATCTTGGTTGCCGTAAACAGTCTGCTGTGCGGGATGTTCATAATTTAGAAAAGAAAGTGATATGATAAATCGTTGTCAATATTTTGATTTCTGAATACTTTTCTTCTTTTAATCTGTCCATGTTTGTATTGATTGTTGATCATTACTTTTGTATGTACAACCAACCCGGTGAAAGATGCGTCTTTTTACAGCAATTTCGCAGAAAACGGCCAAAGGGGAAGAAGAGGGGGGGGTGGGGAGGGGGGTGAGAGAGAAAGAAAAGAAAAAAAAAAAAAGAAAGAAAGAGAAAAAAGAAAACAATGTCCTGTCTCAGCACGTGTTGTAGGCTAGAAACTGATGGAATACGTACTGCTATACGAATCGTCTGAAACTCGACTACTTTTTTCCACATGTTCGTGTAGACTATGAATCCGTTGAAAACTGAAACCTCTTGTTTTCGGCATTTGATTCAGAAATGTGATGACATGAACCTTATGAAAGTATTTAGAGAGAGAGGAGAGAGAGAAAGAGAGAGAGAGAGAGAGAGGAGAGAGAGAGAGAGAGAGAGAGAGAGAGAGAGAGAGAGAGAGAGAGAGAGAGAGAGAGAGAGAGAGAGGAGAGAGAGAGAGAGAGAGAGAGGAGAGAGAGAGAGAGAGAGATTCTTTTATATCGAGGATAACAGAATAAGCAATCCTGTGCTTTTTTTCATCGGTCCCCGTGTGTATGCAGTTTTGTAAATATTGTCATCTGTTCCCACCGGTACACGATGGCCTACTCTTACCAAAAGCGGAACAGGATTTAACGTGTGCGCAAGGTGTTCTGCGTGCGTTCGCACACGGGGCCTCGGTTTAAAGTCTCATCCGAAGGACTTTTGGGGAGAGTGGAGTCAGCACTGATGTTAACTCCAGAGAGAGAGAGAGAGAGGAGAGAGAGAGAGAGAGAGAGAGAGAGAGAGAGAGAGAGAGGAGAGAGAGAGAGAGAGAGAGAGAGAGAGAGAGAGAGAGAGAGAGAGAGAAGAGAGAGACAAGAGACAGAGAAGAGAGACAGAGAGGAGCAGAGAGAGACAGAGAGAGACAGAGAGAGAGAGAGAGAGAGAGAGAGAGAGAGAGAGAGAGAGAGAGAGGAGAGAGAGAGAGAGAGAGAGAGAGAGAGAGAGGAGAG
>CM060325.1:32281194-32283694 GCA_030674155.1 Stramonita haemastoma
TTTATTGTATTGATGTGAAATTATGGGCATATGAAAACGTAATGCATGAAAAATGCTTATGATAAAGCTGCTAAAGTCATGTTCAGCTTAATAAGGACTGCTCAGCAAATAGAACTACAGACACATGTGGCACTTGATTTATTTTCCATAAAATTGTTGTACCTGTTTTGTTGTATGCATGTGAAATTTGGGGATATGAAAATATAGCAATAATTTCATAAGTCTCAGTTAAAGGTTTTAAAATATAGTTTTTCTTTAACCCTCTTGCATTTAGAATCTCTGAACACAAACTGCCCCTACATTTTGCATTCCATCATGAAATCAGGTCAGGCACACATGCTTGCTTGCCTTCTCCTCCTTCTAAGTACATACCAGCAGCTACAATTACTTCCAGATTCTCAGCAGGGCTTCTACTTCTAGCCTGATAGAGGTTTGACATGTGGTAGCAATTAGTGATGATCACAACGTGATGGAAATCTACTGTGTGTAAATCCCAGTAAATTCGGATTTAGGGGGGGGGGGGGGGGGGAATTATTCAATCCCTGCAAATTTGGGTTCAGACTAAGAGGGTTAATATATGGAGAAACTGGCAGATATCCCTTGTCAGTTTGGTCTTTGTTGAATGGTGCCTTTCTGGATGCAGCTGCTCCACTTCCAGTATGAAAAGCTGCCATCAAGTGTTTACCAGATGATGATAGATTTACTTGACAACTACTTGATTCAATCAGCATGGCTAAATATGATTTTAAAAATATCTTACTACAAAGCGGATTTGACTTTGTGGGAGAGGACAGTTATAATCAAGTATTAATTTTCTTCAAGTATTTAAAAGTTCACATATCAAAGTTAAAATTTCACATATCAAAACCTTCTTAATAGAAAATTTTGTTAATGAATGGAGAAGTGAGCCATGGGATAATAGAAGACGCCTTTATCATAGAAATTTGAAGATCGATTTTGGTAACGAAAAATATATAAATTGTCTACCAGATATTATATATGTTTACGCTTTTATAAGAAAAAAATGTTGTAGTTGTCACAAGCTTCCAATTGAGGATGGACATTTCCATAACATACCACAGGACTAAAGAATGTGTTGAAAATACAAGATATCTCTTTTAGGGGATGAATTTTATTTTATGATGGATTGTCCCCACTTTATAAATTTACAAGATTTTAATCCTCAGCATTTTCTTCAACCCTTGTCCAGTTATAAATTTTGAAGGCTGATGAAATGTAAATCTCGAAAAGTTCTCCTGTCTCTCAAAATTCAAAAGATTTGCAGTATTTCTTGAAAATTCATTTGTTGTCATTCACATGTGTACATTGTGTATTTTAAAGAAATTAATATAGTTTAAAAAATGTTTTTAGGTTTTAATGCTATTTGTTTGTCATTTTGTGATGAACTCGTTTTGTGGTGGCACCATTGGAGGATGCAATTTATGTCTTTTTTGCCTAGTGGTTACAAACATACACTTTGTTTTGTTTGAAATAAGAGACATATGACTGAGTTCTGTCTATTCAATACGTTTATCAATATCTGCCTGCATATCACTCACAAGTTGGTTTGGACCACTGTGTTACACTGAATTGATGTATCATCAACAAATATTTGACATAAACAATGAATATGCAGAGATAGGTTGTTATTATTGGAGATAGACAAAAGAAGTGGTCCAGTATTGATTCTTGTGGTAATCCATATTTCACGGGTCATAAGGTGGATCTCCTAGGCTCAATTTCAACAAGCTGTTGATGCTTACTGAGAAATGGGTGTAAAATCTTAAGTGCTTGGTTGTTAATTTTATGGCATTTTAATTTTTGACTGAAAAGAGTAAGTTAAGTTATACTGCAGATGAACGTTGCTCAACTGTATTTAGAGTTTTTGACACATTCTACTGCCTGATAAAACATTTTAAGGCAATATTTCCTCCCCTTCAAAGGCTTTTATAAAGAGTGAGATTCCTTTTTATTGTTTGAAGTCGCTGAGAATTCCAGAGAAACGTCTGTATGTAATGGAAATGAAGCATCAGTTCTTAGTAAAATTGTAGACTGTGCTATTTAGCTATCTGAAACGAGGGTGTGGTGGACCAAAATGTTTGAAAGTAAGCTTTTATTTTTAAAATCTGAAGAGATATAGAAAAGTACACCTTTAAATTGTGGAATTGTTAGTCTAATATATTCGTTTTAAAACTTTGATGACCACAAGTTAAGCTTTGAGTTAGGAACTGCAGATCTGTAGCGAGATCTGCCCCTAACTTCTAATGCTCTGATCTTTAGAGTGATGTGTTGTCTATCTTCCCATGTTTGTGCTAGGGAGCAGCATAGGGAAGGGGGGAGGGAAGAAAGGGGGGGGGGGGGGGAGAGAAAGGAAGCAGAAAGACAAGGGAGGAGGGGGGAGAGGGTAGAGGGTGGGGTGGGGAGGGGTAGAGGGTGGGGGGAGGATGGAAGGAGGATGGTAATAATATTATTTTTAAATACAAGAACAAAAAGGGTGGAG
>CM060325.1:32291194-32323694 GCA_030674155.1 Stramonita haemastoma
GGATGGGACCATTAATTAACCGAGATCCTGTGTGTAAATGCACGCAAACCTTTTTGCACACACGTTAAAACCAGTTCCGCCTTTTGGAAGAGTAGGCCATTGTGTGCTGGTGAAAAAAATGGCACAGTATATAACACTGCATGTACACCGGGACTGGTTGTACAAAAGAAACCAACCCATATTATCCTCGAAATGAAACAACAACAACAATATAATAATAAAGATAATAATAATAATAATAATAATAATAATAATAATAAATAATAATAATAATAATAATAATAAACATATTAACAGTACTCATAATAACAATGTACTGCTACTAGTGCCACTACTACTAATAATAGCAATAATAATAATGATGATACCACTACTTCCACTACCACTAGTAATAAAAACCACAGCATCAACAACAATAGCAATTCGGGAAGCATACTCTAGAATTTAGCCTACTTCCACTTGATCTAACATCAAATAGTCTTAAGTTAGTGCAAGTGAAAACTGACTCTTATTATTCTTAAAGGTAAAGTGCCCGATAACCTATGTGGTCGTAGGGGAGCGAGGCGTCAGAGACCTCAGCTCCTCTAATGGCCAGGATACTCGATTTGTGGGCGGCGCCCATCTCCTCTCCCTTGCTGCTTTTCCTTCCCTGACCCTAAAGACGGCAGGCACCCACTTACAGCTTGGTGGACTGGGGAAGTGTACCGAATCCAGGCCGTGCAAACAGTCACCCATCCAGTTGGTATCCACGCTCGATGCTGTTTAACCTTAGCTCGGGAAAAGCAAGTGTTCTGACCACTGAGCTATCCCGTCCCCTCATATATCTTACATACATCTCTCTATTTCTGGGATCAGAGAGCATTCCTAGTCACCCCGCCCTCTCCTACTTGTAACTCTCTCTATCATTTCTTTCTGAACAGACTGTGGCCTTCTCCCAGCCGACATCGAGTTTCTGCTGGACACGTCAGGCAGTGTGGGCCAGGGCAACTTCGACAAAATGAAGCAGTTCGTCACCAAGTTCGCCAACAGCTTCACCATAGGCCCTAATGCCGTCAACATCGGAGTGTCCACCTTCGACACGCGGCCCCGCAACGAGTTCTGGCTGAACGAGCACCCCACCAAGAGCGCCCTGCTGTCCGCCATCAGCTCTGTGGGCTACCCTGCCGGGGGCACCGCCACTGCTCAGGCCCTGCAGTTCATTCGTCAGCAGGCCTTCACCACGGTCAGTGAGGGGAGGGGGGCGGGGGGTAGGGGAAAGTGGGTATGTGGGTGGCTATGTGGGTGAGGGAGTGGGTGGGGTGTACATGGTGGAAGAGGAGAATGGGGATTGAGTATCATGATGTGGGGTAGGGGTGGTGGTTGTTGTCGTTGTTGTTGGTGGTGTGTGTGTGTGTGTGTGTGTGTGTGTGTGTGTGTGTGTGTGTGTGTGTGTGTGTGTGTGAATGCATCATTTGTTAATCTTATTTGTGAACAGTTGCATATGCGTGAATGATTTGAATGCAAGCTGAATGCAAGCGCTTTGATTTTTATTGCTTTGCATGATTCAGTGCCGTCAAAATCCCATACATCATTATCATAATTAAACAGCTTACATACTCTTGAACGGTGTAGACATATGTATAATTTTTGGCAGATTTCTTCAATCCATTTTTGCTGTTTATTTAACGCGTTTTAGGTTGAGGAACTGATAACATATCTAAAACAAATCTGATGAAATGGGAGGTAACATAGATGGCGTAGTTCACCGTGTGCTAAAACTATCTAGATGAAAAATGTGAAGTTACAATTGTGCTGGGAAAGAAGATTGGTCGTCTGCTTTTCGCTGTTCTTTAAATGAAGTGTCCTTGCTGAATTTCACAACTCTTCTTAGTTCTGAAGTTGGTTGTCATTGAATGTAAGAACATATACAATATTGTCTTGACACTATCAATGCCCAACTTTTTGTGTTGTTTAATGATTAACGATCTTAATGACACCCCCTCTTTTTCTCTTGTCACAGTGTGACAAGGGTTAGGGTGACTACTTTTTTTCCTATTCATGTCCTGTCTTTTAAGGGGGGGGATAGCCTGGTGGTTAGAGCATTGAGAATAGCTTTTTTTATCTGGCGGTCCGAATTCAAACCCGCGTTTGAGGCACCACCGAGTCACCCGTCCAAAGGGATTTTTTCTCCTGGAGTTAACATTACCATAGACTCTATACTCCAACAAGTTTTTCGGATGAGATTATCATGTGCAACGGGGTGCAGAACATCTCGCGCACACGTTAAAATCTGCCCCTCCCCCCCTCCACACACACACACCTAAAAACGCCTCCTAGCAGAAAAAAAACGCGTCAGGTGCAACGCGACTCATGTCGTTGTGGTGGAGGGTGGTATTTGGCTTTCCTGTAAGTCATGGGTCAGTGCAGTACCCACACCACTGTCTCCTCTGTTGCTGACCCCAGGCTCACGGTGACCGGCCCCGGGTGGCCAACATCCTGATCGTGGTGACGGACGGCCAGTCCAACAACAGACAGGCCACCATCAGACAGGCCCAGGAGCTGCACAAGACCAACGTCAACGTCTTCGCGGTGGGTGTGGGCAGCAACGTGGTGCAGGCCGAGCTGCAGGCCATCGCCACCAAGCCCCAGAACGTCTTCACCGTCACCAACTTCGACGCCCTCGACAACATCCAGGCCACTCTCAAGAAGACGGCTTGTGAAGGTGGGTTTGTTTGGGGCAGAGCTGTGTGTGTGACTGCTCGGGGGGGGGGGGGGGGGGGGGGGGGGCATTTAGCATGGGTTTGGGGCAGAGCTGTGTTGGGGTGGCCAGGGTGGGATTTAGCATGGGTTTGGGGCAGAGCTGTGTGAGTGACTGCTTGGGGTAGCCAGGGTGGGATTCAAAGATTCAAAGATTCAAAATATTTTATTGCCATTTAAGTCATGCAGACTTATTTGACACAACAAAACAAACATCAGTTTTAATTATCTTCTGCCCAAAATGATGTCCACTAAAAACATGTTGCATTCTTCGTCTCTTTTTCTCTTTTCTCAAAACATTCATTCACATATCTAATGATATCTGCTTGATATATATCAACTGCGATTATGTCGCTTACCTTATCTATATGTTTTTTACGTTCTTTGTCTTTGGTTTTAACTTGAAATAACAAATTGTTTCTGAGTTCATCATATAACACACATTCATCGAGTACATGAAATTCATCTTCTATTTTGTTACAGTATTTACATTTTCTGTCCTCTCTGGGCATATTTTGGTGTCTCCCTTTCTCCATCATTAAATCGTGACAGCTTAAGCGAAATTTACAAAAAGTATTTTTATGAGTTTTGTTTTCATAGTTGATAAGATATGATTCCAGTCTGTATTCCTTGGTTACAAAATCATAAAATTTTAGTTTTGCAAACTGTTTTTTCTGGTAGTTCCAGAATGTTTTATACATGGTCTGAAGCTTTCTTTGAACAGCATAACTTAACCGATGAACATCAAAAGTACTCTGGTTTTTCCACACATGTTTAAACCCAATTGTGTAAAGGATATTTTTAACTGTATTGATCCATTTATCACATGTATTCGTCTGATACAAATAATGATATACTATTCTGATATAAGAGTTTGGTTTTGATTCTGTTAAATGAATCCAAAGGGATATTATCTGGCATATGATTTTAAGGGTAAGTGGAAATCTTCCTAATTCACCCAGAGTGGGTAGTACCAATGCTTTTTTATGAACTCCCAGTATTTGTTTACAAAATTTTATATGAAAAGTTTCATACAGAAACTGATTTGATAAGCATGTCTTGAACAATTCATCAATATGAAATTCTGTCTCCCCATGAAAACAAAAAGGAAACCAAACTTCTGCTCCATAAGTTAAAACAGGAGTTATTAATGAGTCAAATAAACGCATTATTATAGTAGTCTTTAAATTTTGTCCATGAACTGCTCTTTTAAAGGCGTACAATGCTTTATTACTTTGTTTTAATAAATGTTCTTGTGTTGCTTGAAACTTAGAATTCTGATGAAAGATGACACCTAGATATTTGTAAGTTTGTACTGTTTCAGTTACATGCTCTCCACACTTAAAATGTATGGGAATTTTAGGTGGTGATCTGGTAAAGATTATTACCTTTGTTTTGGTTTTATCTTTAAGCCACAGTTTGAACTGTATTCTTGAAGTTTATTCAATTTAGTTTGAAGGCCTACTTTGGTTGTTGATAGTAATGCTAGGTCATCAGCATATGTGGCGCTCCACCACGAAATGAGTCGCTTAGCACATTACCCAATTTTGCGCTAGGAGCCTTTAAAGGCAGGTGGGGGTCAAGTTGTCATTTTTGTGATTTCCATTGATTATTAAACTAGATCTGTTTATTTATCTTATAATGAAATATCAAGGTATCATTTTTATTCCTTTTGCTTTTAAATGTGTTTTGAAAATGCCAAAGCACTCATTCTGACAATCTGTTGCTAAAATAAGCTTGCCCGTTTCTCATTTTGTCACATCCTGCAGTCTATCATTTCAATTTGTAATAATGTTGCACAGAATTGTCCGATTTTCAATCTGTTTTTTGTATTTGATAGCCACTTTATTGCACATTAATAACATGTCACTAATAAAAAATTGACCTAATGTGCACTCCGTCTCATTATGTGGTGGAGCGTCACATATAGTAAACAAGGAATTCTGTCTCTCAAAGTTATATATGGTGAATCTTTCTCGTCAATATACTGAACTATATCATTGACATATATATTAAATAGTGTAGGGCTTAATGTATTTCCCTGATGCACCCCTCTTTTCACTCTGATTTCACCAGTGTGTTTTCCTTGCCTGTTTGTAATTACTGTTGCATCCCAGTACATGTTTTTGATAACATTATAAGTTTTACCTGTTATCCCTATTTCGTTTAGCTTTATTAGAAGACCCTCATGCCACACATTATCGAAAGCTTTCTGAAAATCTACAAAGCAGCAATAAAGTCTTTTACTTTTTACTTTTAGCACTTTATCTATTAAATTGTTAAGGAGAAAGATATGGTCCGTTGTTCTGCATGTTTTCCTGAATCCAGCTTGTTCTCTGACAATACTATTGTTATTTTCTAAATATTCAGATATTCTTTGATTTAGTATTTGACAACAAAGTTTTCCAATAGTGTTTGTTAACGTAATTCCTCTGTAGTTTTCCGGATTATATGTGCATCCACTTTTATAGATCGGGACATTCACTCCCACTTTCCAGTCAGAGGGATATATACCCGTTTCTAACACTAAATTGAAAATATCCTGCATTGTCTCTATAAGACTAGGTGAAACTGATTTAATCATTTCATTTGTTATTCCATCTTTTCCTGGTGATTTGTTATTTTCAGTCTTTTGATTGTTTTTGTAATTTCCTCCCTTGTAATTTGTTTATCTAGGAGTGGGTTATCAGTTATTTTCAATTTATCGAACATTATTTGTATTTGTTTTTTGCAGTCTGGATCTATTTGCGGTTCTTTTCCAACAAGTGTTTTTAAGTGTTCAGTCCACTTACTGCTACTAATGTGATTTTGATGTTTCAATCCATCATGTTCACTTCCTTTTAATTTTTGTAAAGTTTTCCACAATATACTCAGATTTTCTTCAATGCCATCATGTAACTGCGATACTAGCTTATTTTTGTAGAATTTCTTTTTATTTTTTATCAAAGTATTATACTGTTTTCTTTTTGAGAAGTATTTTTGTCGAAGTTCGATTTTATATGGGTTTCTGTTCATTGCATTTAGTAAAGATTTTACTTCTTTTCTCGTACTTGCACATTCTAAGTCAAACCATCTTTTATTGCGTTTAATTCTTCTTAAAGGTTTTGACTTTCTGGTCTTCAAGCTTAATTTCGCCACTTTGATAAAGATATCAGATAGTTGCTTGGAACATTCATTTACTTTATTTGTTGAATCATACTGCCTTTTATTTTGATTTATTTGTTCTAATACTGCATGTGTTTTAGTTTTTATTTGTGTTATATGTAATTGCATTTATGGTAGTAAAAGAGCCTTTTGAAATTGTTCCTTGGAATTTTTATCCCATATAAAACGTATTTGTTCTGGTGAATCTTTAGTAATACAATCTGCCTGTGTATCTCTTATTATTTTGACGGACTTCTGATTTATGTCTACGCTTGGTATGTTTATATCTAAATCAAGTGGACAATGATCAGAATATTCCATTAAATCTTTAACTTTCATATGTTTTACCTGTTTCATAAATGATTTTGAACAAATGAAATAATCCACAATACTACACCCTTGGGGCTGAAAGCAAGTAAACCTACCTTGTAAATCTCCTAATGTTCTCCCATTCAATATATACAATTGATTTTCTATACAAATATTAACTAATAGCCTGCCATATTTTTTGTACATTTCTATCCATTGAGCACCTTTGATATAAATGGTCATATTCGGTTTCTTCAGGTAAATTGTAATAACTTGGTCTTAGATCTATTTCTACAAAATCAGCCAGTCTCCTGGATCGCGCATTTAGATCTCCGCACAGGATTATCTGACCTCTTTTAGATAAACTTTCTATATCTTGCTCTAAATTGTCCCATATTTTTCTTGAATGAACTCTTCCAAAAGAAGAAAATTCGGGAGGAATATATGTACATCCTATAAAAATACTATTGTTAGATGATCTTAATGAGTTTTGCCTTATGATTTGTATCCACACAATATCTGAATTATTTTGGGTAAAAACTTTATACTTTTTCGATACCCTTCCTTAATGAAAACTGAAATACCTCCTGAAGCACTGACAGATCTATTTGTTTTTGTTCTGCAGTAGTGCACAGACATATATCCTGGTAGAGTTACATCTTCTACAGCTTTTTGATCTAAGTGTGTTTCCTGTAAAAATACTATATCGTATAATGTCAACATGTCTTTTATGTGTACATCATTTAGTTTGTTTACATTAATTCTATCCACTTTTCCATAATTATATACTTCTAATATTCCACGATAATATTCTCATTTTGTTTTTACTTATTTGTTAATTGGCAGTGTGAACACAGAGACCTTTTAAACGTGGTAGACAAAAATATGCACATCATTTTTATGAGTTATTATATATATATTTTTTTTTCTGTTTTGATTTCTCTGCATATTGAAATTTAGCATGATTTAGGATGTGGGATTTAGCATGGGTTTGGGGCAGAGGGACTCTGCACTGTCTGGGAAGCCAGAAGGTGTGTCATCATGGTCTGGTCATATTTATTAAAAATCGTTGGGAAAGGATGAAAGTACAAAGTGATCGACAACAATGATGGAGGTGACAGTAGAAGTAGTAGTAGCAGAAGTAGCAGCAGTAGTTGTAGTATTAATAGAAGTAGCAAGAGCAGATAGTAGTAGTAGTAGTAGTAGTAGTAGTAGTAGTAGTAGTATAGTAGTAGTAGTAGTAGTAGTAGTAGTAGTAGTAGTAGTAGTAGGCCTATTGGTAGTAGAGTGTAGTAGTAGATACTTTAGTAGTAGTTGCATAAGAAGTAGAAGTAGTAATTGTACCCCAGCAGCAGTACTATCAGCAGAATTTGTAGCAGCAGCAATATCAACAACAATAACACTTCGACGTGGATGTCAAACTGTCCTTTAAATGGTTTTTTTTATATGAAAACTTTTACCCGAAGTAATATCTTCACACAATTACAGATATGTGAAATATGTGAACTACACCACTTTGCTTTGTATTAGACAACTGCAAATATATCACTACCCTCTGATGAATTCTTGGTTCCAAACTTGCATGCATATACATAACCAATATTAAAAAATAAATACTGCAATATTACAAGCTTCCCACGCAGAGAGAGAGAGAGACACTGACACTGACACTGACACAGTTTTATTGTCCATACAGCATTACAGCCCTGTAGACAAGGGGGAATAACAAGTTCAGATGAATTTGTGTAACATAATAACATTTTTCAAATTTTCCTCTCACTTCGCACTTACATAATGCTACTGCACATTCTAATTGCCACGCAGGTCACACACACACACACCACACACACACACACACACACACAACACACACCACACACACACACACACACACACACACACACACACACACGCACATACACACACACACACACACACACACACCTCTCTCTCTCCCCCCCCTCCCCCCCCCCCCCCCACACACACACACTAACAGAATCAATAAAGGACCATCTAAGGACTAGTTACTCAGTTCCGTTATCTTTTTCCTAATATTCATTGCTTCTCCAATGAATTTAGCTAGACTTTCTATTTTCTCTTCACTGCTGACAGATAGAATATTTGAAACAGAATTCATATCAGCAATGCCTTTAAACACACTTAGCGCCTCACAGTTTCTGCGTTTATCAGAATAGGCCATACAATCGAAAAGAAAGTGAAATTCGTCTTCTGTGGCATTTCGGCATGAAGGGCATATGTGACGCTCCACCACATAATGAGACGCGTTGCACCAGAGGTCAATTTTTAGTTATTCACATGTTATCAAACTGCAATAATATGGCTATACAATGCAAAAAACAGATTGAATATCGGACAATTCTAGGAAAAGTTATTACAAGTTGAAATGCTAGACTGCAGGAAATGACAAAATGAGAAATTGACAAGTTTATCATCCTAATAGGTGGTCAGAATGAGGGCTTGGGTATTTTTAAAACACGTTTAAAGGCAAAAGGAAACAAAATTGTGATTTGATATTTCATTATAAGGTTGAATAATGGCTATACTTTAAAATTAATCAAAATCTCAAAATTGCCAACTTGACCCCACCTGCCTTTAATGGTTCCTAGCGGGAAAGTGGGATATGTGCTAAGCGACTCATTTCGTGGTGGAGCGTCACATATATTATCGTTAGAGTTATCTTCACTTGAAAACCAATACTTACAATTTTTAAGGCCACTGACTCTTAGCCGAAATCTACTGAGACTGATCTTGTACCATTTGTTGGTTATAAAAGACAGGTATCTTTCTGTTTGAAAGACACTTTTGAAGGAACTATACCACATATATTTGTCATTATTTTCTAAATCTGAATGCCAGTTCTGTTTGTAGCATGAAATAAGTCTATCTTTAAACTCATTAATGAAATTATATTCACATCCTACGTCTCTACTCAGCCACACAATACCAAATCCATTCACACATAAAGTTTTCTGTACATTTGACACCCAATTAAGTCGACCAGATTCATGTTGTAAGATTAGCATTTCATAAGCCTGTCTACATATTCTAGAAGCTGGTTGTTTAAGAAGTTTTAACCAGTATTTAATGCTTTTTATATATGCCCTTATGTATAACGGATATCTACCACTTTCCCCGTAAACTAGATGGTTTGATGCATGTAAAGGAACAGATAGAAATCTCTTTATAGCAAATGTGTGAACTTTTTCAATTCGCTTGCCTTCTTCATACAATCCCCAAACCTCAGATGCATACGTTAATATTGGTTCTATCTGAGTATCAAACATCTTCCAAAACAGTTTTAGATCTGTGGTATTCAGTTTTTTCATAGATTTCTGTATTTCCATAACTCCTCTTTTTCCTCTGTTACAAACATCTACCAAGGCACTATTAATGCTCAGCTTTGTTGTGAAACCCATCCCCAAATATTATATGAATTGGTAACCTTAATTTCTTCATTCCCATACATCCACTTTTCCCTAGAACCTAAGTACCCTCCCTTTCTAAACACCATTACATTAGTCTTTTCAAGATTGGCAACCAAGCATAATCTATCTGCTTCTCTCTTAAGTCTGTTCAACTGATTTTGGAGACCAATAGCAGATTCAGATAATAAGATAACATCATCAGCAAACAATAATAGAAATATTTCAACAGTATCAGTCATTAGTTGAATGCCATGCTTTCCTGCTCTGGATACTTCAAGAGCCAATTCATTTATAAATAGAGAGAACAATAGGGGACTGAGCAAACAACCTTGTTTTACTCCTTTTGGACAAGCAAAATAATCTGAATAATAACTCTTATCACGCACACATGCCAAAACAGAGTTATAAACACTTCGTACCGCCTTATACATTTTTCCACATACACCACATTTCCTCAATACTTCCCACAAATTGTTTCTATTGACCGAGTCGAACGCCTTTCTAAAATCTATAAAGGCAACATAAAGTTTAGTGTGTTGTTGCAAGAATTTTTGAACAATGGCAAAAAGCGTAAAAATATGGTCAACTGTAGAATAGCCTGCTCTAAAGCCTGCTTGCTGTTCAATTATTTTATCTTCTTCCATAGCCCATCTAGAAAGCCTTTTGGTTAAAATATCTGTATATATCTTGCTAACCACACTAGTTAAAGCTATTCCACGATAATTACCTGGTTGGTCTATATCCCCTTTCTTATAGATGGGTACAATCATAGATTTTGACCATTCCACAGGAAAAAGGCCAAAATCAAAGAGTTTATTGAAATAGGCAACAAGAAAATCAATGACCTCATTACCAGCATGTTTCAACATTTCGCTGACAATCTTGTCAGGACCTGCACTCTTTCCACACTTGAGTTTACCAATGCTGGCTACAACCTCTTGTCTAGAAATTGGCTCATTACAGGTTGCCATAGAAATGTCTGATAAGTCACCCTCTTCAATTTCAACACTTTCTTCTTGCTGTGGTACATCATCTTCTCCATTAAACAGTGCAAGGAAATGGTCGTACCACTGATTAATGCTAATGTTATTGTAAATTACTCTTTTTCTGTTAACTGACCTAATAATTTGCCAAAACAATTTTGCATCATGAATTGATTCTTTAAGCTTTTTTAATCTTGATTCATCAAATTCAGTTTTCTTCCTTTTTAACAAAAGCTTATATTGATTTCTTTCTGTTACATATGCTATCCTCTTTTCATCACACAATCTTTTTGATCGTTTAAATTTTCTTAATAACCCTCTCACTGTTCTTTTCTTTCGTTTACATTCTTCATCAAACCAGTCATTTGTTCTTTTCCTATTACCTGTCGTTCTTACCATGCAAGCAGCTGCACTGTACAGTGATTCCATGAATATGTTCAAAGAGCTGTCAATATCAGCATTGATAGATATGACAGCCTGCTCTATCTTCTGTTTGAAGACTGCGGATTTTTGTTCCTCTACATAAGTGTGTAGACAGTCTTCAAACCAGATAAAACGATCCTCAGTGCCTGCGTTGACTACTTTCTGTGGACTGATGTCTTCCTCTGTTTTTTTCCATATGAATTCTACTGGCAGGTGCCAAGAATCAATATGGTCACTGACATTAAGTTCACAGCAGTTAAGAGAAAGCATATCTTTTGACAAAATAACATAATCAATTACACTGCATCCATGTGGTGAAACATATGTGAAATCTCCATTAGAGACACTATCACAACAACCATTCAGTATGACACAATCAAACATGAAACATAAGTTTAACAGGGACTGGCCAAAGTTATTTACAGTGCTATCCTTTGAACTTCGCTGTAAAACATCGTTACCTAAAAAGTCATCAATATTATCATCATCATCGAAGCAAGATGCAAAGTTAACTACATCTTCCTGACATGGCTGTGCGCTCCCGGTTCTTGCATTCAGATCACCAAGGATCAGTACATGCATGCTGTTGAGAGAGAGAGAGAAGAGAGAGAGAGAGAGAGAGAGAGAGAGAGAGAGAGAGAGAGAGAGAGAGAGAGAGAGAGAGAGAGAGAGAGAGAGAGAGAGAGAGACAGACAGACAGACAGACAGACAGACAGACAGACAGACAGACAGACAGACAGACAGACAGACAGACAAAACACACACACACACACACACACACACACACACACACACACACACACACACACACACACACACACACACACACACACACACACACACACTGACAGAAAACCAAATTTTAAGGAAAAGACTAGCCCCGTTTTGAAATACCGGCAAGTCCACAACCCCCAGCCCAGACTGGTCAGCCTGACGTGTTGTTGCAGTGAACGGCAACTGGAGCCCCTGGGGGTCGTACAGCCCCTGCACCAAGTCCTGTGATGGCGGCACCCAGTACAGAGAGAGGACCTGCACTGACCCGCCCCCCGCTAACGGGGGGGCCGACTGCGAGGGCCCTGACCGGGAAAACCACACCTGCAATGCCGCCCCCTGTCCCACCACCCCTCCACCCACCACCACCCCTATCCCCTCCACCCCCATCCCTGGTAAGTGGTGTAACGGGGGTGGGGGGTCAAACGGCTGTGTGACCTAGTGACCTTTTTGATAGATTTGGCGGTGAGGTGTTTCCTAGCCTGTGCGGTTGTTGGGGAGTCAGAGACCACAGCTTCTCCAGCAGCCAGTGTATTCAGGGCGACGTCCATCTTCTCTCCCTCACAAGCTTTCCTTCCCTGACCCTAAAGAGGGCAGGTACCCATCTGCAGCTGGGTGAACTAAGGGACTGTACTGATGCCAAGGCACGCAAACAGTCACCCATCCACTTGGTAACCACGCTTGATGCTGCTTAACCTTAGCTTGGAGAAAGGGAGTGCTCTGACCGCTGAGCTATTCCGTCCCCGTTTGATATAATTTGCCTCCTCCCTTTAAAATTTAGGAACAGGATAGTTCAATGGTGAGAGCAATGTTGAGCGTGGTTACCTCTTGGAAGGGTGACCGTTCCTGTGCCAAGGCTTCTGTACAGTCCCCCAGTTCACCGAGCTGAAAATGAGTGCCTCCCTCTCAAGGGTTAGGAAAGGTAAAGCAGCGAGGGAGAGGAGATGGGTGCCGCCCTTACTATGTTGGCCCCTAGAGAAGCTGAGGTACTAGGTCCTCTGGCACCTCGCTCCCCCAACGACTGCATAGATAATGGGAACACCATTACTTTTTTTTTTTTTACCTTAACTGCTTGAGGACTCACGTAAGCACTGTTCTCAGACTGTCAGGAAGTGTCTTGGATCAGTTAAACGTGGAGGATTCTATCCCTTTCTAGGACTTAGATTATAGAAAGGGGGAGGGGGGGAGGAGGACAGCCTGGTGGTTAGAGCCTTGTGCTCCTGATCTGAGGGCCCATGATCAAGCCGCCACTGAGGCGCCTGTTTTAGGGAATTCTACCATGGCGTTCACATCGGTGCTGACGCCACTCCCGCAAAAGTCCTTTGGATGAAACTATAAACCGAGAACATGTCTGCAAACGCACGCAGAACATCTTGTGCCCACGTTAAAGACTCGTTCCACTTTTTAGGAGAGTAACCTATGTCCTGCATGTTGGAGTGGATGAGGAAACGAAAAAGAAAAACAACAACAAAAGAAAACATACACACAAGTGTCATGTTTATATATCATCTCCGACGTCAAAATATGGCTACCTTAATGGTGGGTAGAAATAGTTGCCTACTCAAAATTTCACCATTGGTGAACCTAGAAGCTATAGTAGAGGAACTAAAATTGATTTTAAAATGATACTCTTGCTGTGGCTTTTGTTGCTGTTGTTTTGTTGTAGGTTTTTTTATTTTGTTTGGGCATAATTTTTTGTGTATGATAGATTTTAGTTATCATTTCAAAAACATGGTTTATACAGGCCGCAAGCTTTGTAAACTCTAACCCCGACAAAAATTGATAAGAGCATGAAATTGATAGATGGGAGTGCAACTATTCTTTTTTTTATTTTTTATCTTTATTACTTTTTTTTACTACTCTTGCAGGGACGAGACAGCATTGTGGTTTGAGCCTTACACTCCCATTTTCACGGCCCAAGATCAAGCTTGCGTTCGAACAACCAGCGACTTCCCCGTTCAAGGGGATTTTTTTCCTAGAGTTAACATCAGTACTGATTTCACCCCTCCCCCCTCCTCCACCGAAAGACCTTCGGATGAGGCTATAAACCAAGACCCCGTGTGAGGACGCACGCAGAACACATTGTGCTCACTTTAAAACCCGCTCTGCCTTCCAGAAGAGTAGGACATCGTGTGCAGGTAAGAACAGATGTTCATATAATATGCCATCGAGGCAGGCAGTAGATCGGTGATCAAGAGGTAGCACACCTGCTTAGACAGCAAAAAGTCCGGGTCGGAAGTATGCGGTGGTTTGATCCCCGTTTCGGCCCGAAACTTTCCCTTCATCTATTTGACCATGAGTGGTGGTCTGTGTGCTAGTCTTCCGGATGAGACGATAAACCGAGGTCCCGTGTGTTATACATGGTTGTTTAGCGCACGTGAAAGAACCCACGACAACAAGAGAGTTGTCCCCGGGAACATTCTGTAGATGAGAACCACTCTGATAGGGAAAAAACACAGTTGCAGACAGGAAAAGAAAAAATAATGGGTGGCGCTGCTCTTGTGGCGACGTGCTCTCCTTGGGGAGAGCAGCTTGATTTTCACGCAAAGAAATCTGCCATAACTTAAAGTGGTATAGATAAATATGAATAAGATAGAAATAAATAAACAAAACAAATACTCCGACTTCGGGGGATTTAATCTCTTTTAAAGGCTAGTGCAAGTTGTTACGCCAATAGCTTTTCATGCTTGAAGAAAATATCAGCATCATCACATCAATTTTTAATTTAATCAGCAGTTTAATGTAGGCCTTGGCTCTTGGCTTACAATGACTGTCAACATTTTTGGCAAGGGTCATTAAAGGGGGAGTGACATGGCGTTAGCGTTGCCAAGAGTTTGTAACGCACTGTGCATGTATTGAAGCTGGTCAAAGTCTGAAAAAAACAGCTGAATTATAACTAGAATCCCTAATATTCCTTCTGGGACCGTTTTGCTCAATGAAACCACTTACACTAGGGTAGGGCAAAGAACATAACCAACTGAACGTCAGACTATCTGCGATTAGAACATAACCAACTGACCATCAGACTATCTGCGATTAGAACATAACCAACTGACCATCAGACTATCTGCGATTAGAACATAACCAACTGACCATCAGACTATCTGCGATTAGAACATAACCAACTGACCATCAGACTATCTGCGATTAGAACATAACCAACTGACCATCAGACTATCTGCGATTAGAACATAACCAACTGACCATCAGACTTGCTGTGATTCTCAGGATGCGGGGTGCAGCCAGCAGACATCCTGTTTATTCTGGACGCTACGGAATCAGTGTCCTCGGAGAACTTCCAGAAGGTGAGGGCCTTTGTGAACGACACTGTGCAAGGGTTCACCATCGGCCCCCAGGACACGCAGATCGCCCTCTTCACCTTCACCAACAGGGTCCAGCCCGTCTTCCACCTCAACACCTTCGCCACCAAACAGGTTGGGGACACTTTCTGTCCAATGTCTAGTTGACACAGTAGTGAGTCTGGAAAGTGTGTTGTTATAGTAACTTTCATTGGCAATAGCTGATGTAAAAAAAACAACAACAACAAAACCCAGTTCCCACGGTTGTCAAGTCTTCGGGGATACCCCCACTGTCGGCAGACCATGTGATGGATAGATGGATAGATGGATAGATGGATAGATGGATAGATGGATAGATGGATAGGTAGATAGATAGATAGATAGATAGATGATAGATAGATAGATAGATAGATAGATAGATAGATAGATAGATAGATAGATAGATAGATAGAAACAAAATCATTTCCAGGTATTGTTTGGACTCTGGTTTGGAATCGTCCGGCATAACGTCAGTCTGATTGCTTGGTTCAGTATTTGGTGGTGAAATGCATGATTTATAATGCAGACATGAATGTCAATGAGGGGAATCTATTTTTATTCATGAGTGTGGATAAATGTACAAACGTTTTTATTTGTTTTTGCAAGATATAGCGCTATATATATTCCATGTATTATCATTGTTATTATTTACATTCTGTACAGATAGGTATTTAGTATTATTTGTATTGATTGGTTGGTATGTTATCTCATTGACGGGTCATGTGAGTAGTTGATGGCATGAGTACTTAAATGATTAAGTGTGATATTAGCTTCCATTGTTGTGGGTGTATGCTGCATATTTCTTCATGTTTGTTTCCACTTCTGGCTTATCCAATCAGCTTCAATAAAAAAATTAAAAAACCATTGGAGTTCGAGTTCGAGCCATGCCAGTCAGAAAGGATTTGGTGAGGTAGCTTACTGCTCATCGGTAGCTGGGTTGTGGTCATCATTTGAGATGATGATGATGGTGGTGGTTTGTGTGCGCGCGTGCGTGCGTGCGTGTGTGTTGTGTGTGTGTGTGTGTGGTGTGTGTGTGTGTGTGTGTGTGTGTGTGTGTGTGTGTTCTCTTCATTTTTTCCCCTTTCTTCATTTCCTATTTTCTTCTTTTGACCCATTTTTTTTCTTTCCTTTCTCTTTTTCTATTGATTTATTTATCTATGAATACATTCATTCATTCATTCACTCCTATCTTTACCCTTTTTCTCACCTTTTCAATGATATTTTCCTTTCTTCTTGTCTATTCTCTTTCATTTTTTTACATTTCGCCCTTTTTGCTCTCCTGCTTTTTTTCTTGACAATCTCAGTTTATTCATTTACTCATTTACTTATTCAAAACATTCTCTCTTACTTCGTTCACTCATTTCTTCCTACTTTCCTTCCTTCCTTCCATCCATTCTTCTTACCTTCCATCCTAGATCCTTTGTTTTTCCCTTCCTTCCTTCCTCCTTCCTTTCTTCCTTCCTTCCCTATACTGTGTCCCTTTCCTTTCTTTCTTCACTCCCGAATTCATTCCTGTACTCATGGCGCAAACTGTGCACAGAGTGCAGTAGAGGGGTGCGGTGTTCACTGATGGAGTTCTTCTTCCTTGTCTTTTTCCTTTCCTTCCATCCTTTCTTCCTTCCCTTTATCTGATTACTATTGTTGTCTTTCTTTGTCCCTGACTTCCTTCCTGTCTTCGCTGTGCAGGGTGTGGAGAATGCAGTGAAGGGCACTGTGTTCACCAATGGAGCCCCCACTAACACGGATGCGGCACTGCAGTATGCTGCCGAGATTAGCTTCACTGCTGCCAACGGAGCCAGGTATGGGTGTCGTGCAGTGTCTTTGATGTTAAAAAACACAACTTAACACTAAACGAACATCTTGCGCACACGTTAAAACCAGTTCCGCTTTTTGGGAGAGTAGGCCATTGTGTGCCGGAGGAAACACATGACAAAATTTACTAAACTGCTTACACAAGGGGACTGGATGTAAAAATAAAAAGCACATGAATGCTTATTTCATTATCCTCGAAATAAAAGAAGTAAAATAAATAAATAAATGAAAAAAATGAATAAATAACAAACAGGAGGGGAGGGGGGATCCAGGGTGAAAAATGGGTTGTACCTGGGTAAGTTGGCTGGGAGTTTCGTGTTTTTTGTTGTTTGATATTTGGTGGATGGGGGTGGATGTATGTGTGTATTTGTTTGTTTGTTTGTATGCGTGTATGTGTGTGTATGTATGTGTGTGTGTGTGTGAGTGTGTGTGTGTGTGTGTGTTGTGTGGGTGGGTGGGTGGGTGGGTGTGGATGTGGGTGTGGGTGCGCGTTAGCAATCCTCATAGGAAAACACACGTGCTTGCTGACAGGAGAAAAAATATGACAGGGGCTTCAGCAAAGGTCCAGTAAGAAAACAGATTCCCCACACCAATAACACGTCTGTTATAGTGGAGAAAACAACACCACAAACCATCAATTATTCCATTGCATTCAATAATTGCACTTCACTTGTGGCGACTTGCTCTCCCTAGGGGCAGCACCCTAATGATCTAAAGGCAAATCTTGCCATTCATTCATATGGCAGGTAAAAATGAAGGTAAAGGTGTTCCCATAAACTATTCGGTCGTGAGGGAGCGAGGCATCAGAGACCTCAGCTTTTCTAGGGTCCAGCATATTGAGAGGGTCGCCCATCTCCTCTCCCTCGCTGCTTTACCTTCCCTGACCCTAAACAGGGCAGGTACCCATTTTCGGCTGAGTAAACTGGGAGACTGTACTGAAACCAAGGTGCGTCAACGGTCACCCATCCACTTGGTGACCACGCTCAACGCTATTTAAAACCTTAGCGTAGGGAAAGCGAGTGTTCTGACCACTGAGTTATCTCATCCCCAATGTAGTCAGTTCTAAATGTATTTTCCTCGCCATAAACAGCTAAGTTGTCCCATGGCTAACTAAAGGCATCCAGTCTTGTTTCAAGTTTTTCTGACAATGTTTTTTCTCTCACAGACCCAAAGCTTCCAAAATCGCCATTGTGATCACGGATGGCGCCTCTGTCAACCCCACGGCTACGGCGCATCAGGCTGCCCGTCTGAGAGCCAAAGGCGTGACCGTGTTTGCTATTGGAGTGGGCTGCAGTCCCCATCAACAGGAACTGCAGGACATCGCCACAGACCCTGACAACCAGCACGTCTTCATCGTCAACAACTTTGACGCCCTCAACCTCATCAAGGCCTCCCTGCAGCAGAAAGCTTGTGAAGGTAAAAGATGGTCACTCTGTTGCTTTCTCTGTGTGTGTGTGTGTGGGGGGGGGGTCCCATCTCTCTCTCTCTCTCTCTCTCTCTCTCTCCTCTCTCTCTCTCTCTCTCTCTCTCTCTCTCTCTCTCTCTCTCTCTCTCTCTCTCTCTCTCTCTCTCTCTCTCTCTCTCTCTCTCTCTCAGGACAGAAGATATTAACCGAAAATGGCTTTGGAATCAAATGCTCTGGTCAAAGTACTGGTTATGAATAGGATTTTATCACCGAGTTTGGAGATTGACTTTTTTCTTGTTACAAGCAAAAATAGCTTGTTGACATGGAAACTAATGATATGTATCATTGGTTTTACTCTTTCAAAATTTTTTTTTTCAAGCAGAGAAATATTTATGTGTGACAGAAAAATGGCACAGAATATACTCTACTACTATTCCGGTTGAGAGCTAGTGATTTAAAATGCTATAAACAATAGTTCTTAAAGGAAGACTCCTCAGACGATGTATTATGCTTATTATTTAAAATTCTTTAGAAAAGGAAGGCTTATTTTCCCATTGTACTTCCTATACAGATGTACAAAACATAAGTAGATATAATGCGATCGATTTTCTGAACGCCACTCCAACAAAAATGAGTTTTTCATCTGCTATCTGGCACCAGTGAAACTATCGTTAACATCTTGGCTAAATCTATTGCTGAAGCACTTAACATTAGGAAGAAATTTATGAAAACAAAAAGCTTCAAATCTCAAGATGACCTTGTTTCGGTTTGAGTATAAAGGTGTGCAGGTGTAAAATGTGGGAGAGTGAAGTACGCGCGCGCGCGTGCGTGCGTGCGTGCGTGCGTGCGTCGTGCGTGCGTGCGTGCGTGCGGCGTGTGTGGTGTGTGTGTGTGTGTGTGTGTGTGTGTGTGTGTGTGTGTGTGTGTGTGTGTGTGTGTGTGTGTGTGTGCTGGCCAAACAATGTTTAACGTGGTTTGTTTGTTTTCTTTTACAGTGAAGCCAGTGAAGATTGTGCCAAGTAAGTGTTGTTTGTCTATATCGAATTAGATCAGATTTTATTAGAACAAGGTTTTTAGAACAGAAATAAAACAACTGGGACAAAAATTGATACTTTTGAAGTTAAATCAAGAAAAGTTGGGGTACAAATTCGTGTGTGTGTGCGTGTATGCGTGCGTGTGTGCGCGCGCGTGCATGCGTCCGTGTTTGAGTGCATGCGTGCATGTGTGTTGTGTGTGTATGTATGTGTGTGTTTTTGTGTGTGTGTGTATATGTATGTGTGTGTGTGTGTGTGTGTGTGTGTGTGTGTGTGTGTGTGTGTGTGGTGTGTGTGTGTGTGTGTGTGTGTGTGCGCGCGCCGCGTGTGTGTGTGTTTCTGTGTTTGTGTTTCTGTGTTGTGTTTCTGTGTCTGTGTCTGTATGCGTCTTCGTATGTGTCTGTTGGTGTTTTGGATTTGAAATTGTCTTGATCTGTTTAGGCCCCAATCAATCAGTAGTTTCCTCATACTTCTCCTAGTTTCCGATCTTTACCGTATCGTAGATCTCGTCTACTGAGAGACGCAACAAGATATCTCCATTTTTCTTTCTTTTCTATTGTGGGTACTCTATCCCTTTTTATCCCCGATTTAACTTACAAATGTCATATGTTTTTGTTAAAGCGGAGAGTTCCTGAACAAAACTGAATTTTACAATGGGTTTTGAAAGTTTCAACTTGCTATTTCTAAAAATGACTGTTTTGGAGATGTATGGTTGTGGCTCTGTTTTCTTTTATTACGTCAATGTTTTACTCTTGAGCTGCTTTTCATGGGATGATTCAAGTCATTTTGACTTGATTCGACTTTGACTTAAGTCTTGGATTTTGTTCTTTTTGTTCCTTAGTTCAAGCCCCCCCCCCTCCACACACACTCTGATATCCTAGATATAAAACAATAATAAATAAATAAATAAATAAATAAATAAATAATAAATACACACACTTACTCACTCACTCACTCACTCACTTACTCACTCACTCACTCACTCACTCACTCACTCACACTCACACACACACACACACACACACACACACACACACACACACACACACACACACACGCACGCACGTACGTACGCACGCACGCACGCACGCTCGCACGCACGCACGAACACACCACACACACACATGACCTTTCTGTTTCTGATTCTCTCAATCTTTCTATCTCTCAATATCACTCTCTCTTCTCTCTCTCTCTCTCTCTCTCTCTCTCTCTCTCTCCCTCTCCTCTCTCTCTCTCTCTCTCTCTCTCTCTCTCTCTCTCTCTCTCTCTGTGACAGACTGTGGAGGCAGAGCAGACATCGTGTTCCTGCTGGACAAGTCGGGCAGTGTGCAGCAAGGCAACTTCCAGAAGATGCTCAACTTCGTCAAGGACGTGTCCTCTCACTTCACTATCGGCACTGACGACGTGCAGATTGGGGTCGACACCTTCTCCACTCAGTTCAACACCGAGTTCACCCTGGGCCACTTTTCTGACAAGAACGCCATCAACAATGCTGTCGACCACATCCCGTGAGTTTGCTGGGGGGAGGGGGTAGGGGGAGGCTGGGTGGTTAGGGGATGGGGGTAAGGCGGTTGGGGTTGGGGGGTTGGAAGGTTGTTTTTTGAAAATGATTTTTTTGTTGTGCGTTGATGTGTTTTGCTTGCGTGATTGTTTGTTGTTGTTGTTGTTGTTTTTGATGTTGTTTTTCTTGGGGTTGATGGTTCTTTTTGCTTCTAAATGATTCTAATAATATATCCTTTATTCAGATAATTATCTAAATTAACCCATTTTCGCCACGCTGGTACTAATACACACATACCTTATCCAGATATCTTGCGCACACGTTAAATTCTGTTCCACTTTTCGTAAGAGTAGGCCATTGTGTGCTGGTGGGAACAGATGACAAAATTTATAAAACTGCATACACATCGGGACTAGATGTAAAAATAAGCACCTTTATTCCATTATCCTTGATATAAAAGAAGAAAAAGAATAAATAGAATAGAATAGATATCTAAATTAACCCATTCTAACCCCTCTGGTACTAACACACACACACACACGCGCGCGCGCACGTACGCACCAAAACACAACACACACACACACACCACCAACAACCCCCACTAATATACACCTTATCCGATATCAACACGCACCTCTGTACTCAGATAACACCATCCATGGTACTAAAACACACCTTACCAATGTCAAACAACTCATTCACCCTCTGTACTAGTCAGATTAAACTATTCTCACACACTCGTACTAACACACACACCTTACCAAATGTCTAAACCAACTCATTCTCACCCTCCTAGGTACTAAGACACACACCTTATCCAGATACCCAAATCAGCTCATTCTCACCAAGAACTCTCCCTGATTCTAACACATACGCGTTATCTAAACGTCTCAACGAGCCCCTTTCTCCCTCACCACCCTCACCCATATTCTACCACACAGCTACACTGGGGGCGGCACCAACACAGGCCCGGCCATCACCGCCATGACGTCCCAGAGCTTCACCACGGCTGCTGGTCACCGGGCCGGAGTGCCCAAGATCGCCATCGTGGTCACTGACGGCCGATCCAACAACCCAGGCCTCACCGCCACTGCCGCTCAGAAAGCCAGAGACGCTGGTCAGTTAGGGATGATGATGATGATGATGATGATGATGATGAGGATGATGAGGATGAGGATGAGGGTGAGGAGGAGGAGGAGGAGGATGTTGGTGGTGGTGGTGGTGGTGGTGGTGGTGGTGGTCGTGGTCGTGGTCGTGGTGGTCGTGGTCGTGGTCGTGGGTGGTGAGGATGGTGATGATGGTGGTGGTGGTCGTCGTACTGGTGGTGGTAGTGGTGGTGGTGTGGTGGTGGTGGTGGTTGTGATGGTGGTATTAGTGGTGATGGATGATATGGTGTTAATTGTGGTACTGATACGGATGATAGTGATACTATGATACAGTTATGCATTAGAAATAAGCAACAGCAACACACACTCAGAGAGATGTCATGCTAACTGTCAGTATCCTTCTTTAATTTAATTAAGATCGGGCATGAAGCATTCACTGTTGGTTGTGAGTGAAGAGAAAAAACTCAGATGAAAGGCCAACTGATTTTGAACACTTTTGGTTTTACTTTAAACAATGCATGACTACCGCCCCTTTCATCTTAGTGTAAAAACAGGGTCTAATTACTGGGCAGATTAGTCGAGTTGTCCCAACGTTGGACTCGAGGCTTTGATGTAACCTAAAAGCCAAGGTTCCAACCCCCGATAAGGTTTGCTTTGTTTTGAAGGAATTTTTTTCACTGGATATAACTATGATTTTGATTTAATTGATTGACCAATACATTGGACAAGCCACACACACACACACACACACACACACACACACACACACACACACACACACACACACACACACACACACACACACACCACACACACATGGGACGCCTAGTGGTCAGAACATTGCGCTCGCAATTTGACGACCCGAGTTCGATTCCCGTTCGAGGGGATTTTTACCCTGGAGTTAACATTAGTGTTGACTCCACTCCCCCCAAAAGTCTTTCGGATGAGACTATAAACCGAAGCCCCGCTGACCCGGGTTCGAATCTTGTTGAAGGGGATATTTTCTCCTTGAGTTAGCATCAGTGCCAACTCCACTCCCACCAAAATTCCTTCGGATGAAACTGTAAACCATATCCAGATGTCTAAATTAACTCTTGCGCACATGTTAAAATCCGTTCCGCTTTTTGGAAGAGAAAGCCATTGTGTACCGGTGGGAACGGATAACAAAATTGACAAAACTGCATGTCAAACACGGGGACTAGATGTTAAAAAAGCACACGAGTGCTTATTCCATTATCTTCAAATAAAAGAATGACAAAGTAAAGAGATAAACACACATAAATTACAAACACATCCTCCCACCTACCCCCACTCCTATTGCCCTACCCCTTCGTTTCCCCATCACCTACTCCCCTCCCCTCCCCCCCCCCCCCCTTACAAAACATATTTTTGATGAATAGTGCATACAAATGTCGTGTTAAATTTATGTATCCATAGCATTTGTAAAACATCAATTTTATGGAAATAGTTTTTTTTTCTATAATGCGCACACCATTCTATTGATACACTTCTATACTCCTTTTTGTTATTCCTCAGCTAGAGCTCCAAGGTTCACCAATGGTGATCATTATATTTGCCTGTTCGACCATTTTTCCCCTCACCGTGAATACAGCCGCATTCCGATTTCGTGGATTACACGGGTTGTTGTTTTTTTCGTTGTGGGCAGGCATCCACATGCTGGCTATCGGTGTGGGCAGCGGGGTGGATGACAATGAACTCAACGCCATCGCCACAGACCCTGACAGTCAGAACGTCTACAAGGCCGCTACTTTCGATTCCCTCAAATCTCTCATGAGTCTCCTCGCTGCCAAAGCCTGTGAACGTAAGTGCTCATATAATAATTCGCCCCCCCCCCCTCTCTCTCTGTCTCTGTGCCTCTGTCTCTGTCTCTCGCTCTGTCTGTCTGTCTGTCTCTCGCTCTGTCTGTCTGTCTGTCTGTCTGTCTGTCTGTCTGTCTGTCTGTCTGTCTGTCTGTCTGTCTGTCTGTCTGTCTCTCTCTCTCTCTCTCTCTCTCTCTCTCTCTCTCTCTCTCTCTCTCTCTCTCTCTCTCCTCTCTCTCTCTCTCTCTCTCTCTCTCTCTCTCTCTCTCTCTCTCTTCCCCCCTCCCTCCCTCTATCCCCCCTCTCTCTACCCCTTCTCTCTCTCTCTCTCTCTCTCTCTCTCTCTCTCTCTCTCTCTCTCTCTCTCTCTCTCTCTCTCTCTCTCTCTCTCTCTCTCTCTCTCTCTCTCTCTCTTTCTCACTCGCGCGCGCGCGCGCACGCGCGGAGGTGTGTGTGTGTGTGTGTGTGTGTGTGTGTGTGTGTGTGTGTGTGTGTGTGTGTGTGTACGTATGTATGTGTATGTGTATGTGTGTGTGTTTTTTAAATTTATTCATTTATTCATCTCTTTTGGGATGCCTAGGTTTTTCTTTTGCGTGTTTTTGGTGTGTTCTGACTTCCCTTCATTCTGTCTTTCATTCATTTCTTCTCTTTCTTTTTATTTTTTTCTTTCTTTTATTCTTTGATATTTTCTAATTTGCTTTTTTTCTTATATTCTTAACGCTCTAGCTTTGCTACCCTCCTCTCCCTTCTCTTTCTCCCTTTCGTGCTTTTAGCGTTTTCATTTTGCATATTTTGTATTTTTTGTTTGTATTTTGTATTTTGTACCACTTTATGTCACGGAAGATTTCTCTGCGTGAAATTCGGGCTGCTCTCCCCGGGGAGAGTGTGTCGCCACATGCGCAGCGCCTACCCATTTTTTTTCTTTTTCCTGCATGCAAGTGTATTTGTTTCCCTATCAGAATGGCTTCTTTCTACAGAATTTTGCCAGGGACAACCCCCTTGTTGCCGTGGGTTCTTTTACGTGCGCTAAATAGTGATGTGTAACACATGGGATCTCGGTTTATCGTCTCATCCGAAAGACTAGCGCCCAGACCACCACTCAGGGTCTAATGGATGGGGGGAAAAGTTTTGGGTCCAAACGGGGTACGAACCCCGCACACTCCGACCCGGACTTTTTGCTTTCTAGGCAAGGCGCGTGACCACCTAGACCACCGATCCACATATTCTGTGAGACTGATTTCCCTTAAAAATATGTATAATGAAACTGCAAAAGAAATCAAAAAATGAAAATTTTAAAGAGAGAAAAAAACACCAAAAGGCTGAGCGAATGAGAGAGAGAGAGTACTATTGGTTACATAGACAAACACAAATGTTAACTGTGTCTCCATGTGTGTTGTCTTTTGCAGAGGTGCAACAAACCCCACACAGTAAGTACCCTCTTGAAATATCCAGCTGATTTTTTGTTTAACGTGTTATTTTTGGTGTGTCCAAATCTCTCCCCGTGTGTGTGTGTGTGTGTGTGTGTGTGTGTGTGTGTGTGTGTGTGTGTGTGTGTGTGTGTGTGTGTTTGTGTGTGTGTTGTGCGGCGCGCGCGCATACAAGCGTGCGAATCTATGTGTGTGTGTACGTTTGTGTGTGTGTGTGTGTGATGTGTGATGTGTGTGTGTGTGTGTGTGTGTGTGTGTGTGTGTGTGTGTGTGTGTGTGTGTGTGTGTGGGCGCGCGCGCGAGAGAGAGAGAGAGAGAGAGAGAGAGAGAGAGAGAGAGAGAGAGAGAGAGAGAGAGAGAGAGAGAGAGAGAGAGAGAGAGAGAGAGGTGGGATGTTAAATTGTGTACTAGTAAAAATGTCGTGATTTTACACACATGTATACACCCCCCCCCCTTCACACACACACACACACACACACACACACACACACACACACACACACACACACACACACACACACACGCGCGCGCGCGCGCGCGCGCGCGCGCGCGCGCATGAATATATTTTGATCTGCTCTTCTCGCCTAGAAGTTATAAGTAGTGTTAAAAAAAAAAAATTAACAACATTCTTATTTTAAACTACACACAGTCAGAAAACTGCCATCCATAATATTTTCTCATTCTAGACACACAGAAACACATGATCGAATTCACATCTAGACACAATACCTTATCAGAATTTGTCATTCAAGACAACACAGACAATCATCAGAATTCTCATTGAAGACAACACAGACAATCATTATCAGAATTCTCATTGAAGACAACACAGAAACACATTGTCAAACTCTCATTGAAGACAACTCAGAAACACATTAACAAACTCTCATTGAAGACAACACAGAAACACATGATCAGAATTCTCATTGAGGACAACATAAAAACACATGATCAGAATTTCTCACTCTGAGACACTACAGTGAAGTGAAGTGTGGAGTCTTAACCCTTTGTCCTCTCTCCTTTCCCTATCCCCTACCTTCTTTCTGTTGCCCTATCCTCCATTCCCTCTTCTTCCTTCATCGCCTTCTTCCTTTCTTTCTTCCCTCCTCTCCTCCTTCCTTCCTTTGTTCCCACCTTTCCTCCATTCCTTTCTTTCCCCGTATCTTCTTTCCTTATTCCCTCCCCTCCTCCCTTCCTTCGGTCTTTCACTCCCATCCTGTCTTCCTTCTTCCTTTCCTTCCTTCCTTCCTTTTTCATTCCTTCCTTTCCCTCTTTCTTCTTTTCTTCCTCCTTTCCTTCCTCCCTCCCTCCCTTCCCTCCTTCCTCCCTTCCTTCCATTTCCCCCCTTCCTTCCTTCCTTCCCCCCTTCCTTCTATGCTCTATTCTTTCCTTCCCTCCCTCCCTCCCTCCTCCCTTCTTTCCCTCCCTCCCTCCTTCCTTCCTTCCCTCCATCCCTTCCTGCCCTTCCTCCCCTTCCTTCCCTCCCTCCTCTCTCCCTCCATTCCCTCCTTCCTTCCCTCCCTTCATCCCTCCCTCCCTCCTCCCTTCGCTCCCTCCCTCCTTTTCTTCCCTCCATCCCCCCTCCCTCCCTCCCTGCCCACAGCCTGCGGCACCAAGGCGGACATCACCTTCATGCTGGACTCCTCGGGCAGTGTGGGCTCCAGCAACTTCAAGCTGCTGCTGTCCTTCGTCAACAGCCTGGCCAAGGACTGGGACATCGGCCCGGACAAGATCCGCGTGGGCGTGGAGAAGTTCTCCTCCAGACCCTACACCGAGTTCCACCTCAACCGCTACACCGACAAGCAGCAGCTGCTGAGCGCTATCAACAACATCAAGTACCAGTCTGGGGGCACCAACACCGGTCAGTCAGCTGGGGGGGGAGGGAGAGGGAGGGAGGGAGAGGGAGAGAGGGAGAGAGAGGGGGGAGAGAGGGAGAGAGAGAGGGAGAGGGAGGGGGGAGAGAGAGAGAGGGATAGGGAGGGGGAGAGAGAGAGAGGGGGGGGGGGAGAGAGGGGAGAGAGGGAGAGAGAGAGAGAGAGGAGAGAGAGGGAGAGAGGAGGGGGAGAGAGAGAGAGAGGGATAGGGAGGGAGAGAGAGAGAGAGAGAGGGGGGGAGAGAGAGGGAGAGAGAGAGAGAGAAGGAGAGAGAGGGAGAGGGAGGGGGAGAGAGAGGAGAGAGAGGAGAGAGAGGAGAGAGAGAGAGAGGGAGAGGGAGGAGAGAGAGGAGAGAGAGAGAGAGGAGAGAGGAGGGAGGGAGGGAGGGAGAGAGAGAGAGAGAGAGAGAGGGAGAGAGAGAGAAAGAGTGTGTGTGTGTGTGTGTGTGATGGGTGGGTGAGGGAGTAAGGGTTGAGATCTATGTGTGTGTGTGTGTGTGGTGTGTGTGTGTGTGTGTGTGTGTGTGTGTGTGTGTGTGTGTGTGTGTGTGTGTGTGTGTGTGTGTGTGTGTGGCTTATGACTAGCTTATGACTCATTTCCTGATTTTTATACCTATTTCATCATCTAGTTGCTGACATATTTTTCATTACTTGCTTTCTTTTATCTAACAATGGCATGACTTAAAGCTACTGATAATTATCTGACACTGAAATGAAAATAACAAATACACTTATTTTGGTAAACAAAAAAATGTCAGCTCATTTAATGTCAGTTAATCCCGAATAGTGACCTGTATTCAAAACTGATCAAAACGTGTATACCCACATTCTAAGCCTAACAAAAAAGCCCAAATCCCTTTAACAAAGATTACAAACTAAAGACACCGCAAAATCCATCCTTGTACTACAATCTCCCCCCTAATTCTAACTCATCTCCCGCTGAAACCTGCACTAAGAGTGCTCTTGAGATAAACACCACTTGCCAGCCGTCAGTTTGCGCCTAGCCGCCGGACCAGTCACATCAGGAGAGTGCCTTCCTTCTCTGTTTTCTGTTCTGTGCCTTTCTTTTAGAGTGTGTGTGCACAATGATCTTTCTTTTTTCCTGTTGGACGTGTACAGCCTTTCTTGTGTTCTAGGCTTTGGATTTTCTGTGGTGTAGGCTGTGGGAGGAAATGTGTATATATACATAATTTTAACCCATTTGGGAAATTTAAAAACAGACTTGTCTGACTCAACTGTGAGAACCACCCTAGTGATAACAGTCACCCCTTTTCTCTTCCTTACTTGATGAGGAAGTTTTTTTCTGCTAAACTCAACAGATGTTCCCTCAGCTAGTTTACACACAGTATTCAGTAACTTGGAGGCTATATGCAGGCCATAAAATAAATAATTTGGGAATAATCATAAACAACATCATTAATCTCTGGGTGATGTTTTTATCTGAAATTGAGGAAATAGAGACATTTTTCCCCCATTCAGCCCCTTGTTTAAATTGAAATGGAGTATACTTCAGATGAGAAGAAAAGAAATATAGGAAAAGAGGGAGAATACTCATCTCCTGACCTCCTCACCCTACTTTTTGCTGCACTGCCAGCCACTGTAGGATCCCCCCCCCCCCCCCCCCCCCCCCCTTGTCAGATAAGAGGGCTGACTTACATTAAACAGATGTCAATGCTAGTGGATGCCAGGGTCAAGGTCATACTGGCCAAGTACCGCATTCCACCTGACTCTGTGCTACGCACAAACCAAGGAGTCAGGCCAGCTATAATGCCTACGGCAATAACAGCTGGCTGTGGAATATACAAAATGGAGCATTGCTTATTCAGCAATGGTGCACGTACACTGCTGTGAACTTACGTGCAGGTCAGCATAGGTATAAGGAAACCTGCGCAGCCAAGGACACCCTGGCAGACGTCCTTGCCCTTACAGAGCATGCAACCTTTGACCTCTCACCTAGTAGAGAGAAGCGCATAACATGCCACTCCATAGACAGTGCAGGCCTTGGTGCTACGCACACACAGCCGTGAGCCGGGAATTGCTTTTACCCCACTGGGGCAAATTTCACAGAGCTCTGAAAGAGGCCAAAGTTACTCAGAAACTGAGCATCTCGCTCAAGGAGTGTAGGGGGGAAAGCTTGGGGTCAAGGTAGTGTCATGGGGGTCACAGCAGAAACAGCAGTTGGAAATATTTCATTTTATTTTGGGGTGGTGCTACCAGCCAAACAACTAATGATAGTCTGAGGGCAATGGGAAATCCCCGAGAGATGAAAGGTGTGATGACAAGTTTGTCTGTAAGGAAACCATCTTTCCTTTTCCAAATGAGTTCATTTTAAAATAATATTAATATTCCTATTGGAGTAATAACTTCATGAGAAAATCTTTTATTGCATTTTGCAAATTTTTTGCACCATTGCATTACATTCATTGCATGGCAAATAAGAGAGAAGTGGAATTAAGTCACTTCTGATATATTATAAGTGTTTTGACACAGTCAAAGGGATGACAATATTCCTTGAGTTATACCCCACAGACTCTAAGTAGCCAGTAGGAAATGAGGCTGTAGATTCAGAAATCAATAACTCAATATATTTTTCTTGCAAAAAATCTTTGTTTGTAAGAGAATGAGCCTGTAAAAGTTGTTATATTTCCATAGGAAATGGAATCTATTACATGATTCTCAGTTTGAAAGCCTTCAACGTAAATATAGATTGTAAAAAGTTTGATATGGAAACATATTAGAAGGCCTTAGATTTTATCACAACAGGCCGTTTATTTGCATAAATTGATCTGCATCATGCAGTTTATTCAGTGGCCCATTTTTGAGTGTTACACACGTTCTTATTAGAAGGGCAAGTTATACTGTTTCTAAGCTACAATAAGGGTTTTTTTATCATATTCTCATAATTCTGAGCATGGTAGTAGGGGATACAGAACATGAGACAGAAGTCATGGAATGGGCTGTTGACATAGTCAAATCAAACTGATATTTTGGGGTTTGCAAAAAATGATTACAAATCATAATTAAACCCATGCAAGAAAATCACCCCATAAAGGGTTTGTTATCAACTCTCAGGAGCTGAGTGTCAGACTTACTGAAGAAAGAGAACTTGAATCTTTCAGTATTTGCAGTCACCTACTAAAGCAAGAAAAGCTAAACTTTTAACAATGATCTCTTGTTAGGCCTGAGGGCTGCTAGTCTGTTGCTAGCTTGATGGTGTTCCCCATGGGAAACTCCTTTGCCACACTCTGAAATGCAGTAGAAACACTGTTCACGAGTAATAAGTGTGCTGGTAATTCGGACACAAGACTCTGAAGTTATCTCAAACTGAGGGATGTTTCTTGGCCTTACAGGCTTTACTGTCCTCTGACAATAGCACAACTGTTAGTTGTGCCGAAATTCGGACAGATATATGACACTGTTTGTTGTGGATAAAAAATGACCTTAAGTGGTATATCACAAACTTACCTCAGCAAAGAGGGAAAATTAAAGTTACACTTACCTAGGCCACACTGGTTACTGACAGCTCTCACATGGATGGGGAGGTCTGTATATAAATCAAAGCAAAGCTCAAACTACAACTCAAGACTCTAAAGTTATCTCAAACTGAGAGATGTTTCTGGCCTTACAGGCTTTACTGTCCTCTGCTATTGATAGTCAGTTCTATTAGATCTGACAATAGCACAACTGTTAGTTGTATTAACTAAAGGGGATCTAGCAGATCATAAACCTGTGACATTTGACCGAAGAAATCTGAAAATGATGTATCAGCAAAGATATCACAATCAGTAATGCTTGCACTGCTTGGTCAGAAAATCATAAGTCAGAAAATTGTCCATTTCATGGTATGTTGAATGGTAGTTTGTACCAAGCCTTCTTAAAGAGGCTGTAGCATTACTTGCTTTCTTCCCTGAAGGGGACTCTTTTGCTGCATACATAAAACAAACTACCTGTTCTAGATACTTTTTGACCTGACTGACATGCTTATGCAATTGATGCTTGCATTATCAGCTTGAATTATCCCTCTTTCCATTGTTTCCGACCCTCTTTCTTTGCGTTGCTTCCAAGAGTATTGCCAAAGAATGCCAGACAAAACAGAAGAAATAACTGTTGTGCCTCTGCAGACAAAACCAGATGTTTTATCTCTTGGTGTAAAAAAGGGAGATAATCAGACCCTGTTTTTTCTCAAATAGAGATAGCTTCTGTATCAATCCATGATCCCAACCTCAAACACCATGTGAGGAAGGAACTCAAGGTACTGATAAGCAAATATCTGACAAAGATGGAATACATGTGGCCGATGCTGCCGACACCATCATGCTTCCCTAGCAGGCATCCACTGTCTAATATACAACATGTACATCAACAAGTGGCAGTGGTAGGCTAAGGTTTCACCTCTTTCAGTCAACGGCATCAAATTTCTAGCCTTGCTCAAATCAGAAGAGAAAGCCTTACTATCTGTACATGTACTGTACGGCAAAGTCAGTTAGCTGCTATCCTAATAAATTTGATGGTGTTTATGTTCTTTTGGTGTTACATACCTAGTTAAAATATTCATGGATGGGGCTTTGAAGCTAATCCAGTGCTGACCAGTCAAAGGATAGGATTAAAACCTGTGATGCCAATGTGGAGTTAGATATATATTAAAATGTTGACACTGAAAGAATTTTTTTAATAAAGGGGGAAAAAGCTTACCATGCTTCTTACTCCCCTCACTGGACAATGTTGCCAAAACCTGAATGCACTAGACTTGTCAGGCATGTCAATGATGGACAACAAAATGCACTTTTTATTTGCAAATAGCGTATTAAAGCATACTTGACATGGGGATCACCAGGATCCTATAGAACTGACTAAACGCAATGATACGCTAGGTGTTGTAGCAACACTAATATAATACTTGAGAACAGCTTCTCTGAGAAAAGACAATTGTAAAAAAAAATTTCATTGCCTTACAGGCCCTCAACATCGTGTTAACAGAGACACTATTATTATAGCTCACTGGAAGCCATACACTCTAGCTGATGCAGGCTAAGATACTGATGTTTATACAGCACCAGCCTACTAAGGTGGTAAGTGCTCCTGCCCTAGGCTGCAGGCGCCTATCAGTGTTGTTATGACAGCTGCTGGCTGGACTAGGGAGTCTATTTACACCTGCTTTTACAGCAAAATGTTTAACTGTGGCAAACCACACTTTGGACAGGTCTTTATGAAATACTAATTTGTCAAAAATGAAGTTTGATTGTTCTTTTTGCAACTCATAACCACTGTTGCTTAAATATCTCAAGAGCACTCTTAGTGCAGGTTTCAGCGGGAGATAAAGTTAGAATTGTAAAAGACAAGGTGAGACTTACCTGGTAAGTTGAATCTTGTCG
>CM060325.1:32333694-32336194 GCA_030674155.1 Stramonita haemastoma
GTATTTCTTCGGCACTTTTTACTCATGACTTTTCTCATATTTAGCAGAAAACAGCCCTAGGTGTATTGTTTGTTCTGAAACACACAAGCTCTAGAGCCAGGTTTTCTACTTTAGTATGGAAACTATTCAAGCCATTTTCTACATTCAACATACATAGCATCAAAGCCCCGTTATTTGTGTCTGATAGAAGGTATCCATACTGTACTATATTGACAGAAACAGGTTGCAGAAAGTTCGTTTTATTTCTTTTAAATAGGTGCGCTGTTCGACCTGAAATCTTTGACACCCTTACTCAGTTTGTCCAAATAGAAGAAACCCAAAATGTTGAATACAGAAGAAAAGCCCAAGTTGTCCTATGTTGTCCCAAGCTGCTGACCTTGACGTTGTCCCGCTGTGTCCCGTGTTGTCAGGTGTCCCACCTACTACAACCTGCCCCCTCAGTGCACGCTGGTGCAGCAGGGCGGCCAGTGCTGTCTGCAGCCCGTCTGCAACTTTGATGCCCGCTACCAGACCACCACTGGACAGAACGTGGGAGACCTCAACGGAAACAGTCAGTCTCCCTCCTTCTCCTCCTCCTCCTTCTTTACCATCATCATCGTCGTCATCGTCGTCGTCATTGCCATAATTGTCCTCCTCCTCTTCCTCCTCGCCATCATCATCATCAACATCACCATCAAAATCATCATCATCATCAACATCATCAACATCAACATCATTATCGGCCCTTCTACCAGAGACCACTGAACAGAACGTGAGAGACTTCATCGGAAACAATTGTGACGCTCCACCAAATAATGAGACACATTGCACCAGAGGTCAATTTTTAGTTACTCACATGTTATCAAACTGCAATAAAATGGCTACACAATACAAAAAACAGATTGAATATCGGACAATTCTAGGAAAAGTTATTGCAAGTTGAAATGCTAGACTGCAGGAAATGACAAAATGAGAAATTGACAAGTTTAGCATCCTAATAGGTGGTCAGAATGAGGGCTTGGGTATTTTTAAAACACGTTTAAAGGCAAAAGGAAACAAAATTATGATTTGATATTTCATTATAAGGTAAACAAAAATCTCAAATAATTGCCAAATTGACCCAACCTGCCTTTAATGGCTCCTAGCGGGAAAGTGGGTTATGTGCTAAGCGACTCATTTCGTGGTGGAGCGCCACAAAAAGTTCTTTGCCCTCCTCCTCCTCTCGTCGTCATCATCATCATCACATCATCATCATCATCATCATCATCATCGTCGTCGTCGTCGTCGGTCGTCGTTGTCGTTGTCGTCGTCGTCATCCATCACCCATCACCCATCACCCAACATCATCATCATCATCACCACCACAACCAACACCACCACCACCACCCTCGTCGGAATCCTTATCATCGTTGCTGTTGCCCTCTCGTTGTGATCGTCTTCATCATCATCGTCATCATCATCATCATCATCATCATTATTGCTGAGGATTTTGTTTTTTTGGTGTACTGAATTATTATCAATGATGTCATTATCATCATGATTTTTGTGATAATTATATTATCATTATCATGGTTATTATCATCACCATTACTATCATCATTATGGTCAAGATGACGACGTTGTTGATGTCTGTGCTGACAGAGGTGTGTGTGTACAACGGCCACAAGTACTACCAGAGCCAGACGTGGACTGTGGGCTGTGATCTGGAATGTATCTGTGATGACGCTGGGGTCGGTCTCTATGCCTGCCAGAGCAAGTCAGTCTGCCGTTGGAAATGTCTGTCAATCTATCAGATAATCAGTCAGCCAGTCACTCAATCAATCCACCAATCAATCCATCCATCAGTCAATCCTTTAATCAACCAATCAATCTCTCAATCAATCAGTCCATATTTATTCGGTGTTGATTTTAATACCTGTTAGAGAAAATGTCTTCTGCTGGAAACGTCCATCTATCCGTCCATGGGTTGTGCTGCTGGTGGTGGTGGTAGCGGTGGCGATGGTGGTGGTGGTGGTGGTGGTGGTGGTGATGGTTTTAGCAGACTATCAAAGCGGCAGGGCAGAATATTAATTTGTGTTAATTGTTTCTCTGCTGCCCCCAAAAGAAAATGTTATCAAAGCTTTTTTTTCTTTTACCAGGTAGGACACAGTGATAGAAGTTGTATGTTACTTAGTCTCTTTATAACATTATATATATATATATATATATTAAAAGTCTGTCCTGAGCCTAAGGCTCATCAGGCCGGTGCTTATCCCGGTTTCTGTGGCGTTAAGCGACTGAGAGTCATAGACTCTCCCCTGGATAGGACGCCAGTCTATCGCAGGGTTAACCCCAACACAAGGCTGGTACCCCTTTTACACCTGGGTGGGGTGAGAAAATAGCCGTAAAGTGCCTTTTCCAAGGGCACAACGCCATAGCCGAAAGCTGGGATCGAACCCGCAACCTTTAGATTAAGAGTCCAACGCCCTAACCACTAGGCTACAGCGGCGGCTAATATATATTATATATATATATATATATA
>CM060325.1:32338694-32368694 GCA_030674155.1 Stramonita haemastoma
TAAGAAAACGAAAAAGAAAAAATCAACAATAATGACAACAACAATTATTACAGCAATAAAGAGAACTGAAATGATGATAATCTATAAAAAATATAAAAAAAACTAGCAAACTAGCCAACTACACACTCTTTAACCAAAATTTTAGCATATCATATTTTAAACATTTCAATATTCAAAATACATGCATACTAATAAACACTTGTTATCGACCAATCACTCACCCATGCCTGCTATTATATGTTAGGTACCAATGTGAAACACACGCACACACATACACAAATTCACACACACACACACACACACACACACACACACACACACACACACACACACACACACACACACACACACACACATGTACACACGCACGTACACACACACATTGCACAAATAACATATACAAACATCAAATATACATGCAAACATATACACATATCGCGTGTAAGTGCACCGGTGCATTATTCTGCGCAATGTCATAGATATAGTCATTACAACAAACTTGCATTGAAAATCATAACAGTAAAAGATCTGAGTGAATAGCACAAAAATACCCAGTGGTGAAAAAGTAAAATTTACAAGTCGTTTTCAACACTGTTATTCATGAGATATATTTTAAAGTGGTTTTTAAATTGGGTTTTGCTTGTAGTACTTTTTAGATCAATTGGGAGATTATTTGCCTGTAATCAGAAACAGTCAACGAGCTTGACTTTAACAGAACCAGCTTAAGTGCTCTTTTATATAAACGGTGGATAAATTTCAAATTTGTTTCACTGCATTTGTCCCATAGTGTTGATGCATAGTCAACAATAGGCAAAACATAGCCACAAAAGAAGAGTTTACGGGAATGGTTGTCGAGAAAGTTCTTAATCTTAGATAGCTGAAGTAACCTGTTAGATAGACGTTTTCCCAGAGACAACATGTGATCTGTCCAAGTCAAGCTCTTGTCAATAGTGATACCTAATATTTTATGAGAATCCACTTCTTTAATTAATCGTTTGTCGATAAACAAGGGTTTAAAACTGGATTTCATTTTTTGTCTTTTCTGTCTAGCTGAAAACATACATGCATTTTGTTTTTTGAGCATTTAAAGACATATGATTTAACTGTGTCCAAGAAATTAGTCTGCCAATGTTATCCTGTAGTTTGTTGGCTAACGCATTGGGATCAGAGTCACTGCAGAACAGAGATGTATCATCAGCAAACATTTCATAGTGACAATTTACAAAGCAGGGTAAGTCGTTTACATATATAGAAAACAGTAGGGGTCTGAGCACTGACCCTTGTGGTATACCATGTCTAACGGCTACTAAATCTGAGGTTTGGTCATTAACTACCACTAGCTGCTTCCTATCTGACAAAAAACTTGCTAGAAGATTAATAATTTCTGGTGTTAGCTTGTACAAATATAATTTACGCAATAACAAAGAGTGGTTAATGACATCAAATGCCTTTTCGAAATCAACAAAAAGAAGACCAGTAAAATTATTTTCATTTATATTATGCAAGACACTGTCAGTGGGCTGGATAAGAGCTTTATGGCAGGAATAGTTTTTTCTAAACCCAAACTGACTTTCACTCATTAGTTTTTATTTGTGAAGTAAGAATATATGGATTTTTGTAAATGCTTTCAACAGGCTTAGATAAGACAGACAAAGTGGAAATAGGTCTGTAATTTGAGAGAGAAGAGGTATCACCCGACTTGTTAACAGGTACAACTTTTGCTTGCTTCAGTTTATAAGGGAAGCAATTTTTTTCAATGCACAAATTGTATAGGTAGGTAAGTGAGTCAAAAATCAGCGGGCTTGAAAGTTTTAATATTTTCGCATCTAAGTCATCTAAATCACGAGTTCTTGATTTTTTTTTTTGGAGAACTAAGCTTTCGAGTACATCTAGAATGGTCATTGGTGGTAGGTAGAAGGGAAAGTTAATTGGTTTGGATTCCATGTACTGTTTTAAATAATGAAGATCGTTATCTCTTGCTCTGTCATGTAATATAACTTTCTCTGCAACATATGAAAAATGACAGTTTAATTCATCTGCTGATATATCTTTAATGGCGTGTTGACTTTTAGATGCATGTTTGTTTGTTAATAAATTTATAGCTTTCCAGACTTGGCCAGAATCGTTTGTTGAGGCTAACATCTTTTGAAGGTAGTTAAGCTTTGATCTGCGTTTAATTGAATTAACTTTATTCCTTTGGTATTTATATTGGTCTTTTGTCCTATGAGTTTTTAGATATTTTCTATAATGTATTTCAGATTCAATATCTTTTGTTATCCAAGGTGGTTTTATTACATCCTTAACTCTTTTTCTTATTAACGGTGCATGTTTATTGTAAACTGAAATAAATGTATTTATCCAAAATTCGACAGCTTCGTTGGGATATCTTATTTGATATACATGGTTTAATGGTGAATTTAACAGGTCAGAAACAAAATCACTCTCATTAAAGTTTTTAAATCTTCTGTAATAAATTGTTTTATGCCCTACCTTAGGAATTTTTATTCGATTTTGGAACCAGGTACAACAAACTGGAATATGATCGCTAATCTCACATGATGGAGCACAAACTTTGACTATATGTTGTTTTGTGTTATTTTTATTATATGATCTATCAAAGTTGCAGTGTTATTGGTTACTCGCGTTGGTTTGTCAATTAACTGTTCTAGTCCATGCAATGTGTAGTTATACCATTTAGATTTTGGTTTTAATAAATCTATGTTAAAGTCTCCAAGAATAACAGTTTCATGATTCAAAAGTATTACTTCATCCTTAAGGAAATTAAATTTATCTAACCAGACTGTGGATTCTGATGGATTTCGGTATACAAAGCCTATCAAGAGAGGTCTATTGCGCTGCAGTTTAATTTCTATCCAAATTGATTCAATATCATAAACATCGAAATTGTGGAGTCTTTTACAATTTAGAGAAGATGCAAAATATGTAAGTAAACCAGTGGTTTTGGGCTTATTAGGATCTAGACGGAGGATTTGGTACCCTGTTATGTTAATGTCTACATCTGTAAATTTTTGAAGAAAGTCGAGACTCAGCACAGCAAAATAAATGAAAGGGATTATCATTATTATATAGAATGGTTGCAATATCGTCTATTTTATTAGTGGTATTGTTTATATTGAGATAGCCAACACGAAGACCATGCTTCATAGGCCAGGTGTCCAAAGTTAAAGACATGACATAATTTTATTATATTGAGTGAAAAAATCTAGAACTCCTAATCTTTTAAATTTGAAGAATCCGAAAATGGGAATTACAGACACAGAAGTTTTTTTTTTAAACTTTGAAGGAAAAAGATATACAAATACAATAATCAGCATATGACAAAAATGATTTTAACAATGTGTGTGTGTGTGTGTGTGTGTGTGTGTGTGTGTGTGTGTGTGTGTGTGTGTGTGTGTGTGTGTGTGTGTGTGTGTGTGTGTGTGTGTGAGCTAATCAAAAAGAATCAACAACAAACAAATAAATGAAAATTTTTAAACCAGGTTTTCATGGAACAATATTCCTATGTGTACATTTTTATCGTGTTGTGGTCTAGAGGTGACTCACCTGACTAACAGACGATGAAGCATTGATTCAAATCCTGTGCCAAGCCTGATAGTGCTTCCCTCTTGGTAGTGGTATGAGTGCTAGTGCTTTGCATCAAACGACAGACGCAGTCTTGCATACAGGTTGTATTGAATTTCTCTTGGCTAATAGGGATCCCTGAAGTCGGAATGCGGCTATTTCAGTGGTGGACAAAAAGATATGCCTAGGCAAAATATCACCATTCATGAACCTGGAACTCTAGCATAGGAACAACAACAACAACAACAACAACAACAACAACAACAACAAAACAAAATCAAACAGAAAACAAAGACTAAAAAATAAACACGAACAAAGATCAAGACAAATGAAATCAAACAAAAAAAAACAAAGAAAAAGAAAACAAACGGCTAGGCTGGGAATCGAACCCAAATTCTCACGGACTACTTGTTAGGCAGGTAAATGTCTTAACCATCCTGCCACCTTTCTTCTTATAATAAAATGAGTAATTAAAGTTGTTCCACCAGCAACAGTAGTGATAGTAATACAAGTAGTAGTAGTAGTAGTAGTAGTAGTAGTAGTAGTAGTAGTAGTAGTAGTAGTAGTAGTAGTAGTAGTAGTAGTAGTATAGTAGAGGTGGTAGGAGTAGTAGCAGTAGTAGTGCTTGTATTACAAGTAGCAGCAGCAGCAACAGTAGCAGAAGCAGAAGCAGAAGCAGCAGCAGCAGAAACAGTAGTAGTAGTAGTAGTAGTAGTAGTAGTAGTAGTAGTAGTATAGTAGTAGTAGTAGTAGTAGTAGTAGTAGTAGTAGTTATAGAAGTAGTTATAGTAGTAGCAGCAGCAGCAGCAACAACAATAGCGGAAGCAGCTGTAACAGTAGTAGTAGTAGTAGTAGTAGTAGTAGTAGTAGTAGTAGTAGTAGTAGTAGTAGTAGTAGTAGTAGTAGTAGTAGTAGATATTGTAGTATTAGCAGTGGTTGAATTTGTTGTTGTTATTGTTGCTTGTTGTTGTTGGAATAGTCGGCTTAAGTAGTTATAGTCGTTTGTGGTCGTATAATGATAATGGTGTTTTATTATCTACACAGATACCGGCATTGGGTACCTGGCCCTAACGGTAAGTTGCTTTGTTTGTGTATGTGTGAGTCCGTGTGTGCGTGTGTACGTGCGTGCGTGCGTGCTTACGTGTGTGTATGCGTGCATGTGTGTATGTATGTGTGCGAGTGTGCGTGCGTGTGTGTGCGTGCGTGTATGCAGGCGTGTGGGTGTGCGCGCGCACTTGTGTACACACACCCACACCCGAGCTTGTGTCTGCTTTTGGAGGTAAAAGTAGTCTTGTAATTTGTCTTTCTCTCTGTCTCTATCTGGTTGTCTAAAAATATTAGCTGCATGCATATTGGCGTCCTGTTCAGACATGGTCCTTTCTGTGGGAATGCAACAATTTAATGGTGGTGGGCAAAAACGGTCGCATTTGGCAAAACTCTCAGCACTGGTGAGCCGTGGAGCTCTAGCTGCAAAACAAAAGAAAATAAAGAAAGAAAGAAGGGTAGGGAGTTGAGTTTACCGTGTGTGTGTGTGTGTGTGTGTGTGTGTGTGTGGGGGCCAGACCGCTGTGTGTACCAGGGTGTGGCGTACAAACAGGGTGAACAGTGGGATGACGGCTGTGAGAAGACGTGTGTCTGTGAGAACGCTGCCTACGGCTACTACAGATGTGACAACAAGTGAGTGTCTACTGCCTCTGCCCACAATAAGGCTACGGGAACACTCGTTTTCTAGACGCTTGGTGCCCCCACCCCCCTTCCCTCTCTCCCCATTCCATATCCTTTGATCAGCTATACCTGATAAATTATTATGATTGTATAATTAATCGCTAGCATGACAATACCCTGATGAGGTGTGTCAAGCAGAATGATTTTACGCACTGTCTCACTCGTCACACCTAGGAACCCCTGTGCGTACACATAGTAGTAGTAGTAGTATTGCTGTCTGTCACATGAGTGAAAATGCTCCACGCAGCCTTTAGATGCCTGACAAATCAGGCCTGGCACATTCGGTTTCGGCATAGGAGAGAATTGCTATCCTTTAAGTCTTTCTGGGGAAAAAAGGCAGGACAATGGACCGACAAGGCCGAAAATAGACGAGAAGGAAGTGACAGGAAGCAAAGGAACAAGGCACGAGCAGAAACACAGAGAGTGATAGAAAAGAAGAAATTCTTAGCGCATGAATTTCCTGAGGTTGGGGATGCTAATTTACACTGGCATGCTAATTTACCCTGGATGAGAAGTTTGATGTCTTCAAGTACCTTGCCGTATAGGCAGCCATCCGCAAACTTTAGAGGATTTTTTTTTTTTTTGGGGGGGGGGGGGGATGGTGGGTCGGTGGTCTAGAGGTAACCGAACGTCTAGAAACTGAAAAGTCCGGGTCGAAATGTGCTGAAGTTTGAATCCCGTTTTAGCCTAAAACTTTCTCCCTATCCATTAGACCATGAGTAGTGGTCTGTGTGCTAGTCTTTCGGATGAGACAATAAACCGAGGTCCCGTGTATTACACATGATTATTTAGCGCATGCAAAAGAGCCAACACCAACAAGAGAGCTATCCCTGGCAAAATTCTGTAGAGAAAAGCCACTCTGAAGGGAAACAAATACAGTTGAAGACAGAAAAAAAGGGGGGGGGGGATGGAATGTGGCGCTGCACTTGTCACGACGCGCTATCCCTAGGGAGAGCAGCCCCAATTTCATGCAGAGAAATCTGCAGTGACTTAATGTGGTGTAAAAGTTGTTTTTTTTAAGTGTGTCCTATAAAGAAAAGTACCCCGTTGTCGTGCTAAAAACTTGCCATGACTAAACTACAATCTCAACATAACATTGCACAGCATAACACGACTGGAAGGAAAGGCCTTTCCTTCTTTGCTTACATTAGAAATTGACAAAGCTTTTTAGTCTGGCTTGATGTTCTGTTTTATTGGCTGACAGAATAGTAAGTAGTAGTAGTAGTAGTAGTAGTAGTAGAGCAGGAGCAGCAGCAGCAGCAGCACAGCAGCACCAGCAGCACAGCAGCAGTAGTAGTAGTAGTAGTATAGTAGTAGTAGTAGTAGTAGTAGTAGTAGTAGTAGTAGTAGTAGCAGCAGCAGCAGCAGCAGCAGCAGTAGCAGCAGTAGCAGTAGTAGTAGTAGTGTGGTAGTGTAGTGGCAGTGGTGGTATGCCCCTGTGTCTCAGGGACAGTGGCTGTGCCTTCTCTGGCCCCATCAGTCTTGTTTGAAGCAGTGCATGAAGAGGGTCAGCAGGTCAGTTCACTAGGGCAGTCTTGGTCGCAGGTGATGCGACAAAATAGGACGGCAGGCTGATGACCTAGTTTTACACTCTCCCCTTCCAGAGCTATCCTTCTGTATACCAAGTATGTTCCCTTCTCCCTAACAGGTTCCCTCACGTCACACAGTGCTCCTCTGCCTACTGCAGCTTTCTACCGGGGTTTCTGCAAGTAGTCGTAGTAACCTGGTAATGATAGCGTGGTAACCATGTTCTTTCACTCTGTTCAGTGTGGATCGTTCAGTGGTTGAGCAGGTGATGTGTGTGCTGCAGGTGCCCGCAGTACTACAACATGCCCCCGGGCTGCACTCTGGTGCCTATGGCGGGTCTGTGCTGCAAGGCGGTACGTTGTGACGCTGGTTCAATCATCGGATCCCAGACTCTCACCAACACCATCGGGGGCATCCCCATCCCCTACACCACCCCTACTCTGGCTCCCGGTCTCAAACCCGGCTACACCCTGGCCCCGGGTATGACCCTCCCTCCCTACCTGACTCCTTTCCCAGGCCAGACCCTGGCTCCTGGCTTCGTCCCCGGCCAGACCCTGGCCCCCGGAGTCACCATCCCCTGGTACCTCACCCCGGGCCCCGGCATGACCTACGCCCCCACCCCCTTCACCACCCCCGCTCCTCTCATCCCTGGCCAGACCCTGCCTCCTGGGCAGACCATCCCCCCCTACATCACCCCCATGCCTGGATTCACCTTCGCTCCAGGAATCATCCCTGGGCAGACTCTGGCGCCTGGCATGCTGGTGCCCTACTACCTGACTCCCAGACCAGGTCAGACCTACGCCCCCGTGGTGACCAACCCCTACGCTACTCCTCTGCCCCTCGTTCCGGGCAGGACCTTGGCTCCTGGTCAGACCCTCCCCCCTTACATCACCCCGGCTCCGGGCTTCACCTTTGGCCCTGGGATCATCCCGGGTCAGACCATGGCTCCTGGAGTGACCGTGCCCATGTACCTGACTCCTCGCCCTGGTCAGACCTACGCCCCGGGCATCACACCGGCCAGAACCCCAGTGCCTCTGATCCCAGGAATCACTCTGCCTCCTGGTCAGACCCTGCCTCCCTACATCACCCCCATGCCGGGACAGACCTTCGCCCCTGGAATCAGACCCGGGCAGACCCTCGCTCCTGGAGTCACTGTGCCCATCTACCTGACTCCTCAGCCAGGCAAGACCTACGCCCCAGTCACCACCTCTAACCCCATCCCTCTCATCCCCGGCATCACCCTGCCGCCAGGACAGACCATCCCCTCCTACATCACCCCCCGCCCTGGACAGACCTTTGCCCCGGGAATCAGGCCGGGTCAGACTCTGGCTCCGGGTGTCACTGTTCCCATCTACCTCACTCCTCAGCCAGGACGCACCTACTCCCCTGACACCACCCCCAAGTACCAGAACCCTCACCCTGGCCTCATCCCAGGCTTCACCCTGGCCCCTGGACAGATCATTCCTTACTACATCACCCCTGCCCCTGGCCAGACGCTGGCTCCTGGCATCGTTCCCGGCCAAACTCTGGCTCCTGGGGTGACCATTCCTCTGAACCTGACCCCTCGACCTGGTCAGACCTATGCCCCCATGGTCACTAACTACCAGGTGCCTGGCATCCAGCCTGGCCAGACTTTGCGCCCGGGTCAGACCCTTCCTCCCTACATCACCCCACGTCCTGGACAGACCTTTGCTCCTGGAATCATCCCTGGGCAGACACTGGCTCCTGGTGTGACAGTGCCCATCAACCTGACCCCCAGACCTGGGCAGACCTATGCCCCATTGGTCACCAGCTACCCCATCCCTGGAATCCGCCCTGGCCAGACACTGGCTCCTGGCCAGACTATCCCTCCCTACATCACCCCAGGTCCTGGACAGACCTTTGCTCCTGGAATCGTTCCTGGGCAGACCCTGGCTCCTGGAGTCACTGTGCCCGTGTACCTCACTCCCAGACCTGGTCAGACCTATGCCCCAGTGGTGACCATGTACCCATACCCTGGCATCAACCCTGGCCAGACCTTGGCTCCAGGCCAGACCCTTCCCCCCTACATCACTCCTATTCCTGGCCAAACCTTCGCTCCTGGCATCGTGCCCGGGCAGACCCTGGCTCCTGGTGTGACAGTTCCCATCAACCTGACCCCCAGACCTGGCCAGACCTACGCCCCCATGATCACCAGCTACCCCATCCCTGGAATCCGCCCTGGCCAGACACTGGCTCCTGGCCAGACCATCCCTCCCTACATCACCCCAGGTCCTGGACAGACCTTTGCTCCTGGAATCGTTCCTGGGCAGACACTGGCTCCTGGAGTCACTGTGCCCGTGTACCTCACCCCTGGCCCTGGCCAGACCTACGCCCCTATGATCACTACTCGCCCGCAGCCTGGAATCCGCCCTGGCCAGACCTTGGCCCCTGGACAGACCCTGCCTCCCTACATCACCCCCCAGCCAGGTCAAACCTTCTCCCCTGGAATCAGACCTGGCCAGACTCTGGCTCCCGGAGTGACTGTGCCCATCTACCTGACCCCCAGACCAGGCCAGACCTACGCCCCCATGGTGACTGGATACCCCAGGCCCGGCATCCTCCCTGGGCAGACTCTGCCCCCTGGACAGACCCTCCCTCCCTACATCACCCCGGTGCCCGGCCAGACCTTCGCTCCTGGCATCAGGCCTGGGCAGACTCTGGCTCCTGGCGTCACGGTTCCTCTCAACTTCACTCCCAGACCTGGCCAGACTTACGCCCCGGACACCACCCCTAACTACCCCCGACCCGGGCTGATTCCCGGCATGACTCTGCCTCCTGGCCAGACCGTGCCTTCCTACATCACCCCCCTGCCTGGCCAGACCTTTGCTCCCGGCATTGTGCCCGGCCACACGCTGGCTCCTGGATTCACCATCCCCGTCAACATGACTCCTCGTCCAGGCCAGACCTATGCCCCGGACACCACTCAGAGGCCTGGGCTGGTGCCTGGAAACACTCTGCCCCATGGAATGACCGTGCCTTCCTACATCACGCCGGGCCCTGGGCAGACCTTCGCCCCAGGCATCCGCCCCGGACAGACCCTGGCTCCCGGTGTCACCGTGCCCATCTTCATGACGCCCAGACCAGGACAGACCTACGCTCCTGACGTGACTCCTGGCATCGTCCCTGGAAACACGCTGGCCCCTGGAATGACTCTGCCCTCCTACATCACCCCCTTCCCTGGTCAGACCTTTGCTCCGGGCATCCGACCTGGGCAGACCCTGGCTCCTGGAGTGACCATCCCCGTGAACCTGACTCCCAGACCAGGCCAGACCTATGCGCCTGACACCACTCCAGGAAGCGGTTACCCCAAACCCCGCCCCGGCCTGATCCCAGGACAGACGCTGCCTCCAGGATACACCATCCCCTCCTACATCACACCGGTGCCTGGACAGACCTTCGCTCCCGGCATCATCCCCGGCCAGACCCTGCCCCCAGGCATGACCGTTCCTATCTACTTCACCCCTCAGCCAGGCCAGACCTACGGCCCTGGGGTCACCTCCATCAACAACCCCAGACCCACTCCCGGCCTCATCCCCGGCCAGACCCTGCCTCCAGGATACACCATCCCGGCTTACATCACCCCGTACCCGGCCAGACCTTTGCCCCAGGAATCGTTCCCGGCCACACACTGGCTCCTGGCGTGACCGTGCCTTTGAACATGACCCCCAGACCTGGCCAGATCTACGTCCCGGGAACCATCCCCGGCATTTCAGGACACAAGCCTGGTCTGATTCCTGGCGGCACGCTGCCTCCTGGAGAAACCATCCCACCCTACGCCACCCCGGTACCCGGCCAGACCATTGCACCTGGCATCGTGCCAGGGAACACCCTTGCCCCAGGAATGACCCTCCCCTGGAACTTCACTCCCCGACCTGGACAGACCTACGCCCCCGGCACCCGGGCTCCCTTCGTGGGCATCGTGCCTGGCCAGACTCTGCCCCCAGGCCAGACCCTGCCAGCCTACATCACCCCGGCTCCCGGGCAGACCTTCGCTCCCGGCATCATGCCTGGGCAGACCCTGGCTCCTGGAGTCACTGTGCCCGTCTACCTCACCCCTCGCCCGGGTCAGACCTATGCCCCTTACATCCCTGGCACTGGCACCGGCATTGGTGGCACTAGACCTGGCACTGGCACTGGCATTGGCACTAACACTGGTGGCACTGGTGGCACTGGTGGCATTGGCACTGGTGGCATTGGTGGCACTGGTGGCACTGGTGGCACTGGTGGCACTGGCACTGGCACCGTGCCCATCATGACTGGAAACCAGAAACTGAGTGAGTGGGACTGCTTTTGTTCTTGCAGTGGGATATATATCATTTCCAGATTGTTCTTTTCAATGGACTATAGTTTTAGCCATGAAGAGTCGGTATGTCTGCTATGCAGAGGTCCAGCTTTGTTGTTAGTGGTGCTTGTCTGCCTGCCTGCCTGCCTGCCTTCTTGCATGCATGTATACCTATTTGTCTGTGTGTCTATCTGTTTATCTGTGTGTCTGTCTGTTTCTGGATATACCAAGAGAGAGTTTGGTGTTTTTTCTTGCAAATTGATATTTCACACGAACCTATAATTCACACTAAAAAGTGAATCAGAAGATTGTGCAAAGTTGATGATTATATAGAACTACTTTTGGGGGTACTTTTTTGCGCCCCAGTTTAACAGTTAAAAACAGTTTCCAGATACTTGTATTTCAAAACGTTTTCAACTTCTTGATTATGGATGATGGTATTCTCAGATGTGTGCTCCGATCTTCAGAAATCAATAGGAAGATCTTTAGTTTTAGAAACATTTAGCTCCAGAGAGGCCTCATCACACCAATGTACGAACTCGGTGAGCGCTGGACCGTGGTCTAAGACTGATCCAGATAATGGAGACAAAAGAACACTGCCGTCCGCAAGTGTTACCAGAAATGAATCTTCATAGCTGCTTCTGCAGTCATCTGTGTATAGAATGTACAGATGTGGTTAGAGGACACAGCCCTGTGGAAAACCAGTGCAGGTATATGTAACTGATTAAGATATTTTGTTGGCAAAAATACGCTGTGGCCTGTCAGTTAAAACTTCTATCAGCTAACGAACAAGTTGATTGTCTACATCAAATTTTGAAAGTATTTTGTTAACCAGAATGTGAGGCTGCATTGTATTGAAAGCTGAGCTAAAGTCAAGCAAACAGTATTCTGGCATGAGAATCAGGTGTTTCCAAGTGGCTCTACAGCGTGTTCAAAATGAATAGTTTGGCATCTTCGACATCCTTTCTAAACTTTTACGCAGACTGTAGTGGGTCAAGGTCTTTCTCTGTAACGTAAAGGATGAGAGATTTACTATCTTTTCTAATCTTTTTTACCACAAGTGATGTGAGAGCTACAGGTCTAAAATCGTAAGGCCTAGCAGAATTGAGTTTCTTTGGAAGAGGTATAACATTAGAATTCTTCCAAATAACTGGTATCTGGCAAGTGTCCAGCGAGGCCTGGAACAGGTGCTTAAAGACACTTGCAAGCTTAGTGTCGCAGAACTTGGGGTTTCTATCGCATATACCATCTGGCCAGGAGATTTGTTAATGTTTATTGCCATAAAGTGCTTACAGATAACTTCTTCATCAACAATGACGCTATTCTCAAATAGTAGAGATTGCTTCAGGTCATTTATTTCCTCTGAAAAATCATGCTTATCAAAGCGAGTGAAAAATGCTTTTAAATGCTATTGTATGCTGCTATCACATACCCCCTGCAGACTGATCTCTGACCTATGTGGGGCAGCTGCCATGTTTACTGCTGACATATTTTGATGCCCTGCCAGGCAGCATGAACACTGTTCCCGGCAAACTTGTCTTCTATCTTACGTTCATACTCACGTCTAACCTGTGAACCAGCGGCTTTGACTTCTTTAGTTATTTGTGGGGGTTTTGTTCTTCTGTCCTGTGTAAAATCACTCTTTCTTTTTGTTTAATACCCGTTTCAGATCCTTTGTAACCCATAGGCTTGTTATTGGGGTAAATAGCTATCTCCTTTGTTGGAATGATGCAACTAACACAAAATGAAATGTAGGAAGAAATAACATCAGGGAGCCAATTGATTGATTGATTGATTAATTGATTGATTGATTGATAGTTTCGGTGATTGATGGATGGATTGACAGGCGGCAGTATGTACAAAACACGATGTATAAGCAGACTCAGCCATGGGTAGACAACTGTGACTTTGATTGATTAATTAAGTGATTGATTAATTGACCCATCAATTTATTGTCTGGATGATTGATTGATTGATTGATTGATTGATTGATGATATGATTGATGATTGGTGGATGGAGGGATGGAGAGATGAATGGATGATTGGATGGATGAATGGATGGATGAATGGATGGATGGAGGAATGGATGGATGGATGGAAGGATGGAGGGATGGATGGGTAGACAGACAGGCGGCTGTGTGTACAAGAACATGCTGTATCAGCAGGGTCAGCGCTGGACGGACGGCTGTGACTGAAATTGTTTAATCAACTGATTGAAGGATAGATTGATATTTGATTGATTGATTAATTGATTGATTGATTGATTGATTGATTGATTGATTGATTGACTGGTGATTGACAGGCGGCTGTGTGTACAAGAACACGCTGTACCAGCAGGGTCAGCGCTGGACGGACGGCTGTGACTTCTCCTGTGTCTGTGAGGACGGCAGCACTGGACGATACAGATGCTCGCCTAAGTATGTTCTCTCTCTCTCTCTCTCTCTCTCTCCTCTCTCTCTCTCTCTCTCTCTCTCTCTCTCTCTCTCTCTCTCTCTCTTCTCTCTCTCTCTCTCTCTCCTCTCTCTCTCTCTCTCTCTCTCTCTCTCTCTCTCTCTCTCTCTTCTCTGTCTCTCTGTGTCTCTGTCTCTCTGTGTCTCTGTCTCTGTCTCTCTGTCTCTGTCTCTATCTCTATCTGTTTGTCTGTCTGTCTGTTGTCTGTCTGTCTGTCTGTCTGTCTGTCTGTCTGTCTGTCTGTCTGTCTCTCTCTCTCTCTCTCTCTCTCTCTCTCTCTCTCTCTCTCTCTCTCTCTCTCTCTCTCTCTCTCTCTCTGTCTGTTTGTTTGTCTGTCCGTCTGTCTCTCTGTCTCAGACTCTGTCTCTCTCTCTCACTTCACCCACCCACCTTTCTTTTCTCATGCTATATAGTCTTAACCTCTGATTAGGATTTCAATGCCATTAATTGTTTGGGTATTTTCTTCTCCTATCATTTGCTACCAAATACCCAGAAAAACGCACACACTCACACATACACAACACACACACACACAAACAAACACACAAACACACAAACACACAACTCTAACACACACACAACTCAACACACACACACCACACACACACACACACACACACACACACACACACACACACACACACACACACACACACGCACGCACGCACTCACAAACACAAACACAAACACACACACACACACACTAACACGCGCACATACACTGACACACACAGACACAGTAATGCACACACTAACACACACACACCAACACACACACACACAACACACCACACACACACACACACACAACACACACACACACACACACACACACACACACACACACACCACACATGCTCACACGCTCACACGCGCAAACACGCACACTAACACTCACACTCACTCACTTACCTCCTCACACACACACACACACACACACACACACACACACACACACACACACACACACACACACACACACACACACACACACACACACACGCTACATGATCAAGTTTACATCATCACAACCACAACCATCATCATCATCACCACCATTTTTTTTTCAAACTTTTTTAATGTTCATTTTTCAATTACAAACAACAAAGGCAAACTTTTCTAATCAAAACAAAATACTCCCCGCCCCCCCCCCCCCCCCCCAAAAAAAAAAAAAAAAAAGAAAGTAAGTAATGCAATCATCACCACCATTGGCATCATCACCAATTACCACCACCACCACCACCACCACCACCACCATCATCATCATCATCACCATCCTCCTCCTCCTTCTCCTCCCTCCTCCTCCTCCCCCTCCTCCTAACCTCTCTACCCCTCACACCCACACAGGTGCCTGGCCTTCAACAACCTGGACCCCAAGTGTACCCTGCAGGACGACCCCACCGACCCTTGCTGCAAGACCCCCAACTGTCCACCCGGGGTGGTGGTGATGCCCAACACGGGCCAGGCCATCACAGGCTTCAGGCCCGCTGTGGGGGGCGTGGTGGGGGGCATTGGGGGTGGAAGTGGTGGTGGCGGCGGTGGAAACGGTCATGTGGATATCAACGGCGGCAATGTCAGCATTTCTGGACAGAGGCGTGAGTTATATGCTGGGTGATGGCCACAGAAGAGTAGGGGGAGGGTGTGTGTGTGGTGGGGGGGGGGGAGGTGGGGATGAGAGGGGTCAGGTAGAAGGAAGGAAGGAAGGAGGGAAGGAAGGGTGGAAGGTGGTTTGAGGATGAGGATGATGATGATGAGGAGGAGGAGGAGGAGGATTATGATGATGATGATGATGATGATATGATGATGAGAGAATCAAATCAAATCAAATCAAATCAAATTCTTTTATTTCGAGGATAATGAATAAGCACTCATGTGCTTTTTGTTTACATCCAGTCCCAGAGAGAGAGAGAGAGAGAGAGAGAGAGAGAGAGAGAGAGAGAGAGAGGAGAGAGAGAGAAGAGAGAGAGAGAGAGAGAGAGAGATCAGCAGACAAATACAAATAAAGAGACAAGGATACGTTATCGTTTGTTTGTTTTTAAATCAATCCTGCAAACATTCAAAATCTATAGTGAAGAAACTTTAATAATTTAAAAAATCTAAGACAGTCGGGACTGATGTTAGGACAAAGAATAGATTTAGTTTACTGTTCAAAGTGTAGAATGGAAGGAGAGAATGGGGTTCCCTTTTTCTTCGTCTTCGTTGTCGAACACTCAGACAGCAGCATTTATGAGGGAAATGACACACAACAATAGCTGCGGTCTATGAGTTCAAGACGACGAAGAAGAAGGAGGACAAAACCACATTCCCTCCATTTCTTTCTTTATTTATTTATTTATTCTTTTATATCGAGGATAATGGAATAAGCATTGAAATGCTCTTTACGTCCAGACCCCGTGTGTATGCAGTTTTGTAAATGCCATCTACACCCATCGGCACACGATGGCCTACTCTTACGAAAAGCAGAACAGGATTTAACGTGTGCGCAAGATGTTCTGCGTGCGTTTGTACACGGGGCCTCGGTTTATAGTCTCATTCGAAAGACTTTGGGGAGGAAGTGGATTCAGCACTGATGTTAACTCCAGAGGAAAAATCCCCTCGACCGGGATTCGAACCCAGGTCGTCAAATTGCGAGCGCAATGTTCTAACCCCTAGGCTATATCCCGCCCCCTAGGCTATATCCCATGTGTCTGTGTGTCTGTCTTTTGACAGAGGGATGTGTCTACAAGAACCACGTCTATCAGAAGGGAGCTGTTTGGACGGAAGGATGCCAGTACACTTGCCAGTGTGTTGACGCCACCACTGGCTTCTACCGCTGTACTGATGTGTCAGTTTTCTCCTTTTTTCCTTCCTTTTTTCTTGGGGGGGGGGGGGGGGCTCTTAGGAAGGGAGAGGGATGGGGTACATGGGAGGAGGTAGATCTAATAATATAATCATGATTTATTATCTGAAATTTCTAGAGCGCTGAATCTTGCAAAGCAAACCAATCCTAGCGTTTGCAGTGAATTATTCACACACATGCGACCGTACACAACAACAACAAAAATCAACAGCTTTCTAATTCACCACACACACACACAACACACACACACACACACACACACAACACACACACACACACACACACACACACACACACACACACACACACACACACACACACACACACACACACACACACACAACTGGGATTCCAAGTTGAGCTTAAATCTACGAGTATTGTGCCGTGTTTAGACATCATTCCTGAAGTCGGAATGTGGCTGCCTTCATTAATGGTGAGCAAACAGTGGCGTGTTCAAATTCCCCCTATTAGTAAGATCTTTGAGCTCTAGCCAAACAAACAATCAGCAAGGCAAGATCTCACTATTGGTGAGCTTCGGAACTCTAGCCGAGGAATGAAAACTAGATAGAGAGATGCAGACTTCATTTCCCTGCTGATCCCTAATACACCGTAATCACGGGGCGGTAAAGCCTGGTGGTCAGAGCGTTGAGCTCCACATGTGACGGCCCGGGATCGATCCCAGGTTCGTAGGCCTCCACTCGTTGAAGGGGATTGTTCCCCTGGAGTTAATATCAGCACGACTTTGCTCCTTCCAAAGTCCTTCGGATAAGATTATAAACTGAGGTCCCGAGTGTGAACGTATGCAGAACATCTTGTTCGCAGGTTAAAACCCCATTTGTTGTGCCTTTCAGAATAGTTTGTTACTCAGGTGGCGAAAAGTGTGCATGTACACTGGTGTCGTGTTTATAAAAACTCCCCCAAATTGAAATCCGGCTATCGTTGGCAAAAACGGCACGGTAGCATACGCGAACAGAATCTCAGCATTGGTAAAGCCTGGAGTCCTAGCCGAAAAACGAAAAAAAGGACAAAAAACCCCTCGCAACCCGAGACCCCGCTTGCAAATACATGCTGAAGATTTGTGCAGCGTAGAATACCAGCCATCTTCTTCATCCGTTTTAAACAGCAGCACTACTGTGACCAGTAGCACGGCTGAACTAAACATAATTACTCAGCATGCAGTCTTTGACCTGAAGAGAAATGGGCTCCTCCTCACTATTCTAGCCCTACACACTCTTCTTGAGCATGCTGGTAATGTACCCCCACAGACTTCTCTCAAAGTTAAAGAAGCAGTCAAGTCAATGGAGATGGTTATCATAACTGGATTCCATGTTCATATTGGTCATAGGTCAATAAAAAAAAAAAAAAAGGTTAAGGTGCCTCAACACCTATGTGGTCGTAGGGGAACGAGGCATCAGAGACCTCAGCTCCATCCAGTTGGTAACCACGCTCGATGCTGCTTAACCTTAGCTTGGGCAAGCGAGTGACGGAAGCCTAAGGATCAGTTTTGAATGTTTCTGTCAACTACAAAAATACTGCTCAGTGACTTATAATACATATTGGTCACGTCTTGATTAATGCGTTTAAATCTCTTTTCAATCATTATTCACCTTTTTAAATAAAAACAATATGAAATTATTGATGACTAGACCTTATGGGGGCAATAACATGAAAAGCTCATAGTATGTGACTGAAGAATGAAACAACATTGATATCAGGTTTAAATAAACGCATAACCAATTCTTCAATTTTATTTCGTTGTCCGGTAAAGTAACTCTGAAATATTCAGGTTTTCTTCCCCAGTGATCATCATTGGTTAATGAAATGACGGAATGGTGTTGTCAGCTGCCGAAACTACCAGAGTCCGCCCAGAGGATGCCGGCTGGCCCCGGACCCCCAGAACAGCTGCTGCAAGGTGATCGTGTGTGATGTGCCCGTCACCACCACTGCACACCCCGTCAATCACGGAGGCGTGGACGTCCCCTCTGTTGGAGTCAGTAAGTGAAACATGCTGCCCTCACGCTTATCACCACGGTGAGGATGATGATGATTATGATGGCGGTGCTGCTACTGCTGCCTCTGATTATGATGATGATGTTGAGGATGGTGATGATCATCATCATCATCGTGATCATCATTTTCATTATCATCATCATCACCATCATCATCACTGTCATCATCATCATCGTCATCATTATCATTGTCGTCATCATCATAATCATTGTCGTTGTCGTCGTCGTTGTCGTCGTCGTCGTTATCATCATCATCATCATCATCATCGTCATCATCATCATTATCATCATCATCATCAGTTCCTGGACCCAAACGGTCGTTGAGGGACACGATGGCCGCCTTGGTGGACAGATTTCTCCAGGCTGGTCTGTCTTCAACCTTGTGCAGCAACACAGCCATATTGACAATGGCGTGTCCATTGTTTGATGGATTCCATCCAGCTTTGCAATGTGTCTGCTCGCTTTGCTTTCCTTCCTCAGATGTTCCCTTCCTGAAACGTCACGATAAGCGAGTTGTGATGCGTGACGTAAGTTTTTCTTTAAGAACTGCTCCCCCCCCCCCCCCCCCTTCTTAACCCCAATCCTCACCCTCGTTCTGGAAATTTCGTGTGTGGTGATGGTGGTCATTGGTTGACAGCTGGGTAAACAGACAGACCAAGCCCAAGCCCAGGCCACACAATCCTCAGTCCCTTTGCTGGACCAACTGAGACAGGGCCCTTCTTCAGCTTTAAGAAGCGAAGTCACAGACTTCTGTGTTGTCCCTCATGATGTGAACTAACTTGAAAGAATCAGTGTCTGACCATATCTGCATTGCCAAAATCGTGTGTGTGTGTGTGTGTGTGTGTGTGTGTGTGTGTGTGTGTGTGTGTGTGTGTGTTTGTGTGTGTGTGTGTGTGTGTGTGTATTTCAGACTATTGTACATACAATGGCGCTACTACAGACAGGGAGAAGAATGGGAGGATGGCTGCTCAATCAGATGTCGCTGTGAGGATGCCACAAACCATTACTACCAGTGCACACAGAGGTAATCCTTTTTGTCCTTTCTGCTATAACAAAAGCTTAAGGGTCGTGACTGGTTTACCTACCTCATTAACACAGCCCCATTGTTTTTAGCTACGCTTGCTTGTAATCCACATAAAATGTTCGTCCTCTAGAGATATTACAGACCTCGTCTTCGTGTCTCACACCCTGGCCTGCTATGTGTGCCCCAACAGATGCGCTTCCTACAGCAACGTGCCCCTGGGCTGCCGCTACGTGCCCGATACCAAGGACCCTCAGTGCTGCAAGATGCCCGAATGTGGTGCGGGCACTGGACAGACGGGCATCACAGGGGCCAAAAACCCTCTGGGCTTCCTGGGCAAATACATCGGCACTGGCAGACCCGGTGGAATCAGCGTGGCCAACACAGGATACCGCAGTAAGTAGAGCAGTACCTACAGCTGGGCTGAACCGAAATCCTCCCATAGAGGAACAGTGGGGTAATGCATGGAATTTTCTGAGTTTTTAAGGCTGCATGCCTTTGGCAAGTTGAAACCAGGGGGTGTGTGGTGTGTGTGTGTGTGTTGTGTGTGTGTGTGTGTGTGGTGTGCTGGGCTGGTGTGTGTGTGTTGTTGTGTGTGTGTGTGTGTGTGTGTGTGTGTGTGTTGTGTGTGTGTGTGTGTTTCGAAAGGGTTGAATCCCTCTCCTGATGGGAGTACTGTATAAACAAAACAGTTTTACAATTAACACGGGCATTTGAAGATTATATGCATAATTGACGAGGAAATCTATATCTTATTAGAACGGACAGGACGGAAAGGGCAAGACAAGACATGATAGGGCAGGATAAGGCCAAGCAAGGCAAGGCAAGGAAAAAAAAAACAATGCCAATCTGTTAATAATTCAAATTTAAAAGAAGAACAGTTTGTTATTTTGAATAACAAAACCCACCCTCCTTGAAATAACAATGACAACCATGTGACAACTCAAATTTCAAAGACGAATGGTTTGTCAGTTTGAATTTTAAAAATCCTCTTCCTTGCAACGTGGGCAGAACAACCTAGTGGTTAGTGTTGAGCTCGTGATCTGGTGGCCTCATTTCCAGGCCTGCCATCATCGAGGCGACCATTCGAGGAGATTTTCTCCCTGAAGTTAACATACGTACCGGCCCCACTCCCCCGAAAAGTCTTTCTGATGAAACTATAAGCTGAAATCTCATGTGTGAACACACACAAGAACATCTGGCTCACACATTAAAACCTATTCCACCTTTCAGAAGAGTAGGCTATTGTAGCTCTGTACAATTTCAGACTCTAAAACCGCAGACACCAGTGTGTCACTGGCGTGAATTAATTTTTTTAAAACACCATCACTTTGACTTGAATTAAAGAGCAAATCATAAATGGACACACGAAAAGAACCAACCTAGTTTGGAGAGGTGGTTCACAGCCCTTTAGAATGCAGTTTGCCTTTGTTTCATGATGGACAGAAACGTGGAGGAAGCTGGTTGCTAAATCTGTTGTGGTACCTCAACGCTCTTCTCGACTAGGGGATAGGGAAAGGTGAAGCTGAAGGACTGATACCTCAGGTGGGGTTAGAACCTACGACAGCCAAGCTAGCAATGAAACCATCAAATCTACCAGGCCCAGGAAGTTAATTATCCATTATTTATTTTACTAGGGGACGGGATAGCTCAGTGGTTAGAGCACTCGCTTTCCCCCAAGGTAAGGTTAATTTTATTTTATTTATTTTATTTATTTATTTATTCTTTTATATCGAGGATAACAGAATAAGCAATCAAGTGCTTTTTTTCATCCGGTCCCCGTGTGTATGCAGTTTTGTAAATATTGTCATCTGTTCCCATCGGCACACGATGGCCTACTCTTACGAAAAGCGGAACAGGATTTAACGTGTGCGCAAGATGTTCTGCGTGTGTTCGCACACGGGGCCTCGGTTTAAAGTCTCATCTGAAGGACTTAAGCAGTTAAGCAGCATCGAGCGTGGTTACTTAGTAGGCGGGTGACCGTTTGCACACCTTGGCTTCAGAAAAGTCCTTCAGTTCACCCAGCTGTTAATGGGTACCTGCCCTCTTTAGGGCCAGGGAAAGGAGAGAAGATGGGCGCCGCCCTCGATATGCTGGCCTCTAGAGAAGCGGAGGTCTCTGACGCCTCGCTCCCCTACGACCACAAAGGTTATGTGACACCATTACTTTTTATCTTCGATGAACACTTATCCCATCCCCGTCTTGTGTGATTTGTTTGGTCTTGCTGTGTTCTATGGATGTTCATCCCTTGTGTGTTTGCAGCCTCGTGTCTCTACAAGGGCAAGATTTACTCACAAGGTCAAACCTGGTCTGATGGTTGTACCTACGACTGTGAATGTACTGATGCTCAGAATGGTATTTACACCTGTATTGACAAGTGAGTGTCTTTACTCTTCTCCAGTGGTTCATCTGTCTGTCTGTACACATATAAATATCACATCAATAAAATATACCATACTGTCCTGTACGATACGATACGATACCATACCATACCATACCATACATACCATACCATACCATACCATACCGTACGTACCGTACCGTACCGTACCGTATCGTACCGTACCATACCTTAATCCACCCACTCCACTCCACTCCACCCACACTCTACTCTACACTCCATCCAATCCACTACACCGCAACGCATCGCACTTCAATCACTTCTCTCCGCTCCACTCCACTACCATACTCTCCACTCCACTCCACTACCATACTCTCCCCTCTCACTCACTCCACTACCGTACTCTACTCTCCACTCCACTCCACTACCAAACTCTACTCTCCACTCCACTCCACTACCAAATCTACTCTCCACTCCACTCCACTACCGTACTCTACTCTCCACTCACTCCACTCCACTACCATACTCTCCACTCTCCACTCCACTCCACTCCGTACTCTACTCTCCACTCCACTCCACTACCAACTCTACTCTCCACTCCACTCCACTACCGTACTCTACTCTCCACTCCACTCCACTACCGTACTCTACTCTCCACTCACTCCACTACAAACTCTACTCTCCACTCCACTCACTACCGTACTCTACTCTCCACTCCACTCCACTCACTACCAAACTCTACTCTCCACTCCACTCCACTACCAAACTCTACTCTCCACTCCACTCCACTACCAAACTCTACTCTACACTGCACTGACCTGGACTGCACTGCACTCTACTTCACTCCACTCCACTCCACTCCACTCCACTCCACTACACTCCACTACACTACACTCCACTCACTACACTACACTACACTACCCCTACACTACACTACACTACTACTACTCTACTCTACTCTACTCTACTCTACTCTACTCTACTCTACTCTACTCTACTCTACTCTACTCTTCTCTACTCTACCACTCCACTCCACTCCACTCCACTCCACCCCACCCCACCCCACCCCACCCCACCCCCCACCCCACTCTACTCTACTCCACTCCACTCCACCCACTCCACACCACTCCACTCCACCCCACCCCACCCCACCCCACCCCACCCCACTCCACTCCACTCCACTCCACTCCACTCCACCCACTCCACTCCACTCCAACCAAAAGCACTATGCAAAGCTACTCCACAGCAGGCACCCTGAAGAAAGCGTGCGTGGTTGCTGTATGTCTTCAATTTTACGTCTGTTCACTTAATGTGATTGCTGTGTTGAACCCCAGGTGTCATCGCTACGGGGTGCTGCCCACGGGCTGCAGGCTGGTGCAGGACCCCGCCATCCCCTGCTGCCAGAAGGCGGAGTGCCCCACCCGGACAACGGGCCCTGCCAGGACAAGAGGAGCGACTGCTACCTGTACCCCAAGTACTCCTGCCAGGCTCCCTACACCGCCTGGGCCAAGGACAACTGCGCTTACTACTGCGGCTTCTGTCGTCAGTCTTGTCTTTTTGACCCCGATTATAGTCGTGATGATGGTGATGGGGTTGGTTATGCTGGTTGATTGATGGTGATCATGGTGGGATTTGGGGGGGGAGGGGGGGGGAGGGGGGGTACATAGTGAAGATAATGGTGGTTGATGGTTGATGTTGGTGGGTAACCCCAATCATGATGATGCTGGTGGTGGTGGTGTAACAGTTGTAACCGGTTACAAGGGGCTGTACAATTATTAAATTCCTGAATTATGAGCTCTCTGTCCTGTCTCTGTCTCTGTCTCTTCTGCTGTCTCTGTCTCTTCTCTCTCTCTCTCTCTCTCTCTCTCTCTCTCTCTCTCTCTCTCTCTCTCTCTCTCTCTCTCTCTCTCTCTCTCTCTCTCTCTCTCTCTCTCTCACTCAGGGGGACGGGATAGCCTAGTGGTCAGAACATTGCGCTCGCAATTTGACGACCCGGGTTCGATTCCCGTTCAAGGGGATTTTCCCCTGGAGTTAACACCAGTGCTGACTCCACTCTCTCCAAAAGTCCTTCAGATGAGACTATAAACCAAGGCACTGTGTGCGAACGCACGCAGAACATCTTGCGCACACGTTAAAGCCTGTCCCGCTTTTTGTAAGAGTTAGGCCATTGTGTGTCGGTGGGAACAAATGAAAAGATTTACACAACTGCATGCACACGGGGACTGAATGCAAAAAAAGCACATGAGTGCTTATTCCATTATCCTCGATAAAAAAGAAGAAATGAAAAAAAAAATTTTGGTGCTTATTCCATTATCCTCGATATAACAGAAGAAAAAAATAAAAGATTTTTTTTAATGCTCTTTCGCTCTCTGTGTATCCCTTACAGCTTCGCAGACTACTCAAGCTCCTCTCAACTGCAACGACAAACTGCCCAACTGCGCTGACTACGGCAAGGACGGCTGTGTTGGAACCTACGAACCCTGGGCTCGTCAAAACTGCCCCAAGTTCTGCGGTTACTGCCGGGCAACGGAGGTCTGGTGACTGCAAACCCGGGGGGTAAGCACCACCCTCCACTAAGTCAGTGGTCTGGCCAGAGGTAGGGCGCCTCTCTCTGGAAAGCCACAAGTGGGTAGGGCGGGAAAGGGGGAGGTTCGATCCTTCTGTTTGAGCTTGAACATTCTGTCTGTCTGTCTGTGTGTCTGTGTGTCTGTGTGTCTCTCACTGTTTCTCGCTCTCTCTCTCTCTCTCTCTCTCTCTCTCTCTCTCTCTCTCTCTCTCTCTCTCTCTCTCTCTCTCTCTCTCTCTCTCTTCTCTCTCTCTTTCTCTTTCTTTTTCTACCCCCCTCTCTCTCTCTCTGTAAGTCTGTCAGCTCTGTCTGTCTGTCTGCCTGTTTCTCTCTCTCTCTCTCTCTCTCTCTCTCTCTCTCTCTCTCTCTCTCTCTCTCTCTCTCTCTCTCTCTCTCTCTCTCTCTCTCTGTCCCTGTCTGTCTGTCTCTGTCTGTCTGACTCTTTCTCTCTCCCTGTCTCTCTCACCTCTTTTTGCTTTATCAATCTACAATCAATCAGTCAATCAATCAATCAACCAATCAATACATTTATGTCTCTTTTTCTCTGCCTGTCGGTCTGTCTGATCTTGTCTGTCCGTCTGTCTGTCCTGTCTGTCTGTCCGTCTGTCTGTCTGTCTGTCTGTTTTTGTCTGTCTGTCTGTCTCACTAAAATGGCATCTCTCTCCCTCTTTCTCTCTCTCTCTTGCCTCTTAGAATTCCATTATCAATCAGTCAATCAATGGATTGATCTCCTCCCTCACAGGTACGCAGACTACCCAAGCTCCTGGCAGCTGCCAAGACATACTACCCAACTGTGCCGCCTACGGCATGGGCGCCTGTGGTGGAGCCTACGAACCCTGGGCTCGTCAAAACTGTCCCAAGTTCTGTGGCTACTGCCCGGGCAACGGAGGTGTCAGCACTGGCCCTGTGGTGACTGCAAACCCGGGGGGTAAGCAACACCGCACACTGGGTCAGGGGTCAGGGGTCAGGCCAGAGGTAGTGCGCCTATCCAGAAAGTGCGGGAGAAGTGTGTGTATGTGCCGGGGGGGGGGGGGGGGTCGATTCCCCGTTTGAGCCAGAAAATTCCCCCACCTTCTCCCTTCCCCCCCCCTGCCCTTTCCCTATCCACTTGACCTAGACCCTGAGTTGTGGTCTAGGTGAGTCTTCCAGATGAGATGATAAACCCAGTTCTTGCAGGCCAGATGTACATATTCAGCACATGTAAGAGAATACAATCATGGTCATGAGAAAGTTGTCCTTGCCACGAGTTCCTGAGGTCGAGGTACCCTCAGAGGGAACCAAAAATACATGCAAGTACAGTTTTCTTCAGGGAAAGAAAGAAAGAAAAGGTGGAGCTGCTCTTGTGGCGACTCAATGAGGAGTGCAGCCTGAGTTTCACACACAGAAAGTGGCTGAAAGTGGTATGCAATGCACTACCACAAGTATAGCCCCTATAATGCATGATATGTGTGTGTGTGTGTGTGTGTGTGAGAGAGAGAGAGAGAGAGAGAGAGAGAGAGAGAGAGAGAGAGAGAGAGAGAGAGAGAGAGAGAGAGAGAGAGAGAGAGAGAGAGAGAGAGAGAGAGAGTAGCACACGTGTGTGAGCGCACATGTTGAATGTTTTTTCTGTGTACCTTGCGCAGATGTTATCCATCTATATACTGGGGCTTATGTAGGCCTGCATACACAATTTTAGTTTAAACGAAATATTTTTCAGAGAAAGTCATATTTATTCACATATTTACGCGAAAGAACATACCAACTAACTATTTTTAGTTTGGTCAATAGAAACAAAATATATATATATCTCAGGGAACGGATTAACAGAGGTCAGAGCACTCGCTTTCCTCAAGCAAAGGTTAAGCAGCATTGATCGTAGTCACTAAGTGAATGTGTGACTGTTTGCATGCCTTGGCTTCAGTGCAGTCCCCCAGTTCTGCAGTGAATGGCTACCTTTCCTTTTTACAGTCAGGGAAGGCTAAGCAGCGAGGGAGAGAAGATGGGGGCCGCCCTCAATAGTATTATGCTGGCTCTGAGAGAAGCTGAGGTCTCTGACACTGAGCTCCTTAACGACCATGTTGGTTATTGGAACCTTTACCTTTTTGCTTTTTGTTTGTTTGGTGTTTTTATTAGTACCTTATACGTGAATAATGACGATTTTTCACTTTTGACAATCACAGAATTGATTTCAAAATCCTCACATCAAAAGCCACAGCTGGACTTAGGCACATTTTTAAAGAGAAAAGGATAAGGATGAAATGAAAACTAAAGTTTTTGAGGGGAAAAAATCTCTATATGAAACGAACAGTGAAGAACAGCAAAATGCACCTAAGTGGTAAAATAAGTCAGCGAGACAAGGGAAGAAAGCGTCCCATAGTATTCCCAGTTTTAAGCACTGCATGCACTTGTGCACCTGTGGATTTGTTGTTGTTGGCCTCTTTTATAATTTGCACATGTATACGTAGCATTCAGACATAGTTGTGTGCAAGTCTGTTTGCATGTAAGTACACATTCTTTGACCACTCTTCCTGCCTGTCTGCCTGCCTGCCTGCCTGCCTGCCTGCCTGCCTGCATACTCATGCTTGTTGCCGTGTGCGTTTTCAGGGCTTTGTCAGGACAAACTGGCCAACTGTAACCAGTACGGTCCCGAATCGTGTAACGAGCCTTACCGTCAGTGGGCCATTGCCAACTGCCCTGCCCGCTGCAACCTCTGCCGTGAGTGTGTTTCTCAGACAGTCCGCTTACGTTCTTTGTTTGTCGGTGCGCCTGTTGAATATTACTTTCTTGTTGTTGTTGTTGTTGTTGTTGTTGTTGTGGTTGTTGTTGCTCTTCTTCTTCTTCTTCTTCTTCTTCTTCTTCTTCTTCTTCTTCTTCTGCTTCTTCTTCTTCTTCTTCTTCTTTGTTTTCTTCTTTGTGGTTGTGGTTGTGTTGTTGTTGTTGTTGTTGTTGTTGTTGTTTTCTTCTTCTTCTTCTTCTTCTTCTTCTTCTTCTTCTTCTTCTTCTTCTTCTTCTTCTTCTTCTTCTTCTTCTTTTCTTCTTCTTCTTCTTCTTCTTCTCCTTCTTCTTTCCTTCTTCTTTTTTCTTCTTTTTCTTCTTCTTCTTCTTCTTCTTCTTCTTCTTCTTCTTCTTCTTCTTTCTTTCTTCTTCTTCTTCTTCTTCTTCTTCTTTCTTTGCAATTCTTCTTCTCTTCAGTTTGATGTTTGTATGTAGCTTATAGTTGTGTGTGTGTGTGTGTGTGTGTGTGTGTGTGTGTGTGTGTGTGTGTGTGTGTGTGTGTGTGTGTGTGTGTGTGTATTTTGTAATGTTCTGTTTGTCTCTGTCGCTCTGTTACTCTGTATGTCTCTATGTCTGTCTGTATGTCTGTCACTTTGTCTGTATGTCTTAAACTTATGAAGTTGCGTACTACTCTTCGCTCCTACTGGCACACGATGGCCTGCTCTTCCGAAAGGCGGAACGGGGTTTTAACGCGTACACAAGATTTTCTGCGTGCGTTCGCACACGGGGCCTTGGTTTATAGTCTCATCCGAATGACTTTGACATTCAGTTAGATTTACCTTGTAAATAAAGAGATTTTTCACACACACACACACACACACACACACACACACACACACCACACACACACACACACACACACACACACACACACACACACATACACAGACGCTGACGCAGACGCAAACGCAAATGCAGACGCAGATGATTTATTCAAATAGGCCTCAGCTTGCAAGTCCTCTTAAGAAGGGGAATGTGAACAATACAATTTATGATATCATAAATACAGGGAAGTGTCATTTAGTCATTAAGTTGTACATTACTTCACAAAGTGACTATTTCTCTCCGCTTGAAAGCCTTGTACAAAAATAAATAAAAATTCTGTATAACTTCAGGGTTTGTATAAGACATCAATAAATTCAACTTAAACAAGCAGGGTTTCCTATAATATTTTGGTTGAATAAGTTTCACTCTAAGCTCATGTAATTGTTGGCAACAAAGAATAAAGTGGACTTCATCTTCCTGTGACACATTGCATAACGGACATAACAAATCATGATCATTATGGGTTCTACATCTTAAACGATGTACATTCAGATCAAATATACCAAGTCTAAATTTTTCAAGGATATGTTTCAATTGCCGATTCATATCATGTTGTAAATAGCATTTTAAATCATGACCATTACAGTAGGTTCTATAAAATTCAAACCTCTAGCTAGTGTCAATGTGGTGGCTACCACCTACAGTCAATCAATCGTTGACGGAACATTTTAATGAATACACAAGCATCACCCACACTTTGATTCAGCCAGACACTCCAAAACCATTTTCATTTAAACAGACACGCACGCCTGATACCCAGTTTGTCTTTCTTCTTGCATATAAATTATACAACATTTTATACGCCTTATATGGTAGTCTCAGATCTTCCATTTGTATAAACTTAATCCAATAGCAAATACAGTGAACTGCAGGGTTTATGTACAAGGGAAATCTGTTAGTTTCACCATAAATTATATCATTGGGTGTTCGTCTATCAACTCCTAAGTATTTCTTTATTGCAAACAAATGAACAGATTTACAATGAGCTGCTGCTTTGTTAATCCACCATAATTCTGACCCATACTGAAGAACTGGTTGAACATGTGAGTCAAATGACCTCATTAACAGCCCCAAAGAATTATTATTAAGTGTGTTCAGCCTTAACGCATTCTTTGCCCTATTAGAATGGTCCTTACAAGCAGAAGTGAAACTCAGACGCGTAGAAAACAGTATCCCTAAATACATAATTATAAACATTAACCACAGGTAGCAGATTACCATCATAAGTCCATCTTTCTCGCATACCCAAATAACCTCCTTTACGAAACACAATGATGTTACTTTTCTTCATATTCACTTTTTACTGAAGTGAAAAAGCAGCGAGATGCAGGTTATTTAACTGATTTTGTAGCCCCACAGTAGTTTCTGATAGCAACACTACAGCATCAGCTAATAACAAAACGAACTACTCAAGTGCATCATGTGACAAAACAGCACCATGTTTTTCATTACTAATTACTTGTAATGTTTATTCATTTATGAAAAGTGAATATAAAACAGGGCTACACACATCTCCTTGCTTGACTTCAGATGTTCACGTAATGCAATCAGTCAATTTAGAACCACATCTTATTTTACATTTTATATCATCATACATTCTTTTAATACATGTGTGAAGTTTACCTTTAATACCTTTTTTTAACAAAACGGGCCAAAGTAAATTTCTGTTAATGCAGTCGAAAGCTTTTAAAAAATATATAAAAGCTACATATAACTTACAGTTGTGTGAAAACTGTTTCTGTATCAATGCTAATAACATAAACATGTGATCTAAAGTAGAATATCATCTTTTAAATCCTGCCTGACACTCTCCAGTAATGTTATTTTCTTCTGTCCATTCCTGTAGTCTTCTGTTAATACAGGAACTAAAATATTTGCTGCTTATATCACTAAGTGAAATACCCCTATAATTATTAGGATCATTAACGTTTCCTTTCTTATAGAATGGTAAAACAATAGACTCTGTCCAATTTTCAGGGAACTGACCAGTCTCAAACAGTGTATTAAAAAGTTTTACAAAGAAATCTACTACATCTTCATTTGAATATTTAAATAAT
>CM060325.1:32373694-32376194 GCA_030674155.1 Stramonita haemastoma
TCCCACCCTTTTCAACATCTTCTTAGAGAGAATAATGGCTGGCCCATTTTAAAATCATGGGGAACAGTCAGCATTGGAGGCAGGACAATCACAAACTTTTGCTTGGCTGACCACGTCGACGGCCTAGCTAAATAAAAGAAAGAACTAACCAACTTGGTAAATCACCTAGATGAAACCTCTTCGGCATATGGCATGCAGATCAGTATAGAGAAGACCCAGTTGATGACAAATGGCTACAATGGCATCAGCAATAACATTACCGTAGACATTAAGAAAATTGAGACCATCACTCTGGCATAGTCAAACAGCTGAAAAGACCAAACTAAAAGTCACTGGGAACAATAATGACATCGGTATCTGCTCCAAGATCAGACTGATGCATTCCCTGACCATGTCCCTTTCTATGCATGTGGAATCTGGAGATATTCTTGTCTTTCCAGAGGAATTTTAGTTTGGCCATTGCATCTATGGTCTGGGCTATCCCGGAGAGAACTTCAGGTTTTTATGTATATTATTATTTCTTCCAGTACTATAGCTCCCAGATATTCAAAGCTCCGTAAAAACACGCAAACTGAAGTGGTACCGGCACGTCACATGAACATCTGGGCTGGTGAACTGTCCTACCAGGAACAGTACAAGGATGGAGACAAAGAGGCAGACAGAGGAAATGATGGGAAGACAACAGTTGAGAGTGGACTGGCCGCTAGTGGAGCGACATACTACGGAAAGCTGAGGTTCGCAAAGAGTGGAGGAAGCTACTTACAAACTCTTCAGTGGTGCCCCAACGGTCGATCAGATTAGGGGATAGGTGAAGGTGAAGAGGGTAGCCGCCCTCTGACTTCAGGGTAGGTGTCTGAACACAAAGCCAGGGTCCACCTTTGTTCTTCAATACTGTGATATCTGTTAGTACTGGCAACAATACCAAACTCTTCCAAAAGGGGGAACGGGTTTTCATGTGTGCCCAAAATAGTATGCGTGCGTACGCATGCGGGACCTTGGTTTATAGTCTCACAGGATGAACTTTCAAAGGAGTGGAGAGGATACAATGTTACTTAACTCCAGGGGTAAAATCCTCTTTGACGGGCGTCTCGGTGGGGGCTCGAACTCGCGCCGTCAGATTGTGAGCTCAGTGCTCTCACCGCTATGCTGCCCCTCCCCATGTTTCTTCCTCTTGTGAGCTCTTTGCTGACGATACTACCATTCATACAGCTGATCATGATTTAAACTCTATAGGTTCAATTTTGCAGAAAGACTTGAACAATCTAGCAGCATGGACAGAGTATAATCATATGGCTCTGCATCCACAGAAATCAAAATGTATGGTAGTTGCAACAAGACAAAAGCGCCAAAACCTTCAAACTAACCTGAATAATATAAAAATATACGATAAAGTTCTCGAAGAAGTAAGTTCACATAAACTGCTTGGCCTCCTCATTGATAATAATTTGTCATGGTCAAATCATGTTTTTAGTATTTAAAAAAAAATATCTAAGAAGTTGTTCCAACTCAACAGAGTAAAACATTTCCTTGATCAACACACTCGTAAATTATTCTTCCACTCTTACATTAAACCAGATATTGACTATACATCTACATGTTGGGATTTAGCAAGTAAAAACTGTTTACGACAACTTGAGAGAGTTTTTAAACGTTCTCTTAAGTTAATTCTCCTTAGAAATACTTCATTAGATACTAATTGTTACAAAGAACTGAACATTCTTCCCTTTAGTCTACATTGTCTCTTTAACAAAGGCGTATTTATGTACAAAATTATGCATAAACTAGCTCCACATTATCTTTGTTACAAGTTCCCTGTTAAAACTGTTCGTAATAAAAGTAGCGTTGTTACTCCTCGTCCAAGAACAGATCTTTTTATGTCATCTCTTGTTTTTTTCTGGTAGCAAATTATGGAATGAAATCCCAGTCCTTATCAAAGAAAAAAGTAGCATTTCTTCTTTCAAAAAAGCGTACCACACACATTTATTCAATTCCTTGTAATATGCATCTGTGACCATGTTTATTGAATTTGGTGTGTGTGTGTGTGTGTGTGTGTGTGTGTGTGTGTGTGTGTGTGTGTGTGTGTGTGTGTGTGTGTGTGTGTGTGTGTGTGTGTGTGTGTGTTTGGAGTGAAGTGTTTAGAATTGATTGGACACATTGAGTGGTTATGTAAATAACTACGTGATTGATTTTGGTACAGTGTTCTTGATGTGTTTATTACTTGCCGATTCCATTACGTTTGTTTGGCTTGTTTATTTCTCTTTCTTATTGTTGGGTTGTTTTGTTAGGTTGTTGTTCTTTTTCTGAAGGCCTGGTGTAAAGAAGCTTGCGGCTTATCCATTTACCCTCATTAAAATATTCGAGTTTCGAGTTTCCCCCCCCCCCCCCCCCCCCCCTTCCGTCACCATTACAGCTACATAGATAGTGCCAAAAGGCAACAAAAAGAAACATTTCGTCAGCAAAAATTGAGCATTAAATGATGTTACCGTTCCAAACTAATTCT
>CM060325.1:32381194-32383694 GCA_030674155.1 Stramonita haemastoma
CACACACACACACACACACAAAAGCATGCATGCACACACAAAATATGTCTACACACACACACACACACACACGCACACACACACACACACACACACACACACACACACACACACACACACACACACACACACACAGAGAATAGCCTACCTCCCTGTCTGAAATCAGTTCCTTCTAAACAAATGTTTAAGAAGCTTTTGAAGAGACATTTGATGGACAAACTGTAAGTCCACGATTATGTTCGATACTACCTCACGTTTGGATGTTTGTTGTTCATAGCCCATGTTATTTTGTAATTTTATCATTTGTATGTGTGACGTGAGCTTATGTTGTACTGTCTTGGGTCTGGGTTTTTTGTTGTTGTTTTTTATCTTGAGAGATTTGCTGTAAAAAAATCCTCATTTACTTGAGTTTGTCAACAAGGTTGATATTTGTCTTTGCATGCTTTAGAAGTCATCTTTATGATTTTTTTTAGTGAGGGCAGGATGAAAAAAAGTTGTGTAAACTTAATCTTTTACCCTCAATAAAGATCATTTTGACTTGACTTGACTTGACTTGACTTGACAGATACATGTTGCTTTTTTTGAAAATTTCGAACTAAAAGCATTTAGCTTGAATCTATAAATAAGAGATACAACATTTCTATATTCATGAGAGTTACCCATTTGATCTTATCAAAGATAATAAATGGGTTACATCATCATTCTGGTGAGAAAATATTACAATAAGTCACATTCTTTTAGAATGCAGAGATTCGAAAAACTTTTTACCTGTTTTCACATATGATGATATGTTTGCATAGAGCAAATTCTAAAAGACATTTCGCTAATGAAAGAAATTGTATTGTCATTAAGTCATAGTCCTATTATCAGGTTTTTATAATGTAATGGTTATTATTATTTTTAAAAAAAATTTTTAAACTAGTTATGAATTGCAAAGTTAGTGTTTAAGATGTTATTTCTTTCTTTTTATTATTCTTGTTCTATGGTTTTAATTTTTGGTTCTTATAGTTGTTTAATGCAGAAATTTAGCTATGTGCTCATCCCAACCCCCCCCCCCCCCCCCCCCCTTCCCACCCCCTCCATACACACACTCACTCACTCATATACACTTTCCCGTCTGATATCACTATTTAATGGAAGGACGTTAAACTGAAGAACTAACTAACCACACACACACACACACACACACACACACACACACACACACACACACACACACACACACACACACACACACACACACACTCAAAATATGTCTATGTAAGTCTATTCACACACACACACACACACACACACACACACACACACACACACACACACACACACACACACACACACACACAACAGAGTTATTAGTCTATTACTGCTTTTTTCTCTTAAAATATTAGTCACAAATGTATATTTTAAAAAAAAGAAGAAAAAAAGGAAGCTGAGCCCTGTTTATGGAAAAGTTAAATGAAAGGTGCTTTGCACTTTTAACATGATTCATGTCTGCCTTTGTTGGGGTGCTGTGTGTTGTCAGATTGAATAGAAAATATACATATACACAATATAGGAACCAACTGCAAACTTCTTTTTTTAGTAGAATATTGTCATAGGGACAGGATAGCCTCGTGGTTAGAACATGGGGTTCAAATCACGTTTGAGGGGATTTTTCTCTTGGAGTTAACATCAGTGCAGACTCCACACCTCCAAAAAGTCTTTTGGATGAGACTATAAACCGAACTAGGCCCTGTATGCAAATGCACGCAGACATCTTGCTCACATATTAAATCTTGTTCCACTTTTCGAAAGAGTAGGCCACTGTGTGCCAGTGGGAACAGATGACAAAATTTACAAAGCTGCATTCACATGGGGACTGGATGTAGTAAAAAATAAAAAAATTTAAAAAAAGCACATGCATGCCTATTCCATTATCTTTGATATAAAAGGATTTAAGTCAATAAAAAGTAATTAGATTGCTTCTTACATCAGCATACAAAAGCAAATATCCCACATAGAGTGACCCAGGAGGACGTGAAGCCCTAGATATATAATATACTTTTTTGCAAAGCAGGCTCATGTAGAATATGTTGGGTTTTTTTGGGTTTTTTTACAAAGCTGTTTTCCAATTTTTTGCCTAGTTCTATCCAGGTGATTAAGGCTGCTAGTATTACAAAATATGAAAGTGGTACAATATGTTTTTTTTACACATCCTTATAATGCATCATATACTTGTAATGGTGAATGTGGATCTTTTATGTAGCTGTGCTTACAGGCTAACCTTTTATTAATTGCAAACTCTGAGAGAGAGACTGAAAGTAAAAGATGTTATTCTTTTGCTTATATTCAAACAAATCTTTTTGTCTTGTTTTGTCACTCTGTCTTTGTGTTTCTTGTTTTTCAGGTAAATTTGGCTGATAAGTCTAGTCTGGCTTCCATTGTACATCTTGATTTTAATAGCATTAAAAGATGTAATGGATGAGGTAGTATACTTGTTTCTGTATTTTTTTCTGATTGG
>CM060325.1:32388694-32421194 GCA_030674155.1 Stramonita haemastoma
GCAGGTGATGCCCCGTGACACAGCCACCCCTGTACCTCTTGCTGTCAACTTTCAGGTACATGCGTAGGTTTATGTGTGAGTGTGTGAGCGTGCGTGCGTGCGTGTATGTGTGTGTGTGTGTGCGTGCGTGCGTGCGTGCGTGCGTGCGCGCGGTGTGTGGTGTGTGTGTGTGTGTGTGTGTGTGTGTGTGTGTGTGTGTGTGTGTGTGTGTGTGTGTGTGTGTGTAAATGCGTGTGTGTGAGCGTGCGTGTGTGAGTGTGTGTGTGTGTTTTGATTGATTGATTTTGTTTATTCTTTTATATCGAGGATACTGGAATAAGCACTCTTGTGCTTTTTTACATCCAGTCCCCGTGTGTATGCAGTTTTGTAAATGTCATCTGTTCCCACCGGCACACGATGGCCTACTCTTACGAAAAGCGCAACAGGATTTAACGTGTGCGCAAGATGTTCTGCGTGCGTTCGCACACGGGGCCTCGGTTTAAAGTCTCATCCGAAGGACTTTTGGGGAGAGTGGAGTCAGTAATGATGTTTACTCCAGGAGAAAAATCTCCTCCACCGGATTCGAACCCGGGTCGTCAAATTGCCAGCACAGTGTTCTGACCACTAGGCTATCCGTCCCCCGGTGTGTGTGTGTGTGTGTGTGGTGTGTGTGTATGTGTGTGTGTGTGTGTGTGTGTGTGTATGTGTGTGTGTGCGCGTGTGCGTGTGCGTGTGCGTGTTTATGTGCATGTATGCGTGAGCACATGCTGAGGACCGCTGGCTTTATTTCAATCAAAGTTTGAGGCTGTATTAAAATCTTTGAAGAAACACCAAGTAGCATCTTTATGCGTGTCCAAATTTACCACATTGTGTTTGTCACACCCATTTTTACACTTACTTCCTGTGCTTACTTTAACACTTTGATTTTGTTGCTTTACAAGATTTAGCGCTATAAGTTCCATAACATGATACTATCATTACATTATTGTGTTTGCATATGGCCGTGAACAACGTCTGACTCCCTCCACACAGAAAGCTGCAGATGCTTTGGCCACTCTCCCCAACAACCACCACCACCACCCAGCAGAGCTTCCCCAACACCGTCAAGCAGCCACCACCTCCTCCTCCACATCCTCCTCCTCCTCCTCCGCACGAGACCCTTCCCACACAGACGACAGCCAACTGTCCGGCACAGAAATCACGCTGCGCTACAACAAGCAGAAGCGCAAGTTCAAGGTGTGCGACGTCTGGGATGCTGACACCATCTTCTCCAAGATGTCTGCCGCGCTGTGCTGCCTGCCTGACCACATGCGGGTGATCCACAAGGGCAGGCAGCTGAGCGCGGAGACGCTGAGGCCTTGCGTGTCTCCCGGGGCCGTGTTCCAGGTGCTGGCAGAGCCCATGGAAGACGCCAGCGGGCTGGCGGTGAAAGACATTGAGGTCCTCATGCGGCAGATGGGAGTGGAGAGAAACGCGGCCGTCCGCGCCCTGAGACAGAGTGGCGGAGATCTGATTGATGCCATGATGGCTGTGGGAAATAAGTGAATGGTTTGGGGGCAGGGGGTTGGTCACAGTTATTTTGTCTTTAGTTTTTGGTCCCTGGTGGTTGGTTGTTTCTGGGGTTTTAGTGTGCGTGTGTGTGTGTGTCTGTGTGTCTGTGTGTCTGTGTGTCTGTGTGTGTGGATGCGTGAGTGGGTATATGTGTCTTTGTGTATGTTTGGGGGGGGGGGTGAGTGGGTGGTAATTGTGTGTGGATGGTGGTGGCGTTTTGTAATAAGGGTAAAGGTAAAGGTGTCCCATTACCTATGTGGTAGTTTAGGAGCAAGGCATCAGAGACCTCAGCTTCTCCAGGGGCCAGCATATTAAGAGCAGCACCCAACTCCTCTCCCTCGCTGCTTTACCTTCCCTGACCCAAATGAGGGTAGGTAACCTGGGTGAACCGGGGGACTGTACTGAAGCAGAGGCGCACAAATGGTCACCCATCCAATTGGTAACCACGCTCAATACTGCTGGGGAAAGTGAGTGCTTTGACCACTGAGCTATCCCGTCCCCGCATTGTATTGAGTTGTATTAAATTGCATTGTATTGGATTGTATTTTACTGCACTGTATTGCATTGCATTGTATTGATCTGCTTGGGCATACCACTTTCAGTCATGAGAGATTCTGTGTGTGAAATTCAGGTTTCTCTGCCTGGGAACAGCCCCTTGCTGTGAGAGCAGTGTCACCCATTGTCTTTTTTCCTGGTTGAATCATGATGTAGCTCTTTTCCCAATGAGAGTGGCTATTTCTACACAAGTCTGCCAGATACAATTCGCGTGTTGCCGTAGGTTCTTTTACGTGTGCTAAAGGTTGTACTAAAAGCACATGGGACCTTGTTCGGTTTATCAACTCACCCGAACAACTCAATTAGCACCGAGACCATCACTGAAGGTCATGTAAATGGGGGGAAAGTTTGGATTTAAATAGGAATCGAAACTCTCGACTTCTTGTTTTATAGAAAGATGAGTGACCTCTCGACCACCGATGTATTCGTGGTTGTGATAAAATGTTGCTGTTGTTGTTGTTGCTGTGTGTGTGTGTGTGTGTGTGTGTGTGTGTGTGTGTGTGTGGTGCGTGGTGTGCGTGCGTGCGTGCGTGGGGTGGTGGTTGTGTGTGTTGTGTGCGTGTGTGTGTGTGTGTGTGTGTGTTCGTGCACAGGACCGAGCAGTGTGTGTGTGTGTGTGTGTGTGTGTGTGTGTGTGTGTGGTTGTGGTGTGTGTGTGTGTGGCGAGGGAGACAGAGAAGAGAGAGAGAGAGAGAGAGAGAGAGAGAGAGAAGACACTTATAGACGCGTGCCATTTTTCTTTTTTTACACACACTCACACACATACACATACACACACTTGCCCATACACACACTTGCCCACACACACACACACACACACACACACACTTGCACGCACACACACACACACACACACACACACACACACACACACACACACACACACACACACACACACACACAAAACACCACAGCTTACGCAACAAACTCGGCAAAAACATCCATCGGGTCTTAAACGTTTTTTTATTTCATGAAAACAAATGAACATTACCAAATTCTCTAGTACATCAAAATCAAAAGCGAAACAACGTCAACTGATCCCTTTGCAACGAAATTGATGGAAGAAATTTACCATTTTTATCATCAGATCCGAGCAGATTGGTTCTCTTACAGGATTATTCATCTAGATATTATTATTTTGTTCATTTAGATGTATTTACTTTTTTTTGGTTTCGAAAAATACACTGAAGAAATGCAGGCTATCTGGCGTACGAAAGATGATAGTGGGATTTCAATTTAGAGCCTACTTACCTTTAAATTCTTTTTGTTTAAAAACAGACACAAACAAATCTTGCTTTGGTATTTAAGCGTAACATCATATTGCAAGAATATAGGAGCTGAACTCATGACGACTCTGTTGTTATTGGTGTTGTTGTCGTAGCTCTGGCTGCTTCTATTTCTGTTGTTTGTTGTGATGTTACCAAACTTTGTTTGATATTCATGGTTGTGATAGTTCTTACTGCAGCTGCGTACTGTTAGTTGTTATGTTGTAAAACTGTAAACTACAAAGGGACAGAATGAAGTCTAACGCCTTTTTGCCTTAAAAGAAAAATTCCTGGCATTCATAAGTGAATCAACCTAACCCAGTTGGAAGGAGGACGGTAGAGGAAAGTGGGGGAGGAGGGGGGAGAGGGAGCGGAGGGGGGGAGGTGGCTGTCTTATTCGGCAGTCCATCCAGGGGGGTAGTTGATGGTGTAGCCGCTAGGACACTGCGGGGTGGGGCAGCATTTGCCCTGGGCAGGCTGCTGCAGGGTGCAGGCGGCAGGCAGGTGCCACGTCACACACCTGACACACGGCAACACAGGGGGGGATGAACAGTGCTGAGGGGGGTGGGGATGACAGAGCGATAGCGATGGCTGAGGAGGATGAGGGGAAAAGCGATGGTGAGGAGGATGAGGGGAACAGCGATGGTGAGGAGGATAGTGGCAGTGACAGTGGGGGTGGTGATGGTAATGCTTGGTGGTGATGATGATGGTGATGATGATGGGGGTAATGATAGTGAGGGTGGTGGTAGTGATAATGAGGGTGATAACGATGGTGATGACGATGGGGGTAATCATAGTGAGGGTGGTGGTGGTGATGGTGGTGGTGGTGGTGGTGATAATGATGGTGAGGGTGGTGGTGGTGATGGTGATGATGATGGGGGAAGTGAAAAGGTGGTGATGGTGGTGATTATGGTGGCGATGGTAACAGTAGTTATGACAAGACACATCTGTTAAACTTAACCAAGATGATGGTGATGGGGATGATAGTGAAGATGAGACAAATCTGTTAAACGTAATAATTACATCATAATAACGATGATGATGATGATGATGATGATGATGATGATGATGTGATGATGATGATGATGAGAGGTGGAAGTAATGACGGGACACATCTGTTGAACATCCAGCACAGAGAGAGAGAGAGAGAGAGAGAGAGAGAGAGAGAGAGAGAGGAGAGAGAGAGAGAGAGAGAGAGAGAGCAACCCCTTCCTCTCGTGCACCAACACCCCCCCCCCCCCCCCCCCCCCCCACACACACACACACACACACACAAACAAGGAAGGAATCGCAAAAATGCGCCTGAAAACAAGAGAACGTATCCGTGATTTGGGCGAGAGTGTGAGAGCTGAGCAATATCATAGGTACATGTGAACTGAAAGAGTAAACAAGGACCAACCTAGCGGTGCACTGGTACTGGCCGGTATCTCCATCCAGACATGTGCACTTGTAGTCACACCCGTCATTCCACTGGGTGCCTGCTGGGTGCACCTGTCCCTTGTACAGGCATCCCTTAGTCTGGCCTGTTCAGTGCACAATCAACCATCCAATTCAATCAATCAATCAGACAATCTGCCAATAAACAATTTTGTAGAGTACTTGATGAACGATTTGCTGTCAATGTTAATCGATTAGTCAATCGGTTATCTTGTGGAGTATATGAAGAGCACTTTAATATTCAACGTCAATCAATCAATCAATCAGTGCATCAGGCAATCAATCTCACTCCATCATTGAACCCATCAGTTGTCTTGCTAAACACATGAAGCACGATATTCTTCTGACAGGTACTGTTGGATTTTTAATATGCTCAATATTCTCTAGTGCCATGGCAAATGTGTGAGTGTATGTGTGTGTCAGTGTGCGTGCGTGTGTGTGCGTGTGTGCCTGCGCGTGTGTATGTGTGTGTGTGCATGCATGCGTGTGCGTGCGTGCTCGCGCGTGCGTATATGTAAGTGTAGTAGAGGACTAGGCTACTGACCGTTGATCTGCACGCCGTTGCAGACGGGGATGGAGCAGCACTCTCCAGGCTGTTTCTGCATGACGCAGCCAGCCGGCAGGTTGTCATAGGTCAGGCACCTGCCCACACCACACCACACCACACCCCTCATTAGCACCGTCCACAGCCGCCAAGACTCAGGGCCACATCTTTCCTGCTAAGGAGGCTGGTTATATTAATTCAGTACTACTACTGTCATGGGGGTCCACACATTCTTCTGAGGTCGTGGTATGGATGCCTATGTGGCGATGAAGCACGTGAAGAGTCTTACACGCAAAACTTTTTATCTTGAGTGTGCTTAACAAAATATCACAGTGACATATCCCCCTCAACACACACACACACACACACACACACACACACACACACACACACACACACACTTCCAAGGAGGGAAGAGTGGGGTCAGGGTAGCATAATTACTCTGGATGACCCCCCAGGGTGTTAAGCTGGGGAACAACGTCTCATTATGTAACATCTTTCACAAGGTTTCAGAACCGGCTTAAGGAGAAAAGCCAGTGCAGCAGAAACGAACAAATAACACAGAAACAAAGAAGCAAACATCATCCACAGAAACAAAGAAGCCAACAGCCAAAGAGGAGTGGGCGGTGCCAGTTACCTAGCCCCACAGCGGTAGAAGCCGGTCTGCCCGTTGACACAGGTGCAGTTGTAGTCACACCCGTCCTCCCACTGCTGCCCGTGAGCGTAGATACGTCCGTGGTAGTAGCAGCCAATAGCTGTGTGCCACACACCACACACAGAGCAGTGAATGTACAGTTTCATTTCAGTCTCCTGCCACTATTATAATTATGCTCGCAATTTTTGTTGTTGCCGCATGTATATATATACACTTGTAATTGTCAGTGAGTTGCCACATAGCAGTGCCACTCGAATCTTTTTTTTCTTTCTTTTTTTTGGTATGTAGGCTGTTATCGGGTTTTTAATTTGCTCCTACTGAATGTTGTCTTACACAGTCTTCTTTTTATGTGCATCTTTTCTTGTTCTCTTGTGCGCTGTTTGCAGCTAGTAATTTTTTAGGTTCAGGGTTTCTTTTTTCCACTAAGTATCTACAAACAAACGAAAAAACAATAAAACCTGTCATCTTTTAGAACGGTACCAGTTCTCTCTCCTCTCTCTCTCTCTCTCTCTCTCTCTCTCTCCTCTCTCTCTCTCTCTCTCTCTCTCTCTCTCTCTCTCTCCAACACACACACACACACACACACACACACTCACACACAAAACACACACACACACACACACACACACACACACACACACACACACACACACACACACACACACACTATAAACAAACAGAAAACAGCACAAACAAATAACTAGTACTGACTCTGTCCAGTGATGAAAGAGTCTTGGTGAGCTGTGACCACGGCATGGTTACCACCCACTTGATCTGGAAACACACGGAAAAACTACCATTACTTCACAAGGAACAAGATCAGTTTCTTCTTCTTCTTCTTCTTCTTCTTCTTCTTTCTTCTTCTTCTTCTCTTCTGCTTCTTCTTCTTCTTCTCCATTTAACACTTAACTCGGTTAGCAACTAGTGTTGTCTGTCACATGAACGAAAATGCGATGCGCTGCCATTAAACGAATGACAAGTCGGGCGCAGTGCATCTGACTTGACGTGGAAGAGAAATTCTTATTTTAAATCTTTCTGGTAATAAGGCAGGAGAACTGACCAAGATGGCAGAAAATAGATGGGAAGGAGGTGATGGGAAGAGAAAAAAACAAAGGCAAAAAACAAAGAGAAGAGATAGGATAAAGGAGATTCCTAGCAATAAAAAGATCCAGAAGGTGGGGATGCTATTTATACTGTCAGGTCGCAGTCATCCCCACGCGGAAAAGAGAACAGTTCATTCAAGTCAATTCAACACGGACTGTAACCATATTTGGGCCAAACATGGTTAGTATTCATCTACTTATAACAATCTCTTTTTTTCCAAGTTATTTCCTCTTTACTTTCTTTTTTAAACTTTTAAACTCCAAAAATACTTGAAAGATTACAGAAACCGACAGACAAACATGAAGAAGATAAGCATAAGCCGCCAGACAGACGACCACACTTACTACAGAGGTTGCAGCGGGCAGGGCAGTTAGCAATGGCCCAGCTGCGGTAAGGCTCGTTACAGGACTCAGGGCCGTACTGGTCGCAGTTGGGCAGTTTGTCCTGACATGTTCCTGTGAACACACACACACGACAACACACGTTTGTAAGAATACAGACAGGCAGGTCGATAAGCGAATGAATAGACCAACTTGCAAGAGTACACGCGTACTGTGATGCTCGTACTGTATAAGCTTGTTTGTTTAATAATTATCATGAAGGAGACAGACAAAATTAATAGGTTTTTAGGCATGTAGGAATGGATGCATTTTGGCTGCTCAATTTTGTCGAAATAGCTAAAAGTTGTGTTTACTCTTCTCTCTCTCTCTCTCTCTCTCCTCTCTCTCTCTCTCTCTCTCTCTCTCTCTCTCTCTCCTCCTCTCTCTCTCTTTCTTGCGTATTAGGGTCATTCTTTGGTTCATTTACAAACGTATTCATCCCTTTTTCCTCTCCCACTTTCTCTTACTGTCTGTCTGTCTGTCTCCCCCCTAGGCCCTCTTATCTGTCTGTCTGTCTGTCTGTCTGTCTGTCTGTCTCTCTGTCCTCTCTGTCTCTCTCTATCCCTCTCCCTCTCAAATCCCTCTCTCTCTCTCCCTCTCCCTCTCAAATCTCTCCTCTCCCTCTCTCTTCCTCCCCACCCCTCTCTACCTCCCTCTCTCTTCCCTACCCACCCCTCTCTCCTTCCTCCTCCTCCTGTACGCACCTGACCCTTGTCCCCCTGTGCCCTGTCCAGGCTGTCCGGACACCACAATGACGGAGCTAGGTGTGGTCACCGGTCCGTTGCCGCCACAGTAGCCGCAGAACTTGGGGCAGTTGTAGCGAGCCCAGGACTCGAAAGCTCCAACACAGCCGTCCTTGCCGTAGTCAGCGCAGTTGGGCAGTTTGTCGTTGCAGTTGAGAGGAGCCTGGGTCGTCTGGGTACCTGTAAGAGAGAAAGAGAGAATGAGAGAGAGAGACAGAGAGTGAGGGAGGGAGAGAGGGGGAGGGAGAGAGGGAGGGAGGGAGACAGACAGACAGACAGACAGATAGACTGACAGGCAGACAGACAGAAAGACAAACAGACAGACAGTCAGACAGAGACAGAGATTGAGAGAGAGAAGGGAGGGATGGGGGGGAGCCTGTCTCTGTCTCTCTGTCTCTGTTTGTCTCTGCCTCTGTCTGTCTGTCTGTCTGACTATCTGTCTGCCTGCCTGCCTGTCTGTCTGTCTCTTATATATGTATATATATATATATATATATATATATATATATATATATATATATATATATATATATATATATATATATATATATGTCTGTCTCTCTTTCTCTCTCTCTCTCTGGGCTGGACTCAATAATTTTTTCTTTCTCATGTTGTCTTTATACAGTCATTATCCCCTATTGATACTGTTATAACTAGGGGGTCGGGATAGCCTAGTGGTCAGAACATTGCGCTCGCAATCTGACGACCCGGGCTCAATTCCCGTCGAAGGGGATATTTTCCCCTGGAGTTGAAATCAATGCAGACTCCACTCTCCCCACAAGTCCATCGGATGAGAATACAATCCGAGGCCCCGTGTGCGAACGCACGCAGAATATCTTGCACACACGTTAAATCCTGTTCCGTTCTTCGAAAGAGTAGGTCATTGTCTGCCAGTGGGAACAGATGACAAAATTTTCAAAACTGCGTACACACAGGGACTGGGTGTAAAATATCACATAAGTGCTTATTCTATTATCCTCGATATAAAAGAATTAAAAAAATTTAAACTACAATGGCCCTTACAAACAACTACCATTATTATCACGAAGGCCTACACTTGTAACTACCGTTATCACTTCAGCCTCACTACCCACAAAGACCACCAACCACCCCCACTTATCATCTCAAAACACACCATCATCACCATCAACCACCGCCACCACCACCAACCACCACCATCACCATCAACCACCACCATCGCCATCAACCACCACTATCACCATCAACCACCACCATCACCATCAACCACCACCAGCACCACCAATCACCACCATCACCATCAACCACCACCATCATCATCAACCACCACCAACAACCACCACCATCAACCACCACCATCATCATCAACCACCACCATCAACCACCACCATCATCATCAACCATCATCATCAACCACCACCATCAACCACCATCATCAACCACCACCATCATCATCAACCACCACCATCAGCCACCACCATCATCATCAACCATCATCATCAACCACCACCATCAACCACCACCATCATCATCAACCACCACCATCATCATCAACCATCATCATCAACCACCACCATCAACCACCATCATCAACCACCACCATCATCATCAACCACCACCATCAACCACCACCATCATCATCAACCATCATCATCAACCACCATCATCAACCACCACCATCAACCACCACCATCATCATCAACCACCACCATCAACCACCATCATCAGGACTATGGTGGTCAAAGACTGACCGCAGAAGCCGCAGTAGTAAGCGCAGTTGTCCTTGGCCCAGGCGGTGTAGGGAGCCTGGCAGGAGTACTTGGGGTACAGGTAGCAGTCGCTGCGGGTGTCGCGGCACTGGCCGTTAGTGGGGGGCGGGCACTCGGCCTTCACGCAGCAAGGGTTGGAGGGGTCCTGAACCAGGTTGCAGCCAGCGGGCAGGGCGGCGTAGCGCTGACACCTGTCGCAACACGTGTATGTCCGGGTGATGACAAAGGAAGAAAACGGATCAAGGAATTTGGTATTAATTTTATGATATACAAAAAGAACAACTTTACAAATGATTGATCGTGGATTTAAGGAAGTACAAGAGAGAAGCGCAAAAATTTACCATCCTTTACATTTTTGCATTCACTTTGTCGCATGAGCACATTGCATTTGAAAGGTATCCCTGTGAGCAGTTATTTTACACATCTGCTTATGAATAAGCCCCACATCAGCTCTTACTTTGTGTTGGCTCTAATTCTAAAAAAAATCGACATCAGCCAATTCTGCACGAATACTGTGTGATGATGAAACTATCAGACAACAAAAGTATAAAGATAGAACTACATCAACACTCACTTGTCTGTGCATTTGTACACTCCGTTCTGAGCGTCAGTACATTCACAGTCGAAGTCACAGCCATCAGCCCAGGTTTGACCTTGGGAGTAGATCTTGCCCTTGTACAGACATGAGGCTGCAACGGAAAGTGATTGACATTGATGAGTTCAATACAGGTGGATAACTGATCTAACAATAATACATTGAAAGCAAAGGATCATGGGTTGGGTTCTGTAAATGGCCATACTCTCCTCCCGTCAAAAACTTATCATGAACGAAGACAATCTCAAAATAGCATTTTAAAATATATGGGCATTTTTATGTAAGTAATGAAGCTTCGATTGCATCAATAACCATCAAAGCTTTTGACTTGTCAAGGGGTGGCCTGTGCCCTAGTTGTCTGCTGGCAATGCTAGAGAAGGCAAAGTCCAGAGCGCTACATGTTTCTAAAAGAACCCAGGATAGTAACAGAGCTGTTCTCTATAATGTCTTGTACAAACAAGTCCTACACGAAGAGAAAGAAAGACAGTATCAATACAGGCACAAATCCTCACAAAATGGGTGACGATTCGTTGTGGCCATGTGCTTTCTTTCTTTGTGGATAACAGCTTAGATTTCACGTACCCTTGATAGTAAAACAGTACAAGACAACACAATGATACTTAATACAGTACAACACCACCATATATTACAATCTAACATATTAGATTTCAGCTCAATACACAACATGACAATGATTATACAGCAACATAACTCAGCACAGCACAACACATAACAACGCAAACGCACCACAAGCAAAGAACATGACCATAATACTAGTCATACATACATCTGTATCCAGTGTTGGCCACATTGATGCCGTTGGGTCTGCCAGTGCCAGAGTATTTGCCGATGAATCCCAGAGGAGTCTGTGCACCAGTGATGCCGGAGCCTGGCTGGCCAGTGGCAGAGTCACATTCGGGCATCTTGCAGCACTGAGGGTCCTTGGTGTCGGGCACCAGACGGCAACCCAGGGGCACGTTGCTGAATGAGGGGCATCTGGAAGGGCACAGACAAAAAGCCGTGTGTGAGGTCTGGCATGGCTGGATCTTCCTTTAGCGTGCATGGCCTGTGATGATACCTTTGCAAATGGTTCGTCTAGTAGCTCTAGTTACACCCTTGCAAAAGGATTCTTCCACTAGCTCTAGTTACACCTTTGCAAAATGGTTCGTCCACTAGCTCTAGTACAAAACATCTTCCGTACACTTTAAAACTTATTCTGCACTTTTGAAAGAATAGGCCATTTCGCGCCAATATAGGAACCGATGACATTTTGTTTTGTTTCTTTTTAAATGCATGCACACAGGTGTCGTATTTAGACATCATCCCTTAAGCCGTAGTCCAGCTACCTTAGTAGGTCACATAGGCAAAATTCTCACCATTTGTGAACATCAGAGCTCTATCCAGGGAATGGAAAAAAGTCTTATCCAAAGCCAAATTTTTCCCAATCTACTATCAGATCTTGAAACATTGTATGAATTTCATTCTTTTGGATGAGTCAGTGATCCTGTTTGCAGCATACATTAAGCTCATTTCCTCTACAGAGACACCTGACATGATGATAAAACTACACACGCCAAAGCGCTGTGATGTAGACATGAAAGATCACAAGCATTCACCTCTGTGTGCACTGGTAGAACTGGTTAGTGGCATCCTCACAGCGACATTTGAGCGAGCAGCCATCCTCCCATTCCTCTCCCTGTCTGTAGTAGCGGCCCTTGTATGCACAATAGTCTGAAACCACACACACACACACACACACACACACACACACACACACACACACACACACACACACACACACACACACACACACACACACCGAGTGAGTCAGACACCAATTATCTAAGGTCAGGTTGACAATAGATCATACAGAAGGTTGAGCACTGTAGGAGATAACTTGTTTACAGATATAAACACAGACTTTTGATAACCAAGGATTCTTCATGCAGTGAGTTATCTGAGGAACACATTCCTACAATAGTAATATAGCTGTTACATCAGAGATTAAGGTGGCAAGGAGTTGCACTTACTGACTCCCGCAGAGGGAGTGGCCACGCCTCCCTGGTTGATGGAGGCGGGGGTGGTGGTGACCTGCACGTCGCACACGGACATCTTGCAGCAGCTGTTGTTGGGGTCGGGCACCAGGCGACACTGGGCAGGCAGGTTCTGGTAGTTAGGGCAGCTGAAAACATACACCGGTCAGTCAGTTAATTAAACCACGAGGCTTTACCTGATTAGACCACAGAGACCCTACTAAATTGTGTTGATGTATTTTTTTTAAAGAATAAAAGAAATAGTTTAGAAAAAAAGCTGTTCAATTCCTATTGGATAACATCAAAAAATCGCTGTGATAATCATAGTAGCAGAACTTTTATGAATTATTAGACATCATTCTTGTTATCCCGAAAAGTCATTTCTTCATATTTGTCTTTCATTTTATTTGACTTTTTAAGAAGAAAGGTGACAGGATCATTTAGATGTTTATATGCATATCAAGTAAACTGTGAGGCTCTGGGTTTGATTCCCAGCCTAGCTCTTTGTTCTTACTTTGACAGGAAAAAATCAAACTCAATAACAAGTCTTTTTGGAGGAGTCTCTAAACCAGTCAAACACAGCATGTGTTTTCAGACTTGTGCATGTGCACACCAAAGACTCCCGGACAGCAGTGTAAACACTTAAACATGATTCATTCGTAGCTAACTAGAAGGCCGAAGAAGCCCCACAAATGACTTACATATCTGTGCAGCGGTAGAAGCCAGTGGTAGCATCAACGCATTCACAGGAGTACTGACAGCCTTCCTTCCAGGTAGCTCCCATCTGGTAAATCTGGTTCTTGTACACGCAGCCAGCTGCACGAATACAATCCCACAGAAACTGACATGGTGGTTTTTGCTCCAAAGTACAAGTGAGTAAGTGAGTGAGTGACACTTCTATTAGATATCATAACGACTAGCTGAATGAAGAAAAAGAAAACCCGAGGCTTTTACAAGAAAATGGATTTCTTTTTTCAAGATTGAAATGTTTGATAGACTGAAAATTTTCTTTCTGTCTCTCTTTCTTTTCTGTCTGTGTTTCAGTTCTCTCTCTCTCTCTCTCTCTCTCTCTCTCTCTCTCTCTCTCTCTCTCTCTCTCTCTCTCTCTCTCTCTCTCTCTCTCTCTCTCTCTCTCTCTCTCTCTCTAAAGTGCAATACCTTATCATACAAGTCCTTTCTGGGTGGTACTGCAAAGTCATGTTAATCACATGACCCTGGCCTTCACCGTCTTATCTATTACGAATAGCTTCCTGCTTACTTGCTCTCTCCTCTCTCTCTCTCTCCTCTCTCTCTCTCTCCTCTCTCATACATACAATGGCATCACACTCATTCAGTACAACTCTCTCAGTGAGAGCAACACTACCCCCCCCCCTTCTATTAGGGAAGTCCACTGCCCCCCCCCCCCCCCACAGGGAATGGATGACAAAATTTACAAAACTGCATACAGTCAGGAACTGGCTACAAAAAATACATGAGTGCTTATTCCATTATCCTCGAAATAAAAGAGCAAAACAAAAGAGAATAGACAGACATGAAATAAGAGACACAGACAGACGCAGACAGATAGACAGACAGTGAGAGAGAGAGCTAGTAGCTCCCTTAATATTGAACTCACTTCTCTGTCCAGTCATGGGAACGGAAGTGCCACCCACGGGGTTGTTTCCGCCGATCGTTCCGCCGGGGTTTCCGCCAACCGTCCCGGAGCCAGGGTAGGTGCCGGGGTTGGTGCCTCCGATCGTGCCTCCGGGGTTCCCTCCCACGGTTCCTCCTGTGTTGGGGTTCAGGGGGTTGTTCCCTCCAATGGTGCCTCCGGGGTTGCCTCCTACCGTGCCTCCAGCGTTGGGGTTGATGGCGGGTTGGAAGCCTGTGATGGCCTGTCCTGTGTTGGGGACCACAGCCACCCCGGGTGGACAGTTGGGGGTCTTGCAGCAAGGGTCGGTGGGGTCGTCCTGCAGGGTACACTTGGGGTCCAGGTTGTTGAAGGCCAGGCACCTGTGTGGGTGTGAGGGGTAGAGAGGTTAGGAGGAGGAGGAGGAGGATAGGTTTTATTTGAAGGTTTTTTTTAACAGGATCACGGGTACATGTAAAGCTATATATTGTTTGTTTGTTTGTTTGTTTGTTTCTTAGAGAAAGAGAGAGAGAGAGAGAGAGAGAGAGAGAGAGAGAGAGAGAGAGAGAGAGAGAGAGAGAGAGAGAGAGAGAGAGAGAGAGAGAGAGAGAGAGAGAGGGGTCATACTTAGGCGAGCATCTGTATCGTCCAGTGCTGCCGTCCTCACAGACACAGGAGAAGTCACAGCCGTCCGTCCAGCGCTGACCCTGCTGGTACAGCGTGTTCTTGTACACACAGCCGCCTGTCAATCACCAGTCAATCAATCAATCAATCAATTAATCAGTTAATCAACAAATGAACCATTCAATCAATCAATTAGTAAAGCTGTCAACAAAGTGTAGAGGAATCTAGGTAAATCGGCGCTAACCAAAGGTATATTAATTTTAATTTGACGACCCTGGATTGATCCCCGTTCGAGGGGATTTTACCCTGGAGTTAACACCAATGCTGACTCTACTCTCCCCAAAAGTCCTTCGGATGAGACTTTAAACCGAGGCCCCATGTGAGAACGCACGCAGAACATCTTGTGCACCCTGTTCCTCTTTTCGTAAGAGTAGGCCATTGTGTGCCGGTGGGAGCAGATGACAAAATTGACAAAATTGCATACACACGGGGACTGGATGTAAAAAGGTACATACGTGCTTATTCAATTATCCTCGATATAAAAGAATAAATAAATAGGTAAAGTGACAGACTACGGAGACCAGTGCATAGAAGCTACAGCGGCACATAAGGATGGTCAGCACTCACTCAGTTTCTGGGGAGTCTGGTTTCCAGTCATGGTGGGCACGTTGCCGGTAGCGGTGCCAGTGCCAGTGTTGGTGCCGGGGACGTAAGGGGCATAGGTCTGACCCGGGCGAGGGGTGAGGTAGACGGGCACAGTGACTCCAGGAGCCAGGGTCTGCCCAGGCATGATGCCGGGAGCGAAGGTCTGCCCGGGAGCCGGGGTGATGTAGGCTGGCAGGGTCTGGCCTGGGGGCAGAGTCTGGCCAGGCACGATGCCCACGAAGGGAGCCTGGGTGCCGGGGGCGTAGGTCTGTCCAGGTCGGGGAGTGAAGTTCCAGGGGAGGGTCATTCCTGGGGCAAGGGTGTTCCCTGGCACGATGCCAGGTGCAAAGGTCTGGCCGGGTACCGGGGTGGCGTAGGGTGGGATGGTTTCTCCAGGAGGCAGCGTGCCGCCAGGAATCAGACCAGGCCTCTGTCCTGAAATGCCGGGGATGGTTCCCGGGACGTAGATCTGGCCAGGTCTGGGGGTCATGTTCAAAGGCACGGTCACGCCAGGAGCCAGTGTGTGGCCGGGAACGATTCCTGGGGCAAAGGTCTGGCCGGGTACCGGGGTGATGTAAGCCGGGATGGTGTATCCTGGAGGCAGGGTCTGGCCGGGGATGAGGCCGGGAGTGGGTCTGGGGTTGTTGATGGAGGTGACCCCAGGGCCGTAGGTCTGGCCTGGCTGAGGGGTGAAGTAGATAGGAACGGTCATGCCTGGGGGCAGGGTCTGGCCGGGGATGATGCCGGGAGCGAAAGTCTGTCCAGGCACCGGCGTGATGTAGGAGGGGATGGTGTATCCTGGAGGCAGCGTCTGTCCTGGGATCAGGCCGGGGCGGGGTTTGGGGTAACCGCTTCCTGGAGTGGTGTCAGGCGCATAGGTCTGGCCTGGTCTGGGAGTCAGGTTCACGGGGATGGTCACTCCAGGAGCCAGGGTCTGCCCAGGTCGGATGCCCGGAGCAAAGGTCTGACCAGGGAAGGGGGTGATGTAGGAGGGCAGAGTCATTCCAGGGGCCAGCGTGTTTCCAGGGACGATGCCAGGAGTCACGTCAGGAGCGTAGGTCTGTCCTGGTCTGGGCGTCATGAAGATGGGCACGGTGACACCGGGAGCCAGGGTCTGTCCGGGGCGGATGCCTGGGGCGAAGGTCTGCCCAGGGCCAGGCGTGATGTAGGAAGGCACGGTCATTCCATGGGGCAGAGTGTTTCCAGGCACCAGCCCGGGCCTCTGAGTGGTGTCCGGGGCATAGGTCTGGCCTGGACGAGGAGTCATGTTGACGGGGATGGTGAATCCAGGAGCCAGCGTGTGGCCGGGCACAATGCCGGGAGCAAAGGTCTGGCCAGGCAGGGGGGTGATGTAGGAGGGCACGGTCTGGCCAGGAGGCAGAGTCATGCCGGGAATCAGCCCGGGTCGGGGGTAGTTAGGGGTGGTGTCCGGGGCGTAAGTCTGGCCAGGTCTGGGAGTGAAGTTGAGAGGAACCGTGACGCCAGGAGCCAGAGTCTGCCCAGGCCTGATGCCAGGAGCGAAGGTCTGGCCGGGCACCGGGGTGATGTAAGGAGGGAGGGTCTGTCCAGGGGCCAGAGTCTGCCCTGGGAGGATGCCGGGCCTGGGGTATCCAGTCACCATGGGGGCGTAGGTCTGGCCTGGTCTGGGGGTCAGGTAGATGGGCACAGTCACTCCGGGAGCCAGAGTCTGGCCAGGTCTGATTCCAGGGGGGAAGGTTTGACCCGGCTGGGGGGTGATGTAGGGAGGCAGGGTCTGTCCAGGGGCCAAGGTCTGGCCAGGGCGGATTCCAGGCTGCGGGCGAGTAGTGATCATAGGGGCGTAGGTCTGGCCAGGGCCAGGGGTGAGGTACACGGGCACAGTGACTCCAGGAGCCAGGGTCTGCCCAGGAACGATTCCAGGAGCGAAGGTCTGTCCAGGAACGGGAGTGATGTAGGGAGGGATGGTCTGGCCAGGAGCCAGTGTCTGGCCAGGGCGGATTCCAGGGATGGGGTAGCTGGTGATCATGGGGGCGTAGGTCTGGCCAGGTCTGGGGGTCAGGTTGATGGGAACTGTCACACCAGGAGCCAGGGTCTGCCCGGGCACGATGCCAGGAGCGAAGGTTTGGCCAGGAATAGGAGTGATGTAGGGGGGAAGGGTCTGGCCTGGAGCCAAGGTCTGGCCAGGGTTGATGCCAGGGTATGGGTACATGGTCACCACTGGGGCATAGGTCTGACCAGGTCTGGGAGTGAGGTACACGGGCACAGTGACTCCAGGAGCCAGGGTCTGCCCAGGAACGATTCCAGGAGCAAAGGTCTGTCCAGGACCTGGGGTGATGTAGGGAGGGATAGTCTGGCCAGGAGCCAGTGTCTGGCCAGGGCGGATTCCAGGGATGGGGTAGCTGGTGACCAATGGGGCGTAGGTCTGCCCAGGTCTGGGGGTCAGGTACACGGGAACAGTGACTCCAGGAGCCAGTGTCTGCCCAGGGATGATTCCAGGAGCAAAGGTCTGTCCAGGAACGGGAGTGATGTAGGGAGGAAGGGTCTGACCCGGGCGCAAAGTCTGGCCAGGCTGGATGCCAGGCACCTGGTAGTTAGTGACCATGGGGGCATAGGTCTGACCAGGTCGAGGGGTCAGGTTCAGAGGAATGGTCACCCCAGGAGCCAGAGTTTGGCCGGGAACGATGCCAGGAGCCAGCGTCTGGCCAGGGGCAGGGGTGATGTAGTAAGGAATGATCTGTCCGGGGGCCAGGGTGAAGCCTGGGATGAGGCCAGGCTGAGGGTACTGGTACTTGGGGGTGGTGTCAGGGGAGTAGGTGCGTCCTGGCTGAGGAGTGAGGTAGATGGGCACAGTGACACCCGGAGCCAGAGTCTGACCCGGCCTGATTCCCGGGCAAAGGTCTGTCCAGGGCGGGGGGTGATGTAGGAGGGGATGGTCTGTCCTGGCGGCAGGGTGATGCCGGGGATGAGAGGGATGGGGTTAGAGGTGGTGACTGGGGCGTAGGTCCTGCCTGGCTGAGGAGTCAGGTAGATGGGCACAGTGACTCCAGGAGCGAGGGTCTGCCCGGGTCTGATTCCAGGGGCGAAGGTCTGTCCCGGCATGGGGGTGATGTAGGGAGGCAGGGTCTGACCAGGAGGCAGAGTGATTCCTGGGATCAGAGGCACTGGGGTTCTAGCCGGTGTGATGCCCGGGGCGTAGGTCTGACCAGGGCGAGGAGTCAGGTACATGGGCACGGTCACTCCAGGAGCCAGGGTCTGACCCGGGATGATCCCAGGGCCAAAGGTGAAGCCCGGAGCCGGGGTGATGTAAGGGGGGAGGGTCTGACCAGGAGCCAAGGTCCTGCCCGGAACGAAGGGCAGAGGAGTAGCGTAGGGGTTGGTCACCATGGGAGCGTAGGTCTGACCTGGTCTGGGAGTCAGGTAGTAGGGCACCAGCATGCCAGGCGCCAGAGTCTGCCCAGGGATGATTCCTGGAGCGAAGGTGAATCCAGGCATGGGGGTGATGTAGGGGGGGATGGTCTGCCCAGGAGGCAGGGTCTGGCCAGGGATGAGAGGAGCGGGGGTGGGGAAGTGGGCGAGGTCATCGGGGCGGTGAGGTACCAGGATGGTGACTCCGGGGCTGCTGGGGGACGAAGGGCAGAGCCAGGGTCTGGCCTGGGAAAGGAGTCAGGTAGGGAGGGAGTCATACCCGGGGGCCAGGGTGTGCCGGGTTGGACCGGGAAGCCAGGAGTAGGGGTCTGGTGTAAGGGTCATAGGGATGGCCGAGGTGTTGGGGATGGTTGAGCCGGTTGGAGCCGGGACCAACGCATGGTTGCATGCATGCCCCGCCATGGTGGTTGCAGCTGGGGCGGATGTTGGTGTCCAGTGTCACCGGCAGCCTTGCAGCAGCACATGGCACGGGAACAACTCAGCCTGTGGGCAGAAAACAACCGGCACTAGCGGCACAGTGGTCGGAAAACTTACACGAAACATGAAGAAAACAACAATGACAAAAACACAGACGAAGAAAGAAAAGAGAGAGAGAGAGAGAGAGAGAGAGAGAGAGAGAGAGAGAGAAGAGAGAGAGAGAGAGAGAGAGAGAGAGAGAGAGAGAGAGAGAGAGAGAGAAGAGAGAGAGAGAAGGGGTGGGGGGTTAAGGCAAATAGGAAACGAAAATAAAGGTATACATGTACTTTTTTTTATAATTTGAGTGTAAACTACATAACCGCAAGTGCATGAACAAAAAGATTTCAGAGTTTCCTACAGAAGCATTTGACTATTTGTATCAAGATCATTGTGCTTTGAGGATCAGTTTGGTAAAGGTAGTTGTTGATAAAAAAAATGTTATCTCTTTTTACAATTTTCATATTTTTTCTGAATTTCTGTTGCTGAATAAGTGTGTCCCTAATCGAAGAATTCCACGTATACTACACCATATGTACCCAAACTCCATCTACACATGCACAGCCAACACACTAATGGTGGGGGGGGGGAGTAAGTCGATGGTTAGAGCGTTAGGGGTTCAAGCCCATGTTTAAGTCACCATCGACATGTTGCCCATTTAAAGGGTTTTCCCCCTGGAGTTAACATCCGCACTACTCCCCCCCAATCTTTCAGATGTGACTATAAACGGAGGTCACTTGTATGAACGGACACAGAACAGTGTGTGCATATGTTAAAACCTGTTCCACTTTTCGGAAGAGTAATCGATTGTATACCGTTGAGAATGATGATGTTTACAAACCTGCACGCACACGGGGACTAGATGTAAAAAACTCACTAGTACTTATTCTATTACTCTTGAACTAATAGGATACAAGAAAAAAAAATCTGCCGGAGCTTTTTGCATACAAGTGTGTTTCACGTTCTTACATCCCATCGAAGCTAGGATATATTAATATATCTTTAACGTGCATCTTTGCGCGCATAGTGTTCCGAACTGAAAAGCTCCATCAGTCCACATCCGTTCACAGATCTCTTCATTCCAATAGCCAGCTATGACTCGATCCCCACAGTGGTCAGTAATGAAATAGTTCAACTATGTCGAGCGTTGTGTTTAGACAGCAACTGCTGCTATCTGTCATACATATAAACGGAAATACGTTTGAGCTGCCGTTACGAAAAACAACTCCCTCAGACTGAGAGCCGACACACTATTATACACAATGATTGGAGCTGTAGCCCATTGCTTGCTGTGGGCAGAGAGAGGGACACTCACTTGTTGTCACATCTGTAGTAGCCGTAGGCAGCGTTCTCACAGACACACGTCTTCTCACAGCCGTCATCCCACTGTTCACCCTGCCTGTGAGCAACGCCCTGGTACACACAGCGGTCTGCCACACACACACACACACACACACACACACACACACACACACACACACACACACACACACACACACACACACACACACACACACACACACACAAGATAAATTCACTGTAGAGATTTTTGTTCCTGACCAAAAGACTACTCAGCTGCTGGTGTAAGCACTTAAGTAGCCAAGGCGCCACATGATGATTGCTGTTATGTGAAGATTGTCTTCATTCATGACAAGATCCTCCTCCTGGCTCAACAACCTATGTCTTTCATTAACCAATTAACGGGGAGACGAAACTCCTCTGAAGTCAGAGTATGGCTGCCTCTATGGCAAAAAAGAGAGACATCCTAGCACAGCATTTCCAGAAGGTGGGGATGGTATTTACACTAACAACCTCTAAGTATCCTCACAGGGAAGTTTTTGTTTCCAGTTCAGCCATTTTTACAGCGGATACCTTGCTCTTTTGTTTTGCAGAAGTGTGGAAGGAACCGTGGAAACAATCACTATAGATAGATATACAATTAAGCTGGATTTTAGGCTGTCTGATCATCACCATTCTGCTGGGTGTCGTCGTTTGGCTTGTTTTAGTTATTCTTAGGCCTAGATGCAGTGAAAAGAGCACGAAACAAACAGTATCCTTATTGGTACAAGCCATATATCAAGGCCTGTGGGAATATCTTGTTATGCTTTGAAAACTGTTAGGTTGAGATTGTTTTCAGCCATGGCAAGCTCTTAGCATAACAACCTGCACTCTCCAATAGAGAAGAGAGTAGTTCTTCTGAAGTCAGAGTATGGCTGTTTGTGTAGCGCTTTTCTTGAAAACAGCCCTGCACGCAAATTTTTCCATCTAATGTGTCTCACAGTTACTCCTTAATGTGAAAAATAAGACATAATATTAAGCATACACACACACACACACACACACACACCACACACACACACACACACACACACACACACACACACACACACACACACACACACACATATTTAACTTACCGTTAGGTCCAGGCACGCCAATAGTGTTGTCTGTAATGAACAGAAAGAAATACACATGTCGGTAAGTTTGTTCGTTTTTTGTGTGTGGTTGGTTGGTTGGATGGTTGGTTGGTTGGATGGTTGGTTGGTTGGTTGGCTTATTTCTTTTTTGTTTGTTTATTTGTTTGATTGTTTGACGGGTTTGTTGGCTGATTGTTTGGTTTATTGGCTGGCTGGTTGTCTGGTTGATTGGTTGGTTGGCTGGTTGGTTGGTTGGTTGATTGGCTGGTTGGTTGGTTTGTTGGTTGGTTTGTTGGTTTGTTGGTTTGTTGGTTTGTTGGTTGGTTGATTGGTTGGTTGCTTGGTAGGTTGGCTGGCTGGTTAGTTGCTTGGTCGGTTATTTGGCTGACTGGTTGGTTGGTGTGTTTGTTGGCTGGTTCGTTGATTGGCTGGTTGGTTGGCTGGTTGATTGGTTGGTTGGATTGTTCGGGTGTTTTTAGTTGTTGTTTGAGAAGGGTGGGGGGTTGCTTGTGAGTTTGGGTAATATCGTTGCTTGATTGCTTGCTTATATTGTTATATTCTATACTGCTTTTTGGCACTGCAGAGTTCACTGCATGAAAGAAAGAAAGAATAAATGAATGAATGAAACAATGAATGAAAGACAGGTAAAAGAAAGAAACAGAAAGATAGCGAGAAAAAACAAGCTAGCAAAGAAATTACTTAAACAAACAAAGAAGAAAAGTCAAAGTCAAACAATGAAAGAAATAAACATCAAAAAGAAAAACAAAACAGACACAAAGACACCCCCCACCCCCCACCCCCCCACAATAAAAAGCACAAAATAAAGAAAACGATACAAAGATATAAGAAGGTAACAAACAAGCAAACAACAAAAAAGAAAGAAAGACAAACAGACACAGAAAAAACAGACCAAAAAACATTCAGCAAACAACACATAAGAAAGACACACAGACACAGACAAACAAAACAAACAAACAAAGAAACAAGCAACAACAGCAACAACAACAACACCCAACTCACAAGCACAAAACCAATATGTCACAAAGCAAACACACACACACACACACACACACACACACACACACACACACACACACACACACACACACTCACACACACACAAACACACACACGCAACACACGCACACCACAACACACGCACACGCACACCACACACACACACACACGTACTGCACAGGTTGCAAGTCTTCCTGCAGTTGTCGAGGGCCCAGGGTCTGTAGGCATCACTCTGGCAGGCAGCTGCCTCATAGGTGTCGCAGTTAGGCAGCTTATCCACGCAGGGGGGTGGGGTGGTGTTCATTCCGTCTGGCACACAGGCAGACACAGGGCACCAGTTACCAGCAGGCTTAGCTTCGGTTTGGTTGTGGGGGGGGGGGGGGGGGGGTTGCGTGTTCAAGAATGTATTGGGTTTTTTTGTGATGAGGAAGTCAGGGATGGTGTGTTTTTTAATAAAGGAAAGAAGTTCAGAGGTAGGACTTTTGCGAGTTAAATAAAAGAGAGTAAGCGAAAATGTGTGTGTTGTTTCTGTTGTTGTTGTTGTTGTTGTTGTTGTTGTTGTCTTCAATTCAGCATTTGTTCACTCTAAGTGATGTTAGACGACGATGTGAGTGTGTGTGTGTGTGTGTGTGTGTGTGTGTGTGTGTGTGTGTGTGTGTGTGTGTGTGTGGTGTGTGTGTGTGTGTGTGTGTGTGTGTGTGTGTGTGTTGTGTGTGTGTGTGTGTGTTTGTGTGTGTGTGTAAATGTATGTGTGTATATGTGCTTTTATGCACGAGTGTTAGTATGTGAATGGATGGTATTAATTGTTTTCTTTAAGGTGTATGGTAAGGTGTAATGTATCTGGGTCTGTAATACTGATTTGTGCTACTTTATAAGATGAACATTTACTTGGCGATGGTTTTTTTTTAGCTATGCTTTTAGTCCATATGATATTCTCGCGTTGTTGAGATAATATAAAGTACGTATTCGTATTCGAAAGAGCATGTGGGCACCTCAATCAGAATGTGTATATTGGTACCGTTCCCATAGTGGCCAATGACAACTTACTGTCTCCAGGACCGCTGGGCTGTCCCTTTCCGGTGAAAGTTCCAACTTGGGTGTTGAATTCGCATTCCGGTTTGGCACAGCACTCGCCTGGGGGCTTCACCAGCTTGCAGTTGGCAGGCAGAGTTCCGTAATTGGCACACCTGGAAATCAAAATGGTATACAGTGTGAAGCATGCTCCTACAGTACCCACCGCTATCAGAGACTACAGATAGCTGTGCTTTCTTCTCTTTGTGTCACGCCTAAAAACCAACGTTCAATACGTATTGTTCCTTTATGTCATATACATAGGAGGAGCACTATTTACTTTTTTTCCTCTCTCTCTCACTCTCTCAAAAAGGGAAGTAAAAGGACGTTTAATTATCAGGACTCTTTATCTGTCACACGTACACCAAACTATCATTGCTTTTTTTTTATCCATTTCACAATATTTTGTGTTGGAATTTTTTTTTTTAAAAGAACAAACATGTCATGTGGACACAGGGGGACGCTTCATATAATTTATATACTTTTTTCAAAACCTCACAGCTCGGAACTGTAAAGCAATCTGTCTTGTATTGTGTGTCACCTTTGACACAATCACTGATTATCATGATGTTGAGGTGGATGGATGGATGGATGGATGGATGGATGATGGTATGGATGGATGGATGGATAAGCGTATAAATAGGTTACGAAGATCTTAAAACGTTTTACAGCAGACTGACTTGCTCTGGCAGGCATAGAGACCGACCCCAGCGTCATCACAGATACATTCCAGATCACAGCCCACAGTCCACGTCTGGCTCTGGTAGTACTTGTGGCCGTTGTACACACACACCTCTGTCAGCACAGACATCATCATCATCATCATCATCACACCACCACCACCACCACCACCACCACCACCACTACCTCCCATCCTCCCATGTTCTATCACACACCTTCCTCCAGCCTTTTCTATGCAAACCATCGGGAATTTATTTCCGCAGATTTTCGGAAATGATTAAGTTGTTATTGGGTTCTCTGCTGCTTAATATCTAACTATTTTCAGTATTGAACTTTCGGGGTGTGTGTGTGTTGTGTGTGTGTGTGTGTGTGGTGTGTGTGTGTGTGTGTGTGTGTGTGTGTGTGTGTGTGTGTGTGTGTGTGTGTGTGTGTGTAATGCCACAATGCATTTTTGTACCTACAAATCTGTACGCGAGTTTTTGCTGATGATATAGAAATAACAAACATTGAAAATGCCCTTAAAAGCGTGAAGCAAAATGCTGTTCATGATGACAGCAGTACTAACACAGTCGCGGCATCAATATGAACTGCATGAGAACAGCACTGTACAAAAGAGGATACCATAATAATGAGGAGGAGGTGGAGAAAGAAAACAAGCAAGAGGATGAGGACAATAACAGCGATGATAAGACAGACACGATCACTTTCTGCCGAGATTTCCCACTTCTTCTTGTGGTACTCTAACTGTCCGTATAACGATAATGAGGAGGATGATAACGACGACGATGAAGACGACAACGACGATGACGATGACAATGATGATGACATATCGCTGTTTTCATTGAAGTCTCCAAAATTCTATCCAGTGGTAGTCTGGTAGGAGAAACGATGATGATGATTGTGATAATGGTGACGAGGAGGAGGAGGGGGAAGAGGAGGAGGGGAGAAGGAGGAGGAAGAAGAAGAAGAAGAAGAAGAAGAAGAAGAAGAAGAAGAAGAAGAAGAAGAAGAAGAAGAAGAAGAAGAAGAAGAAGAAGAAGAAGAGGAGAAGGAGGAGGAGGAGGGGCATGGGGAGGAGGAGGAGGGAGGACTGACTGTTTCCGTTGAGGTCTCCCACGTTCTGTCCAGTGGTGGTCTGGTAGCGGGCATCAAAGTTGCAGACGGGCTGCAGACAGCACTGGCCGCCCTGCTGCACCAGCGTGCACTGAGGGGGCAGGTTGTAGTAGGTGGGACACCTGACAACACGGGACACAGCGGGACAACGTCAAGGTCAGCAGCTTGGGACAACATAGGACAACTTGGGCTTTTTCTCCTTGTTTGTTTTTGTTAAATGCTCACACTTCGATAAAAGTAGATATGTACTTCTGCCAACTGTATGTAATTTAAAACCCAAACCAAACAAAGCCAAACATGATAGAATGCTAGACACTGATTACTATTATAAATGATCTGACATTTTCTTTCATTCTTTTTGGTTTCTGAAAACAATACTAGGTAAGTAAGGTTTAATGTTACCCAGGACCTTTTATACAGGTTTTTAGGTTCGTACGTTTATGTTGAAATGGCTGTTTCGTAAGTGAATTAATTTTCTGATGCATACATATTCGAGTTGGTGAGGGGAACTGCATAATTATCATTTTTATTGAGTATATTCATATAAGTTAATATAGCTTTTAAAGTAATAAGATCCTGTCATTGTTGTCGCTTCTATACAGTGTATTCATGTAAGCTATTGGCATTCTTATAGTACTAAGATTGTTGTAAAAGAAAGACAGAGAACTGACTTGTTGTAGCACTGGTAGCGGCCTGTGGCGGCGTCCACACACTCACAGTCGTAGGCACAGCCATCAGCCCACTGCTCGCCCTGCCCGTACTGCTTGCCCTTGTAGAAACACTTGCCGACTGTGCCACACAGGCAGCAGCAGTACATACACACCGTCAGTAGCATTATACACAGACACACGAGTAAACACAACACAACACAGCACAACACAACACAAGACAACACAAGACAACACACACACACACACACACACACACACACACACACACACACACACACACACACACACACACACACACACACACACACACTCTCTCTCTCTCTCTCTCTCTCTCTCTCTCTCTCTCTCCTCTCTCTCTCTCTCTCTCGCAAAGACCAAAGATAGATTTTTTTTAAAAAGGACTTGCAAAAACATTACTGCAAGGCATTGTCCAAGGAGGAAGAAAAAGAGGCAGACCAAGGAAGAGATGGGAAGACAACATCAGCGAATGGACAGGCCTAAAACTCAAACCAAATTTTGAGAAAGGCAGAACAGAGAGAGGAATGGAGGGAACTGGTTGTCAAGTCTCCAGGGGTGCTCCCATGGTCGCCAGACTAAGGGATAGATAGATAGAAGATAGACCATTTCTTGTTTGCCTTGAACAGTTCTTCTGATGTCTTTGGTGCGGTGAGGCATTTGGATGACTTTTGTGATTCAAAATATTGAAAATGTTCAACACACAGCCATGAAAAACAACAACACACTTGACTTCCGACATCACTTAGAAGGTGAGAGAGAGAGAGAGAGAGAGAGAGAGAGAGAGAGAGAGAGAGAGAGAGAGAGAGAGAGAGAGAGAGAGAGAGAGAGAGAGAGAGAGAGAGAGAGTGAGAGAGACATACAGCTAGAGGCAGAGACAGAGACAGAAAGACAAACAGACAGAAAGAGACACAGAGAGAGAGACAGACAGAGAAAAAGAAAGAGAGATGTACAGGCTGACAAACAGGCAGATAGAGACAGACAGACAGACAGACAGACAGACAGACAGACAGACAGGCAGGCAGGCAGGCAGACAGACAGACAGACATACATACAGATAGACAGACAGACATACTCACAGTAGCCAACTCCAGTGGTCTGGCCAGCTGAAAGAAAACAAAGAAAATCAGGTATACCAGCTGTCCCAGCCAACTTTAGCTACAACAACAGCAACACACCATCAACAGCAACGACATTAACAACAAAAATGACACAAGCAACAACAAACAACAACAAAAATTAGCAATAACTGCATATACAAAGAATAAATAGTAGTGTGGAGTTTGATAAAAGTAGTAGTAGTAGTAGTAGTAGCAGCAGCAGCAGCAGCAGCAGCAGCAGCAGCAGCAGCAGCAGCAGCAGTAGTAGTAGTAGTAGTAGTAGTAGTAGTAGTAGTAGTAGTAGTAGTAGTAGTAGTAGTCGTAGTCGTAGTAGTAGTAGTAGTAGTTGTAGTTGTAGTAGTTGCGGTAACTGTTGATGTTGTTGTTGTAATATCAATAATAGACGAAGTAAAAAACACAAACAAACAAAAACCGCTTATGCGTGTGTAAGTTAAGTGCTGTGTGCATAAGTGTGTGTGTGTGTGCATGCAAGAGTGAGAGAGAGAGAGGGGAAGAAAAAGAGAGAGAGAGAGTGTTGTGTGAGTGTGTGTGTGTGAGTGTGTTAGTGTGCGTGTGTGTGTGCATGTGTGTGTGTCTGTCTATCTGTCTGTGTTTGTGCGTGAGTGCGCGCGCTCGCGTGTTTGTGTGCCTCCATGTGGGTGCGTGCATGCACACGCATGCATGTGTTTGCATCTGTAGCCTATATCCATGCTTGCGTGCCAACGTGTGTTGATTCTCTCCTACAGTACAATGATATTATCAGCGGCCTGCAGACCCCTTACCGCAGAAGCCGCAGTATTTGCGGCAGTTGTCCTCAGCCCAGGGCCTGTAGGTGGTGCAGGAGCTGAGAGCGTAGGAGGCACAGTTGTTGAGCTTGTCCACACAGGGGGCGGGGTGGTGGGCACTGCAGCTGCACAGGGAACGAAATATGACGTCATGGAATGAGCATACTGATGATGATGATGTCACACTTTTTACAGTGTTTTCCTTTCCTTCCTTCCTTCCCCCTCTACAGGAGTAGCACAAAGCTGTATTCACATGATGACCGAATTATAATATAGCAGCATACTGAAATAGGTAACAACACATTGAGCATAATCATAATGGCAATTTATTACCACATTACATCAAAGTCCTATCTTGTTTTTTGCTTCACGTCACACTAAACGTCTTCGCTTTTTTGCATAAAACTACACTGAATTTTTTTCCCCTTCTCACCTCATTAAGGCTTACCATGCAAATTTCAAATTCTTTTTATGCAGTCTTCAGACCTCAAACATCAAACTTCAGACTTTTACTTTACCATAACTAAAGACCACCAGACAAAAGAATGGTAGGCAAGAATGGAGTGAGCATATGACGTGAGTGTTATAGACATAGCAATGCTGGAAACATACATAGCAAATAGTGTACAACTATCATATAAACACCTCAAACTGTTAGAGAGACAAACATCCCTGTACGGCACCAGTCTCTCCCAAAACCAATCCAATCTTGTGTATAGTGCTTTGATTTGTGTACTGTACAAGACTCAGCGCTATATAAATCCCATATATATATATTATTATTATTATTATTATTATTATTATATTATCATTATTATTATTATTATTATTATAGCTCCGCCGACCACAGAGGCCAAATCGGGGCTGTCACCTCCCCCCAAAAGACAGGGTTCTATGGCACAGCCTAACACAAGCCCACAGTTTAACAAGGGAGAAAAAAAAAGGGGGGGAGGGGGCGAAAGATTCGAACGTGAGGCAGGGCCACACACTTACTGGCGCAGTATCCACAGTATCTGGGACAGTTGTCCTGGGCCCAGCGGACAAAGTTGGTGCAGGAGGCGGGGTCGTAGGCATCGCAGTTGGGGATGGTGTCCTGACAGGGATCCACCAGGGGGCCCTGAGAGGGCTGGGCTGCAACAGGCAGGCAGCAACCATGGCAGTCACCAGCCACAACGCTTGGCAATGGCGACATGGTGGTGGTGGTGGTGATGGTGGTGGTGGTGGTGGTGGTGATGGTGGTGGTGGTGGTGGTGGTGGTGGTGGTGGTGATGGTGGTGGTGGTGGTGGTGATGGTGGTGGTGGTGATGGTGGTGGTGGTGGTGGTGGTGATGGTGGTGGTGGTGGTGGTGATGGTGGTGGTTGTGTGGTGGTGGTGGTGGTGATGGTGGTGGTGGTGGTGGTGATGGTGGCGGTGGTGATCGTGGTGGTGATGATGATGATGTGATGATGATGGTGGTGGTGGTGGTGGTGGTGGTGTGTGGGGAGATGTGAATAACATTTTTTTTTTCATTTCACAGTCATTCTGAATATGAGTGTGTGTGTGTGTGTGTGTGTGTGGTGTGTGTGTGTGTGTGTGTGTGTGTGCGCGTGTGTGTATATGTGTGCATGTGTATGTGTGTGTAACTGTACATGCGCGCACGCGCGTGCATGTGTGTAGGTGTGTAGGTATGTGTGTGTATACGTATGCGGTGTGTGTATTGTGTGTGTGTTGTGGTGTGAGGCGCAGGTTGCAATAAAGCACATTGCTCAACTCACCAGTAGGAGTGTAGGGAGGCAGAGTAGCAGGGATAGCTGAAACAGGAAGAACAATCATTTATTCGCTTATGCAGAACTGGCACAACATGTCCATAATCGTTAATATCATATCATCTATCTGTCTGTCTATTGCAGTTCATGTCTGTATATCTGTATGTCTATTGCAGTTCCTCTCTGTCTAGCTGTCTATTGCAGTTCCTGTCTCTCTGTCTATTCTAGTTCCTGTCTCTCTGTCTAGCTGTCTATTGCAGTTCCTGTCTCTCTGTCTATTCTAGTTCCTGTCTCTCTGTCTAGCTGTCTATTGCTGTTCCTGTCTCTCTGTCTGTCTCTCTGCCTCTTAATTTCTCTCTGTCTCTTCGCATTTCTCCACGCACACATACACACACACTCACTCACATGCACACCCACCCACCACCCACACCCATACCCCCCCCCACACACACACACACCCCCACCCCCACCCACCCCCATACACACATATGTACACCGCTTTTCCTCCTATTCTTTTCTTCCAGCAAACCAGACACCGCCCCCCATCCCACAAAGGCAGCAAGAACACCTTAATTACAATCAGAGCCCCAATATACAGCTAGATCCCCCAGACTACTGCTATAACAGCCCCCCCTCCCAAAAAAAGACAAAAAAACACACAGCTACACCCCCCCCCCCCCACACACACACACACACACACAACACATTCATAACTCCCGAAACACAACCAGGACCCCTAAAACACAACCCCCTACCCCCTCCAAAACACAGTTATAACCCCAAAACAGACTCCAAAGCACATCCAGAACCACCCCCCCCCCCCCATAAAAAGCATCACTAGAATCCCCACAACACAACCAGAACTTCAAAACACATCCACCTCCCACCCAAACACACTGAGAACCCTCTTATCACACTCAGAACCTCCAAAACACAACCTAGAGCCTTGATTAAAACTTCATCCAAATAAACCCCAAAACACAACCTGAACCCGAAATCACAAATAAACCCCCCATAGCACCGTGAAAAAACCCTGAAACACACTCAGAGCCCCCCAACCCACAGCTAGCCAGAGCCCCTGAAACAAAACCAAGCCCCTTTACCATCACAAGTCTGCTGCTGGAAGAGGGACTTGATCTGCGCCAGCTTGGAGAAGTCGTCCACGGTGAAGACGTGACTGGAGTCCGGGTCTGTGGCGATCTCGTTCAGCTCGGCCCGGGACACGCCCTGTCCCACCCCCACGGCGAAGAGAGTCATGCCGGCTTTGCGGGCAGCCGCGGCCTGGGCACGAGTCTGGTCAGGGTGGTTGGATTTGCCGTCCGTGATGACGATGCCGATGTTGGGCACCCCGGGACGGTCGCCATTGTTGGAGTTGAACATGGTGTCCTTGAGGTACTGCAGGGCCCCGCCTGCAGGGGAGGGGGGGGGTCAGTTAGTGGGTTTGGTGGGGGGGGGGGAGACCGTGACTTGTTCCTGTGTGGTTAGTTTGTTTGGCTGGTTTGGCTGGTTGGTTGGTTGGCTAGTTGGTTGGATGGTTGGATGGGGGCGTTGTTGGCTTCTTTTTTTTGGTGAGGTTGGGGTACAGAGATAACTTGAGTGTTGTTGTTTTTTTGGGGGGGTTGTAGCATAAGGATGGATTTTGCTGTGTCTTTAGTTTTCAATCTTTGTTAAAGGGATATTATTTTGTTGTTGTTAGGCTTAGAATAAGGGTGTACAGGTTTTTTTTATCAGTTTTGAATACAGGTCAATATTCGTGATTTTCTGATATGAAAAGGGCTGATAATTTTTTTTTATCAAAATAAGTGTATTTATTATTTTCATTTCAGTGTCAGATATCAGTAGCTTTAAGTCATGCCATCGTTAGATAAAAGAAATCAAGTAATAAAAAACATGTCAGCAACTAGATGATGAAATAGGTATAGATATCAGGAAATAAGTCATAAGCCACACAACACACACACACACACACACACACACACACACACACACACACACACACACACACACACCACACACCACACACACACACACATCTCATCCCCCTACTCCCTCATCCATCCATCACCACACACCTCTCTCTCTCTCTCTCCTCTCTCTCTCTCTCTCTCCTCTCTCTCCTCTCTCTCTCTCTCTCTCTCCTCTCTCCTCTCTCTCTCCTCTCTCTCTCTCTCTCTCTCTCTCTCCCTCCCTCTCCTCTCTCTCTCCTCTCTCTCCCTCTCTCTCCTCTCTCCTCCCTCTCTCTCTCCCTCTCTCTCTCCTCTCTCTCTCTCTCTCTTTTTTTTTTTTCAAAAACTTTGCTCTTATGGACTTATTTTGATAATAGATGGTGGATTGATGTTTTCAGTCATTTTACCTCATCTATTCCCATGTTTGCTCTTTAATCTTGCGCCTTTTTTGTGTGTTAGTTGTTGTTGTTTGTTGCTTTGGATTGTTTTTGTTTGGTTGATAGTTGTAACTCAAATCAAATTGTTCATTGATTCTTACTTCAATTTTTGTGTTCTGAATGAGTGCCTTTTTAAACATTACCTTAATATTGTATCTCTGTCTTATTTCTTACCG
>CM060325.1:32423694-32458694 GCA_030674155.1 Stramonita haemastoma
GCTGATGGTGTGCTGTTCATGTGTGTGTGGTGTGTGTGTGTGTGTGTGTGTGTGTGTGTGTGTGTGTGTGGTGTGTGTGTGTGTGTGTGTGTGGTGTGTGTGTGTGTGTGTTCTTGGCTTCTTTGGTTTGCTTGCTTTCTTTCTGTCTCTTTCTTACATTACATGTTGGAATTATTTTCACTCGGATGATCTATAACTGTATTCTGTATCATTTCATTATTTTCATCTCATCGACATTTTTCTCTCTCTCTTCCCTCTCTCTCTCTCTCTCTCTCTCTCTCCTTCTCTCTTCTCTCTCTCTCTCTCTCTCCTCTCTCTCTCTCTCCTCTCTCTCTCTGCTCTCTCTCTTCTCTCTCTCTCCTCTCTCTCTCTCTGGGTTTTCTTTTTTACTTTGCCAACCACTGCTAAAAAAAAAAGAAAGAAAGAAAGAGAAACAACCAAAACGGAAAGAAAAACCCTAACTAAAACACAAAAAACATATTAATATACCAAACAGAAATGAAAAACAAAACAAAAAACACCACCTAAGAAACGCATAAGCAGTCTCAAGCATGCATCTCTTACGTTCACAAGCCTTGGCAGCCAGAAGGTTCTTGAGAGATTTGAGGGAATCGAAAGTAGCGGCCTTGTAGACGTTCTGACTGTCAGGGTCTGTGGCGATGGCGTCGAGCTCATGGTCATCCACCCCGCTGCCCACACCGATAGCCAGCATGTGGATGCCTGCCAGAAAAGGACATGAATGCAGCGTGAATTTTTTTTCTATAACCAGTAAACATGACAGGACAGCATTTGCTTCTCAAACCAAACTAGAACATACAACTTCCCGCTAATTGTGTTTGTTAACGCGGCCTTTTTTCAGAAACACAAAGGAAAAGGGAGTGTGAAACAAAATTCATTTTCCATGGAAAACACACTTTTGTCCGAAAGTTTACCATTATACTGTCATTTTGCTTGCACTTTCCGCAGCAAAGGTAGAAGTCTCGCAAAAAATGTATAAATAAATAAGCTTTGATTGAAAAGATAGCTGGTGATTCAGTGACTGTCACAAAACATGCTGCTTTGGTCCTTTTCTCATAATTTCAGCATGAAGCATCTTCATGCCGACTTAGACATTATTGCTTTGGTTTGGTGATCAATAACTGACAATGTTCGCCTTTAAAAGGGGAGAAAACCCTCTGAAGTCGGAGTGCGAATGCCTATATGGCGCGATATTTGAAAAGAGTCATAGATACACACTTCTCAACCATAGCCACAATTTCATAGTGATTGTCAAGTGGGATGAGTGAAAGAGAGTGCATACTCTGGGTGACCCCCACTGGGTACATCAAGCTGAAGAACAGGTTAGGCTAAATCACCACCACAACAACAATCCAAACGGTAGTAACATAACCAGACAGACGGATAAAGCAGGTAAAGGCGTCCCATAAGTAACCTATTTGGTCGTAAGGGAGCAAGGCGTTAGAGACCAGCTTATCTAGGGGCCAGCATATTGAGGGCGGGGCCCATCTCCTCTCCCTCGCTGCTTTACTTTCCCTGACCCTAAAGAAGGCAGGAACCCATTTACAGCTGGGTGAACGGGGGACTGCACTGAAGTCAAAGTGCACAAACGGTCACACTCACACACACACACACACACACACACACACACACACACACACACACACACACACACACACACACACACACACAAACACACACACACACACACACACACACACACACACACACACACACACACCCTCCCTGCCCTAACTGACCAGCGTCTCTGGCTTTCTGGGCAGCAGCAGCAGTGTTGCCGGGGTTGTTGGACTTGCCGTCAGTGACCACCACAGCGATCTTGGGCACTCCGGCCCGGTGACCAGCAGCCGTGGTGAAGCTCTGGGACGTCATGGAGGTGATGGCCGGGCCTGTGTTGGTGCCGCCCCCAGTGTAGCTGAAGAGAGAAGAGCCGATTGGTCAGTTAGAATGGTCAGTTAGAATGGTCAGTCAGAATGGTCAGTCAGAATGGTCAGTTAGAATGGTCAGTAAGAATGATCAGTTAGAATGGTCAGTTAGAATGGTCAGTTAGAATGGTCAGTTAGAATGGTCAGTCAGAATGGTCAGTTAGAATGGTCAGTTAGAATGGTCAGTTAGAATGGTCAGTCAGAATGGTCAGTCAGAATGGTCAGTCAGAATGGTCAGTTAGAACGGTCAGTTAGAATGGTCAGTCAGAATGGTCAGTCAGAATGGTCAGTTAGAATGGTCAGTTAGAACGGTCAGTTAGAATGGTCAGTCAGAATGGTCAGTCAGAATGGTCAGTCAGAATGGTCAGTTAGAATGGTCAGTTAGAATGGTCAGAATGGTCAGTAGAATGGTCAGAATGGTCAGTCAGAATGGTCAGTTAGAATGGTCAGTCAGAATGGTCAGTTAGAATGGTCAGTTAGAATGGTCAGTTAGAATGGTCAGTCAGAATGGTCAGTTAGAATGGTCAGAATGGTCAGTTAGAATGGTCAGTTAGAATGGTCAGTTAGAATGGTCAGTAAGAATGGTCAGTTAGAATGGTCAGTTAGAATGGTCAGAATGGTCAGTTAGAATGGTCAGTTAGAATGGTCAGAATGGTCAGTTAGAATGGTCAGTTAGAATGGTCAGAATGGTCAGTTAGAATGGTCAGTTAGAATGGTCAGTTAGAATGGTCAGTTAGAATGGTCAGTCAGAATGGTCAGTTAGAATGGTCAGTTAGAATGGTCAGTTAGTTAGTCCTCTCTCTTGGTGCCGGTGACGCTGCTAGTGTGGCGACATTCTCTGGTTGGAAAGTTTTTTAATAAACCAATAGGAAAATGAACGTACTTTTCTTGTGTCTTTTCGGGATTATGATTAATTTGCACCAATGTGTCTGCCAGTACTGTCATTGCCGTACTTCATGGGAGTGTTTTGACTTGACTTGACTTTACTTGACTAGATCGTGGAATTTGTGATAGAAGTGTGCTGATTCGAGTCTGTGCTAAGGTATTGGCTTAACGGGAATTTCCTTCTTGGTTTTCTACTTCTTTTTCTTCGTCAAACGCTAAGACAGCAAGGCGTTTTCTGTCATCATACGTCGTGCTGCCGTTAAGCGTCTGATAAGTAAGGCCCCGTTTATGCAACTTCGGCGTGGAAGATAATTGCTGTCTTTTAAGTCTTTACTGGGAAATAAGGCTGAAGAATGGAAAAAGAAGGCAAAAATAAAAATCCCCAAAAGAAGGTAACAGGAACACAATAAGAGGAACAAACAAGGCAGAAACAAACAGAAAGACAGAAAAGAAGGAAAGAGCTTTAGACTGTTGCTTTACAAGATTCAGCCAGTCATATAAATTCCATGCATTATCATTATAATAATTCCTAGCAGAGAATTTCCTAAAAGGTGGGGAGATCCTACTCATACTGAGAGGCCCTCCTTCCCCCTTTCCCCTCCCCCTTCCCCAGGCATCCCCACGGGAGGGAACCATGAAACTAGCAACACCAATAACACCACCACCACCAGCAACAACACCAACAACAACACCAACAACACCACCACCACCACCACCACCATCACCACCAACAACAACACCAACAAAACCACCAACAAGAAAACAAGCCCGGCTCACGGGATGTGGTCGACAGCGTTGTTGATGGCGTTCTTGCTGTTGAAGTGGCCCAGGGTGAACTCGGTGTTGAAGGAGGTGGAGAAGGTGTCCACGCCCACCTGCACGTCGTCAGGGCCGATGTCGAAGTTGGAGGACACGTCCTTGACGAAGTTGAGCATCTTCTGGAAGTTGCCTTGCTGCACACTGCCCGACTTGTCCAGCAGGAACACGATGTCTGCTCTGCCTCCACAGTCTGTCACAGAGAGAGAGAGAGTTGAATTGAATTGAATGAATTTTATTTCAAGAGGGTTATGGCATAAGCAAACATGTTGTTGTTTTTTTACAACCAGCCCTCTGGGCAAGAAAGAACACAAAATAACCCACCGCGAAAGAGAGAGAGAGAGAGAGAGAGAGAGAGAGAGAGAGACAGACAGCAGACAGACAGACAGACAGACAGACAGACAGACAGACAGACAGAGACAGAGACAGACAGACAGACAAACAGACAGACAGACAACAGACAGACAGCAGAGAGAGAGAGAGACAGAGACAGAGACAGAGAGATATATATTAAGTTATCTTTTGCATTCAAATGGTAGTGTTTTTTTAAGCAGGACTGATTTTAAATCATTTTTAACACTTTTCATCACCTTATTTCATTCAGTTTCAGTAATTTAGCCCTAACTTATGATTATGATGTTAGATAACAAACACTTCTGTTGTAGTATTTCTTCTGAGCGTTCTGTTTACAGTAAATTTCATATGTATAATTTTCTTTTTGATAACTCGCACATTCTATATGTCGTTAAATGAGCATTACAAATAGAAATTTGTCGCTGTTTTGCTATTATCGCCATAGTATCTCCCTCCTCCAAATATAAACGCCATCCATTACAAAACAAAAACAAAAACTTGAAATTTTGTTTATTTAATGATTAACATTTTCAATAATTGTACTTCTGTATTTTGTTCTATAACGTTGATCTATTCAATTCAATCTATTCAGCTATTGGACCAGGTTTTGTGAATACATTCTTCAGAATTTGAACGTGTATTTTTATCAAAATAAAACTCAATAATGTCAGTACTTATTAGCCTACAACAATTATGAAATGTTTTCCCGACAGCATGAAGAAAATTTTGTCAAACCACCACCATCAACAACAACAATAATAACACCAACAATATTGACAACAAAAGCAACAACAACAACAATCATAACAGCCATTTCTTTGTTACATTTGACCTCAACAGCACTTACTGGCGTTTTGTGCGGGTGTAGCCGAAATCATGGTTGGTTTGACTGCAAAAGAAGAAGAATACATCAATCAGTTCAATCATGTTCCTTACAGCTAGCCTACACCCCCCCCCCACACGCGCACACACACATACACACACACACGCACGCACGCACGCACGCACACACACACACACACACACACACACACACACACACACACACACACACACACACACACACACACACACACACACACACACACACACACACACACGCCACTCCCCTCCCAAACAAGTTAGACATGTAATTCAGCCCAGAGTAAGATCTTAATCAGTTATTGATGTAAGCTCAGTTACAAGGCTTACATTGAAAATTCCTTAGACTTCAACATGTTGTATTGAAATGTTTTTCAACATTGGCAAACGGTTAGCAAAATAATCTGCACTCTCCTTTATAGGAGAAAAACAAATACCGCCCCCACCCCTGGAAGTCGTAGAATGGCTAGCTTTATGGCGAGGTACTTGAAAACAGTCTTAGATACAAGTTTTTTCATTCAGTGTGTGTTGACAATTTTACAGTGATTCCCAGGAGGAATAAGTAAGACAGAGTGCATGTTCTGGGTACTACCCCCCACCCTTTCACCCCCTCCTCCGGGGTGGGGCACACATAACAGCAACAACAAGAAGACATGCATATAATGTTCCAGTAATCGTGCCAGAACCAAAACGAAACGGCTTTTCATGGGAAAAATAGATTTTACCACTGTCTGAATGCCTGGCTTCCTCATAAGCTGGTTTACAAACATTTTACTTTAGTTTGACTAGTACAATATTCAAGCACGTTTGTTTGTGTCTGCGTGTGCCTGTGTGCACGCGTGCGTGTGTGTGTGTATGTGGGGGGGGAAGGAGGGGGATTTAGTGGGGTGCTTGTTTTTTTGTCCCTCGGCTAGTGGACACACACACACACATACAAACACACACACGCACAACACACACACACACAAACACACACCATCCACATCCAATCCACCCTCACCCACCCACCCACCCCCTACCCCCACGCGCACACACAGAGCTCCTTTACCTTCACAAGCTTTCTGCTGCAGGGAGGCCTTGATGAGGTTGAGGGCGTCGAAGTTGTTGACCAGGAAGACGTGCTGGTTGTCAGGGTCCGTGGCGATGTCCTGCAGCTCGTGCTGGTTGGGACTGCTGCCCACGCCGATAGCGAACACGGTCACGCCCTTGGCCCTCAGACGGGCGGCCTCGTGAGCGGTGGCTGCAGCGTCATGGGACTTGCCGTCCGTGATGACAATAGCCACTTTGGACACGTTAGGCCTGAACACACACAGAGGGAAAAGATAATTAGAGGTGTCCCATAACCTGTGTGGTCAACATCAACAACATCAATAACAACATCAACAGCAACAAGAACAACATCAACAATAATAGCATTAGCATTAGCATTAGTTAACAGCATTAACAACATTAACAACAATAACAACATCTACACCATCAATAACAACATCAACAACAACAGCAACAATAACAGCAACATGCAGTACCTGGCGCCATTGGCAGCAGTGAAGCTGACGTCTGTGGCATACTGAAGGCCGGCGTGGGTGTTGGTAGGGGCCATGTTGGTGTACACCGCGTGCTGCACTGCATTCTCCACATCCTGAAAAACAGCACACACCACACATCGTTAGTGTACACTGCATTCTTCACAGACTGAAACACAGCACATACCACACATCGTTAGTGTACACTGCATTCTTCACAGCCTGAAACACAGCACACACCGGCAATCATCAGTGGAGGGAAGCACCCACATCTCTGTAAGTGCTGAAGCCCCATTGAAGATGAGTAGACAAAGGCTTAGAAACCAAGCTCTATGGTATGAAGTCAGCACGCTAAAATGGCCTGACTAGAAACCAGAAGCTCTGGGTAAAGGTAAAGGTGTCCCATAACCTATGTGGTCGTAGGGGAGTAAGGCATCAGGGACCTTAGTTTCTCTGGGGGCCATCATGTTGAGGGCGGCGCCCATCTCCACTCCCTCGCTGTTTTACCTTCCCTGACCCTAAAGAGAGCAGGTACTCATTAAATTTTACAGCTGGGTTAACCTAGGAACTGTACTGAATCCAAGGCGCGCAAACGGTCACCCATCCGCTTGGTAACAACGCTCAATGCTGCTTAACCTTAGCTTGGGGAAAGAGAGTGCTCTGACCTCTGAGCTATCCCGTCCCCATGAAGCTCTGAGACAAAACCCAAATAGGAGCGAGAGGAGGAGTGGCTGTGCTAAACTAATGAAAAGAAAGGCTCTTGGTTCTCTTCGGAGAGTGAGTTGAACTGCTTCTATATCCAAATTCTTCCAAATTTAAAACAATGATAGAAAATTTAAGTGAAACATACCCACACCCTCATTCACACTGTCACCCCCCTCGAATTGATAAGTAAGTTTATTGTGGATATGTGTGTGCTAGGTATGACAGTGCGTTGGGCTGGTAACGTTTGGGTCAGTTTACAGCTAGCTAAGATGGACTGGGCAATTCTGTGTGGAGCAAAAGTATGGATAGATTGCACTGGGTTTTCAGTTGGGATGCACGCCACAATAACGACAACGACAACACAACAGCAAATAACAAGACAACTGCAACAACAAGCAAATACAACAACAACAATCATAGAAACTTCCTTCCTATGTAGAGCAAACGTATTGATAGATTGGACTGCGTTTTAAGCTGGGCTCATGTAACAACAAACAAAAACAACAACAAAACAACAACACAACAGCAGGAAAAAAGCAAATACACCAAAGCAACATCAAACTTCCAACCTTAACTGTGTGGAGCCAAAGTATGGATACATTAGCTTGGATTTCAAGGTGGTATGTGGGCAACAACAAAACTAAACAGCAACAACATAATAGCAACAGCAACAACAAAACAACAACAAACTCCCAACCTAAACTGTGTAGAGCCAAAGTATGGATACATTAGGTTGGGTTTAAAGTTGGGATACACGAAACAACACTACAACAAAACAAAACAACAGCAAAACAACAGCAAAATGGGTTGCAGGATCGTATAAGAATCGGTTGAATGCAAGTGCTTTGATGATTTGCTTTTACAAGACACAGCGTCTAATAAATTCCCTATAATATCATTGTTATTATGTTGTTTTTAGTAGTAGTAGTAGTAGTAGTAGTAGTAGTAGTAGTAGTAGTAGTAGTAGTAGTAGTAGTAGAGCAGAGCTAGCAGCAGCTAGCAGCAGCAGCAGCAGCAGCAGCAGCATTTTTAAATAACAATATAACACACCAACAGCGAGCAAGCAGCAATAATACCTAGGAAACCCCAGCACACCAGCACCCATGAAGAGCAGCCCACCCACCTGCTTGTTGGAGAAGGTGTTGAGGTGGAAGACGGACTCGGCCTTGCCGGTGTAGGTGAACATGCCGATCTGGATGGCGTTGGGGCCGATGTTGAAGCCGTGCACCGTGTCGCTGATGAACTGCTTCATCTTGCCGAAGTTGCTGGCCGTCACAGACTTGGTGGCGTCCGCGATGAACACGATGTCAGCCTTCCCGCAGCCTGGTCACAAACACAGACAGACAGACAGACACACGCACAGACACGAAGACGAACAGACGGGCAGACACATGCACAGACACGCACGCACACATATACATACATACAGACACTCACACACACACGCACACACACCACACACCACACACACACACACAACACACACACACACATCTCTGTCAATAGGATTGGTATTGAAGGCTTCTTTGGCTTAAGAACAGATAGATAGATAGATAGATAAGATAGATAGATAGATAGAATAGATATGATAGATAGATAGATAGATAGATAGTAATAGATAATAGATAGATAAATATGATAGATAGATAGATAGATAGATAGATAGATAGATAGATAGATAATAGATAGATAGATAGATAATAGGTAGGTAGGTAGTAGGTAGGTAGGTAGGTAGTACAGCTGCTGGTGCTGCTTCTTCTTCTACCTCTTCTTCTAGGATTGACACTGCTGCTGTTGCAGCTGCCATTTCTACTGCTGTTGTTGATTTTGCTGTTGAAAGTATTGTTGGAGTTGCAAATGCTTTTGTGATTAAATCTGCCATTTATTACTACCATTGCTTGTGCTATATTCACTCCACATTTTGCGGCTACAGCAGCAGACCCTAGAACCTTAACCTAGACAACGCTGAACTGCTGGCATACACAGTGTCCCAGCGAAAGGTTCTCTGGTGGAGCCATGGTGTCCTGGTAGAGGAACAACCAAGCGCAAAAGCAACACCATCTTCCCCCGGCCTACCCTCCCCCCCCCCCAAAAAAAAAAGTACTAAACCTAAAACCTGAGCAACAAAACCAAGAGCCGGAGCATCAAAAACAAGATCATGAATAACAAGAGGATAAACAAGAACATGAAGAACAAAAGCAAGAACATGGAGAACAAAAGCAAGAACATGGAGAACAAAAGCCAGAACATGGAGAACAAAAGCAAGAACATGGAGAACAAAAGCAAGAACATGGAGAACAAAAGCAAGAACATGCAGAACAAAAGCAAGAACATGAGGAACAAAAGCAAGAACACGAACGACAAAACTCCACTATAAACTAGTCAACTCTTAGCTTGAAAACGGAATCGTGACAGGACAGACACGCCCCAGGCCCAGAACTTGTCCTTCATCTCCTTATCTCTCTTTAGTAGCCTCTGATAACCTTTTTTCACCCCACCCCACCCCTTGACCAACCCACTTTCTCTTGAACCCAGATAGACCCCCCACCCCACACCCCCCCTCTCCCCTTGACCGCGTTGTCCCCTCATCCAGATAGAATCCCTGTCCATGACCTTGTTTCACGACCCCTAACCTGGCTTACCGGGGATGGGAGTGGTGGTGGTGGCAGGCTTGTGGGTGGTGGTGGGTGGGGGTTTGGTGGGGCAGGCCTTGGTGTTGCACGCGCGACTCTCGCGGTCATGGCCTTGGCAGTCGGCTCCGCCATTGGCAGGGGCAGGGTCAGTGCAGGTCCTTCTCTGTACTGGGTGCCGCCTCCACAGGACTTGGTGCAGGGGCTGTAGAATCCCCAAGGGCTCCAGTTGCCGTTCACTGCACAAAGCATGATTTATTTTCTGCCTGTTATTTCATTGTGTTCTCAATAGAATGTTCAATTCAAGGAATAAGTGTTTAGCATGAGCAGTAAATGAGAAAAAGTAGATGTTTTGCATTAGAAAACAGAAAGAAAGGCATGTCATTTACAGCCTTTTCCAGTTTCAATTGTCATTCAATTCTAATTCCAATATCTATTTTTTACCTCAATGACGAACACAATAAATTCATTAAAAAAAAACTTAGGCTCCCTAGTATAAGCAGGAGGAAGTGAAACCAAAAGCTTCCTCATACAACATTTCTATAGCGTTCCTTTCCTTCTTGCTTTACAGGTACATGGTGCAGAGAAAGAAAGAAAGCAAACAAAACAGATAGACAAAGAGACAGAGAGACAGAGAGACAGAGAGACAGACAGAAAGAAAGAAAGAAGAAAGAAAGAAAGAAAGAAAGAAAGAAAGAAAGAAAGAAAGAAAGAAAGAAAGGAAGGAAGGAAGGATGGAAGGAAGGAAGGAAGGAAGGAAGGAGGGACGGAAAGAAAGAGAGACAGAGAGACAGAGAGACAGACAGAAAGAAAGAAAGAAAGAAAGAAAAGAAAGAAAGAAAGAAAGAAAGAAAGAAAGAAAGAAAGAAAGAAAGAAAGAAAGGAAGGAAGGAAGGAAGGAAGGAAGGAAGGAAGGAGGGACGGAAAGAAAGAGAGACAGAGAGACAGAGAGACAGAAAGAAAGAAAGAAAGAAAGAAAGAAAGAAAGAAAGAAAGAAAGAAAGGAAAGGATAGAAGAAGAAGAAAGAAGGAAGGATGGAACGGAAAGAAAGAAAGAAAGAAAGAAAGAAAGAAAGAAAGAAAGAAAGAAAGAAAGAAAGAAAGAAAGAAAGAAAGAAAGAAAGAAAGACATTCAAACACATATACGTAAACAAAAAACAGCTCCTAACTGTTGACGTGAAAAATGCAGAAAAATCCTCAAACAAAGATAAAAAGAACACATAATACAAAACTTTGAGCAAGGTCAACACTAAAAAGTGTTCTTGGTTTTGTATAGCTAGCCATAGCTAGCCCACTTCCTTGTTTCATTGTCTTTATCTCCCCCCTCCCGTCACTTGAAAAAATTTAAAGTAAAAGGTAAAGGTGTCCCATAACCTGTGTGCCTGTAGGGGAGCGAGGCGTCCGAGACTTCAGCTTCTCTCGGGGCAAGCATGTTGAGGGCGGCGCCCATCTCCTCTCCCTCGCTGCTTTACCTTCCCTGACCCTAAAGAGGGCAGGTACCCATTTACAACTGGGTGAACTGGTGGACTATACAGAAGCAAAGGTGCGCAAATGGTCACACATCTCATTGGTAACCACGCTCGATGCTGCTTAACCTTGGTTGGTGGAAAGCGAGTGCTCTGACTACAGAGCTATCCCGTCCCCTTGAAAACCCATGCTAAGTAGTCCCACCCAGGCCCCCCCAAGCAGCAACACACACACACAGCTCTGCCCCAAACCCATGCTAAATCCCACCCCGTCACCCCAAGCAGTCACACACACAGCTACTGCCCCACAACAACCCACCTTCACCCACCGCCGTCTTCTTCAGCGTGGCCTGGATGTTGTCCAGGGCGTCGAAGTTGGTGACGGTGAAGACGTTCTGGGGCTTGGTGGCGATGGCCTCCAGTTCCGAGTGGTCCACGTTGCTGCCCACGCCCACAGCGAAGACGTTGACGTTGTTCTTGTGCAGCTCCGCGGCCTGCTGCAGAGTGGACTGCTTGTTGTTGGAGCGTCCATCTGTCACCACGATCAGGATGTTGGCCACCCGGTCACGGTCCCCATGAGCCTGTGGTCAGTGAGCAGCAGGGGTTCAGCGGATGTGACATGATTAAGTCACTGGCACGAGACACAGCCAGCTTTGCCCTAGTGGTGTGGAGAAATAGGTCAGGGCAAAATGACGCCACAAAGTGTCTTCATGTCATCTTCTTCGTCGAACACTCAGCTACTGTTTGTTTCTGAACGAAAATGCCTACTTGCGCAGCCGTTAAGCGCCTGTCAAGTCAGGGGGCCAAGCATCCGACTTTAGTATGACAGAGAATTATCTTTTTTTTAGGTCTTTCTGGGGAAAAGGCAGGAGAATTGAGGAAGAAGACAGAAAATTGAGGAAGAGTGAAATGACACGAAGAACAAGGCAGAAAGAAAGAGAGTATTTTTAGCACAGAACTCCCAGAAGGTGGGGATGTTATTCATACTGACATGTCCCCCCAGCTTCCCCACGGAGGATTGTCTTCATGTCTCCAAGTAGCCAGAGTTGTATTGGAGGAAGATAGAAGATCTTGACATTTAGAAGCTGACTATAAACTCGGTAATGGTTAAAGCAATTATGACAAGTTCTAGAATATGGAGAATCTCAAGAGATTAAGTTTAAAACAGCGAATTATTCGAGGGTTTATTTGTCAATGATGGCAATACAGGGATAAAGAGCCTGCAGTGCTCAATTTCCATGCTTTAGGGACATTGATTACTGTCAGACCTACACAAGGTTTGTCAAAGTAAGAAGGCCTTGTGCTTGAGTTTTTTTCAGGACAAAGTAAATGCATTTTTACCAGTTTTAGCAAAAATGTGAAATGTATTTGTGATGACCGTACTGCCAGCTATATATATATTATATATATATATATAATATATATATATATATATATATATATATATATATATATATATATATATATATATATCTTTTGAGTGTAATAGTCCAAAGTTTTCCTCTCCTTTCCTGAAAATTCCTTGCGTAAGATATTCAAATTTCATTTTCAAACTTCAAAATTTTCAAACTGCCATTACAAAAGTGTTATTGATCAGACTCAGAGGACACTTGTTATAGCTACGTCATGCCTTTACTTTAGCGTTCTCTATTTGTTATTTGATATGTTCATTGTTATCGTTGTTATGCCTTTTTCTGTACACTTTGTTGGTTATCTAGCAACAGCTATACATATAATTGTAGACATTTATTGTTTTAACTCCCCAAACAAACGGAAATACGAAAACAACCTCTCTCTCCTCTCTCTCTCTCTCTCTCTCTCTCTCTCCTCTCTCTCTCTTCTCTCTCTCTCTCTCTCTCTTGCTATTCAGAAGAGTAGGACATTGTGTACAGGTGGGAATGGATAACAAAATTGACAAGACTACATACACACAGGGACTGGATTTAAAAGAAAAAAAGCACATGGGTGCTTATTACATTATCCTCAAAATAAACGAATAGATAATGATAATTTCATAATAATAATGATAATAATAACAACAATGATAATAATAACAATGATATAATAATAATAATAATAATAATAATAATAATAATAATAACAACAACAACAACAACAACAACAACAACAACAACAACAACAATCCCTCTCTTCCCCTCTCTGTCCTCTCCTGTCTCTCTGTCTCTCTCTGTCTCTCTCGTCTCTCCTCGTCTCTCTCTCTCTCTCTCTCTCTCTCTCTCTCTCTCTCTCTCTCTCTCCTCACACACCACACACACACACACACACACACACACACACACACACAAACACACACAAACACACACACACACACAACACACACACACACACACACACACACACACACACACACACACACACACACACACACACACACACACACACACACACACCATACACCCCCACACACACACACACACACACCACACACACACACACCACACACACACACACACACACACACACACACACACACACACACACCACACACCACCACCACCACCACCACCACCACCACCACCACACACCACCACACACACACACACACCACACCACCATCACACACCCTCACACACCCTCCCCCCTCCACAGCTACCTTAGTGAAGGCGTTCTGCCGAATAAACTGCAGGGCCTCCCCGGTCTGGGTGCTGCCTGCAGGATACTTGATGGCGTGGACGGCGGACAGCAGCGAGCTCTTGGTGGTGTGCTGGTTCAACCAGAACTCGTTGCGGGGGTGCGTGTCGAAGGTGGACACTCCGATGTTGACGGCGTTGGGGCCGATGTCGAAATTGTTGGTGAACTTGGTGACGAAGTCTTTCACTTTGTTGAAGTTAGTGTTGCCCACACTGCCCGAGGTGTCCAGCAGAAACTCGATGTCGGCTGGTAGCGACCCACAGGCTGTTCGAGAGCAGAGCATAGTGTCGTGTAGCAGACCACATGACAGCTTAATAAAGTATGGTATAATGTAGCTTAGCATAGCACAGCATGACATAGTGTAGCATAGTCAAACACAGCATAGCATAGCACTACGTAGTATAGTATTTCATGTCATAGCACAGCAAAGAATAACATGCATCAATAGCATAGTTTTATGGTATATAACAACACAAAAACCCAATGATTTTATATTCAATAAAGTATGTTTAAACTTTTAATTTTGATACGGATTGGCACTTAAATGAGTGACAGTTTGACTTATGATGTTTGAATGAGTGGTCAGTCAGGATAGACACACTGCACCAAATAGCAACGTTCATTAGGGATTGGGGCTTCTGTCCACTGCCTTCACCACTCTTTACTCACGCCATTTTTAAGGGACAGAGGCCTAAATCCGTTCGCCTGATGGCTATTTGCACTTATATCTTCTATAAAAAAAAAATTGAAGTCTGTATGCACTGGTCTAGTGATTCTAATCATAGCCATTATAGAATATCAAAGCCCACATGACAGCTTAATATAGCATTGCATGATGTAGCTTAGCATAGCACAGCATGACATAGTGTAGCATAGTCGAACACAACATAGCATAGCACTGCGTAGTGTAGTATTTCATTCCATAGCACAGCCAAGAATAACATGCATCAATAGCGTAGTTTGATGATATATAACAGCACAAAAACACAATGATTTTATATTCAATAAAGTATGTTTATATCAAGTCAAAAGTTTATCTGTTTAAGACATGAACAACAATGGCTCTGTGGACACACTCTTTTATACAGAACTGAAGCATACACCTCTTCAACGTTACAAAGTTCCGAACATCCCCCTTATAACACATCAAGACTGACTGTTTACCCATTATCATCATACTCCTTGATGAAGGAATAAAGCATAAGCACGGCAACCATGTACTTACATTCACAAACCCCATTATGGGGGATACAAGCATTCATATATGATCTTCAAGTGTCCCTGCCCATTCCCTTCACCAAGGACTGGAGCATTAGGCCTGTGACTCTTTTCCTAGGAGTCAAAATCTTCATCTATGGAGGCTTGGTCTGTCTTTTTTCCATTGTATAAAAGGTTGTGGTTTTCCTTTCATACCCTTAATATGCTCTTAGTGTTTTGTGTCAGAGACTTATGTGTAATAGCCTCAATGTTTATGTAAATAGCCCAATAATAGTGCAATAATCTCCCATGATAGGGAATGGGAGCCTATAATTATGCACTGACACTCTTACTCTATGATTATCATTACCCATCTTAAGGGCTTAAAATATGTTTATACATTAACTGTACAAATCCATGCTCATATTTTACCCCTATGGGATCTCAGCTAATGTGAATAATTTATACACTGCTAGTACTGAATCATGGTGGACATACACTTTGCAAATTTGTTTCTCTTATTGCCTCAAGAGGAGAAAAGCCACTGTATTTTTGCACTTCCAACACACCCATAAGCCCAAAGGCCAAACTGGACACGGGGAGGAAGAACGGAACCTTCTACTTACTTGGAGACGTTGTGGTATGTGCACCTTGGACCCTGGTAGCCGGAGAGGCCACAAGGGCCAGAGCCAGTAGTAGCGCCAACCCGTGCATGGCGACGTTCTTGGTCAGTTCGTCTGCCCAGAACCCCAGTCTGCAGCTGCCTTATATAGCCCTGCCTACCAGGCCCGCAGGTCACATGACCGGATGTCTTATCTTCTGACCCAGCCACTGCTGCCGCTTCTTCTTCATCAGGACTGCAAGATAGGGGAGACGTTCCCAGTGGAGTGGGGAGAAGGGGAGGGAAGGAAAGGAGGGGGGGGTCGGAGAGGGGGGGGCCAGGGGGAGGAAGACGTAAGTCCATTTTCCGTTGAATTTCTTCCTGTTGTGTAATGTTGCAAACAGTGATTGTGTTGATAGTCTGAACTGGAGGGTGGAGAACTTTTTTAGGAAGTCTTAGGGGTTTAGGGTTGAGGAATAACTAATCTGAGAGCTAGGGTGGGGTGGGGATGGGGGTGGGGTGGGGTGGAAGGATAAGAGATCAGAGGTAGAACATGAAAGGGCAGAGGTTGGAGTGTGTGTGGAAAGGTTGTGGGTCACAATGTTTATGTAAATGCACGTACTTGTCAGTACCTTTTTAAAAAAAATCAAGCTTTTCAGAAAAAAAATCACAAGCAGTCTCTGTCTCTGTCTCTGTCTCTGTCTCTGTCTCTGTCTCTCTCTCTCTCTCTCTCTCTCTCTCTCTCCTCTCTCTCTCTTCTCTCTCTCTCCTCTCTCTCTCTCTCTCTGCCTATTCTTTTAAACATCTAGGATGTTTTAGGTAACTTTTTTTTCTTTTTTCTTTTTTTCTTATTTTATTTTATTTTGTTTTTATTTTTATTGGTAGTATCTCTCCCCCCCTCCAATAAGGATATTAGTTAAATTCCCCCCCCCCCCCTTTTTATCCAAATGTATGATTTATATTACAGATGGTGGTGTATTGATGTTTTCAGTTGTTTATTTCATCTTGTTCTCTTGTTTGCTCTTTACCTATTAACACTTTTCTTTTCTTCCATAATCAAAATCTTTTTATGGTGACTTATGATTTTGTCTTCTGAACGAGTGCATTTTTATTACCTTATCATTATAGTGTCATTATTTTTGTGTGTTGTTTGGTACTGCGTAAAGTTTTATTGTTTGGTATCTTTTCAACTTGATGTATCCCTGAAAAGGGCGGGGACTGGATGTAAAAAAGCACACGAGTGCTTATCTATTATCCTCGAATAAAAGACTTTGCCTTTGCCTTTGCCTCTCTCTCTCTCTCCTCTCTCTCTCTCTCTCTCTCTCTCTCTCTCTCTCTCTCTCTCTCTCTCTCTCTCTCTCTCTCTCTCTCTCTCTCTCTCTCTCTCTCTCTCTCTCTCTCTCTCTCCTCTCCTCTCTCTCTCTCTCATAGGATCTCAGTTTATAGTTTCATCCAAAGGACCTTACAGAAGAGTAGGCCATTTCAGCCTGGTAGGAAGGGACAGAAAAGAGCAAAAAATGCATGCACACTTATGTCATGTTTTGACAGTCATCATTCTCGAAGTCAGAATGCGGCTACCTTGATGGTGGGTAAAGTGGTCACATAATTATGCAAAATCTTACCATTGTTGTATCTCACAGCTCTAGGCAACGAACGAAAAAAACGTATATTATATTTCATTTCTCTTTCTATGCTCTGCAGTGTGTGTGAGTGTGTGTGTGTGTGTTTGTATGTGTGTGCGTGCGCGCGCGCGCGCGTGTGTGTGTGTGTGTAAGTGTACGTGTGTGTGTGCGCACTCAAGTAAGCATATACACAAGTGTGTGTAATTTTTGTTAAGTAAAGAAAATGTTTTGGTTGATAATATGATTGTTTTATATGTTTTCATACGTGTATTAAATGGTCTTAAAAAATATGAATACTGTTGTGTACTTTGTCTTTCCTTTAATAAAACGTTTTGTGTATTTATCATTACAGTTTTCTACGATGCTATTGTATATTTTTATTACAATTGCAAAGACAGATTGTAAGGCAAGCACTTGGCCTAAAATCTCTGTCCATGAGTATCAATAATTGTTCATTCATTCGTTCATTAATTCATTCATTTATTCATTTATTCATCCGTTCATGCATTCATTCATTCATTCATTCATTCATTCATTCATTCATTCATCGATCCATTTATCCATTCACTCATTCATCACCGCCGTTTCTCTCTCTTTCACTGTCTTTGTCTGTCTGTCTGTCTGTCTGTCTGTCTGTCTGTCTGTCTGTCTGTCTGTCTTCTGCTATCTGTCTTCTCTCTCTCTCTCTCTCTCTCTCTCTCTTCTCTCTCTCATCCTCTCTCTCTCTCTCTCTCTCTCTCTCTCTCTCTCTCTCTCTCTCTCCTCTCTCTCTCTCTCCTCTCTCTCTCTCTCCTTTATCTCCCGACCACTCCCACGCAAACATATAGTTTTTGCACAGTGGTCAGTTGAGATTCATTATAAAATGTCTTAATTTTGCCCACCATTTCATGTACCACCCACGCTTGCTTGTCTGGCAAATTTTATCAGATAAAAATATGTTCCTCAGATAAGCAAAAGGTAGACATTGTTGTGGAAACTTGAATGGTTTGACTTTGTTTTGGGTAGGTAAGCATAATTTGCGGTCATTACAGGGCTAGGATGACTAGTATTGTTTCGCAAGGTCAGCAAGTTTGGAATCGGCAGTGGAGAATGGTGATGTTATGTTTTGGGTTTCTGTTTTGACTTTTTGGTCGTCATTAAACTACGATGGTTTTGTCTGGTTTTCCAAAACATGGCATAAAAATGAGCAGGATGCTCTGTACACATCACACACTAGAAACCACTCAGCAGAAAACTTTACAAACTCCATAGACTTAATTTCTCTCTTTGTATATCTTTCTTTCTTCATTTCTTTATTCTTGTTCTTGTTCTTCTTGTTCTTCTTGTTCTTCTTGTTCTTGTTGTTGTTGTTGTTGTTGTTTGTTGTTTCTTCTCTTCTTCTTCTTCTTCTTCTTCTTCTTCTTCTTCTTCTTCTTCTTCTTCTTCTTCTTTTCCTGGCTATGCTATTTTTTATCCGGTCTGTATGGCAAAGTCTTCAGTCTGTCGTGATCCTGCCGGTCCCAGGTTTTCCTCGAGCTCTACTGGACCGGGCCATGTCTTGTGCCTCATAGTGTTGAAGGTAGGACAGAACTGAAGGATATAAGAGGGGGCTTGTGGGTCTGTACCACAGAGGAACTGGTCAGTGTGGGATATTTTTAGGCGGTGGACATGGGATAGGAGCTGGCAGTGTTCTGTTTGTAGTCTGGAGATGGCAACCAAAGTAGCTGTGTCTCGCTCAAGTATGCCGTACTTTTCATCTTCTGGCCTGACGACCAGCCGCCTGGTGCCATGCTTTCCTGAAGCTTTTTCTCGGGACTGCCCTTGCCTAACAGTATAACACTTAATGGGCTGGCTGCGTCAAGTTGCTGTCTGTCTTAGGAAGGCTACCCGCCTCTTCGTTGCCCCCTATGCCACAGTAGGAAAGAATACATTGCAGCACCATTATAGTGCTCTGGTTGAGTAGGCTTAGTTCTCGCAATCTTGATGTCTCTTAGGATCTGCTCTCCTCCTGGTGCCAGGAGATTCTGCAGGATGGACTGCGGTCAGTCAGGAACACTGTGCTGGTGGGGAGTGTGTCCTCCTGGTTGAAAGTGTGGGCTGCAAGTAGAAGAGCACAGGCCTCAGGATGTCCTTGGTGGACAGGGTGCCTTATGGTCAGACTTCCTGATGGTCCTGCCATCATAAAATCTGATACACACCCACCTCCTCCATGTTTTCACTGGGTTTTTTTCAGCAGACCCATCTGTGTATGCTCTCGCCCAGACATTGGGAGGGTATTTGGTGTCCAGTGCTTCCAGTGCCAGAGAATGTATTTCAGCTTCTATGTGGCCCTTTGCTCCCAACCCCTGGGATGTTTTAGCGTGATAGCTGGGGTGTCTGTGTGCCATAAATGTATGCGTTGCGAAATCCTCATGTATATAATTATATTCAGGGTATGGTCATGTCCTTCAAGTTAATGGTGACTATGGGGTACTGGTTACTCCGGTCTCTTGTTGGCTTCACTTTCTGATTTCCACACAGTCTGTGCCTGTGGTGAGTTAGTGTCAGAATCTTCGGGGCTGAAATTTCATGAGAGAAGGTCGTTTGAGAAAGGTTATGGTGGACACAACCCGAGGTGCGTGTCTCACTTCGTCTGGGTCCGGTAACTAAGCTACTGTTCTGTCACTAGGAGACTTAGGAGGTGGTGTTCAGCTCATCTTAGCTCAGAGGCGACACTCTTGAACACCACCACATTGACCCAGCAGCAGTGTAATCCCCTTCTGGTTGGTGGCTCTACTGCAGCCTTATACTGATTAACCCATAATAGATTTCTTGCCCTGTGCGTGCGACGTAACAAACCTAGGTAGAGTTTTGGCAGGGTGAGCGGCGTGGGAACATCAGGACACGGAAGTCAGAGAAGATAAAGCAGAAGGAAGATGATATTATGGGTTTCAATGAATGCCCGTGAAGTGACTGTGCTGGAACACTGAACCTTGTTTAAAAGACTTACTGGAGGGACATGCTGGGCCACAAATGGAATCTGGACCACACCTAACTGTACACATAAATTCCCTCAACTGGACAGTAAATCCTTGACTCAGTCGTGAAGGCTGTTCTTCAAATTCAATGCTCTGATCACAAAGCTGCCACCCTTTACCCCTGTGCGCTTCAGTATAGTGTTAAGCATAGTGTTAAGAAATGTCTTGCCAGAGAAGTAGAGGCTTCAGTCAAAGCAACCAAAAAGCAAGCGACAATGTTTGAAAACAAAGGACCTTGTTCTTTAGACATTTAAAAAAAAACTGCTTCCTCTGGCAGTTGCAAGAATAGATCTGAAACCTGTCTGGGTTTGTTTGTTGGTTGTTTTAGATTTAAAGAATCAATGTGTATATAAATGTACACATCTGTTTGTTTCCTAAGATTTGGACAGGTCATTAGAAAGAATGTATCGACCTTGGGGGTCAAAAGTGATCACTTGACTGGAACTGAGAAAGGAATTATACCTGTTTTACTGTGATGCAAAAAGATTATCTATCTATCTATCTATCTATCTATCTATCTATCTATCTATCTATCTATCTATCTATCTATCTATCTATCTATCTATCTATCTATCTGTCTGTCTGTCTGTCTGTCTGTCTGTCTGTCTGTCTGTCTGTCTTCTATCTATCTATCTATCTACCTATCTATCTATCTATCAATCTATCTATCTATCTACCTGCATCTTCATACATGCATATATATTTATAGTATAAATATATATATATATATGTATTGCATATAGAATACATACATATATATATAGAGACATATATATATATACAATTCATATATATATGTATAGATATAAATATATTCATATATCTGAGTGTGTGTGCGTGTGTGTGCGTGTGTGTGTGCGTGTGTGTGCGTGCGTGTGTGTGTGTGTGTGTGTATGTGTGTGTGTGTGTGTGTGTGTGTGTGTTGTGTGTGTGTGTGTGTGTGTGTGTGTGGTGTGTGTGTGTGTGTGTGTGTGTGTTGTGTGTGTGTGTGTATGTGAAAGTTAAAATCAAAGTCAAAATTTTATCTCCAGATGGTACATTGAGTAAGCAGTAAATTTGCTTTTTTTCATCAAGCCACCTATCTAGCAAAAAAATTCCAAAACAAACCAAAAACCAAAACAACAAAACAAAAAACACCAACAACCTCTTAAATATAAAAAACAGACAAACTAACACAAATGATGCAGCAAGCAAACAAGCAAAATACAACCAAGAAAACCCCACCCAAAAAATATTTAGCTATAACATTGTTACAAATCATAACAACAAAAGAAATTTAAAAGAAATTAAAGATAATATAATTATAATAATAACAATAATAATAACAATAAAAAATAGTAACAACAACAACTAGTGAGGATAATAATGATAATGATACCAGCCGCCATGGCGCAGTGGTTTGCGCCTTGGATTTCGGACTGGAAGGTCGCGGGTTCGATTCCCATAAGCGTCATAGGGATTTTTCGGACTCCGGCCGGCTCCTACCCAGACTGAGTGTGCTGTGAGCTCAGTGGGGAGACTGGGACCACGCAGTCAAGCTTAATCTTCTTTACATATGCGAATTTGAGAGTGTTGCTCAAATTACCTGACCAACACTGCAGGTGTTTGTATCTCTCGGGCCTGGTTGACGCCGGGATATATTATGACAGTAAGCGTAGAGAACAACCCTGTCAAGTAGTCTCAAAGCAAATGCACTTCCACAGCAGCATCATTACATCATCCCCATCACCATTGATCCCATACACTTCTGTGCCTGTGGTGAGTTTGTGTCAAAGCCTTTGAGGTTGGAGGTTCGCGGGGGGACGGTCGTTGGAGGGACGTCATGGTGGTCGCCACCTCGGATGGGTGACTCATATATATATATATATATATTATATATCTATATATATATATATATATATATATATATATATATATATATATATATATATATATATATATATATATATATAAAATTGAGAAAAAAAATGTGTATACAAATATATATACATATATGGATATGGATATATATATTATATATTTTGTGTGTGTGCGTACGTACATGCGTGTGTGCACGTGTGTGCATGTGTATGTGTGCAAGCACGTGTTGTGTGTGCATAAGTGTTTTTGTGTGTGCAGTGTGTTGGTGTGTGTGCGTGTGTATGAGTGCGCGAACGCGTGGTTGTGTATGCAGAGGTGTGTTATTGAGTCTGCGTGCTCGCGTGTATATGCGTATGTGCATATGCGTGGTTGTGGGTGTGTGCATGCGAGTGCGTGTGTACGTTTGTGTTATTGCATGCGTGTGTGTGTTTATCTATCAACGCTATATGTGCAGTTTCCATTCACAGGTGTCTATGTACCCTTGTCTCTGTATTCAATTGTGTATCAGGTTTTCATCTGCACAGACGCTCAGGAGCACTGGAACTATATGAAACTATCTGTGCTGCAGATATTGGCCACAAACCTGAGGTGAGGGAAACTAGAGTTCTCATTCCGGACTGATGCACACTGTCTTCTGTCTTATCTGCGGGGCAAAGGTCAGAATCCAGCTTCACAGGCCTATTTTCATTCAGAAGTAGGCATATGTGCTATATAATATGTATCATTATTCATTATCATCTCTACCCCAGTCTTGAACGACGTACAAGTCCTTAGAGTAACGCTTTGTGTTTGTGCCCGTAGGAGTCGTACTTTTAAATGAGTGTTTGCGACAGTAAGCAAAACTTACTTTACTTTAATTCATCTCAAAAAATCAGTCTATCTGTCTTCACTCTTGTACATAAAAAAATCGGGATGCTGTGCTCCTCATCTTCTGTCTTGGAAATAGATACTTCATCATCTTGTCTCTGCTCTCTCTCTCTCTCTCTCTCTCTCTCTCTCTCTCTCTCTCTCTCTCTCATCCTTCAAAACGCTTCTTATATTACTTCTTCTACCCTCTTTGTTTCCTGTCTCTTCGTTCTAAACTCGTTCTCCCAATTCTCCCTCATTCTTTTCATTTACTTTTCTTCTTCTAACTTTGACTTCATCTCTTTTTCTTTCCACTGTCGTCTGCAAAAACTCACTGCACTCTTGACTCACACTCCTCCTCTCATAAATAAAAGTCCCTATAATAATATAATAGTATTATATATATGATAAAACTAAACACCTTGCCCAAGCTCCAAGATTAGACTTGTTTAAATCTAGTTTACTTAAATGGATGTGCTGTGGACCACTTACCTTACGATATTAAGAGCCATCAATCATTGACTTACCTTCAAAAATCACTTCTACACCTTGCATCCAACCCAAAATAATTTTTAAACAAATAACCCTTCATGTGTCGTCCCCCGTTACTTCTCCCTCCAGTGTAAGTCGTGTGTGTGATCCGTTGGTGTGTGTTGCTTGAATGGGGTGTGAGTGTGTGTTGTTGGTGATGTGTTGGGTGTGTTCAGATTGAGCTGGGATTTATCGGCTATCATGGTGTTCTTTCCAATCTTTATAAAAATCATTATTGAAGATAGCATGTAGGCTGGAATTGATGTAGTCACATTGCCTCATGCCGTCTTCCAGGGGGTCTTCGAATTTTCGCCAATTTTCTTTCATTCTTTTCTATTATCTTTTTTGATTTTATTTTCTTTTTTTCTTTTTTTTTTTTTTTTTTTTTGGTATTTGTTGTTTGTTCTTTGTTTGTTTTTTGTGTGTCATTCTTTTCAATTATAAATATTGCATTTTTCTTACCTCACAACTCTTCTTCTGAAAGTGAACTTTTTTATAATTACCTTAAATTTGTATTCTGTCTGTCCCGAACCGTTTTTTTTTGTGCTTCCCGAGGATTAACAAAATGTTCTTATGACTAGTAAATTGCTGATGAATGGGGATTGAAAGTTTCAGTCATTTAATCACGTATCCATGATTTGCTCCCAATTATCGTGCCTCTCTTTTCATTCTTTTTTGTATTTTTATGTCTGTTGTTGCTATTGTTTTTTTTGTTTGGTTGTGTGTGTGTGTTGTGTGTATTGTGTTGGTGTTGTGTTCAGATGTGTGTGTGTGTGTGTGTGTGTGTGTGTGTGTGTGTGTGTGTTTCAAATCAAAATCATCATTGATTCTTACTTCATATTTTTGTTTCAGAATGAGTGCCTTTTTGTAACATTACCTCAATATTGTATCTCTGTCTTATTCCTTACCTGTTGTTGTTGTTCTTTCTCCCCTTTTATCAAAATCTTATGTTTTATGGGACTTATTTTGATGATAGATGGTGGTGGATTGATGTTTTAAGTCATTTAACCTCATCATATTCTCATGTTTGATCTTTAATTATTGCGCTTTTTTTGTTTTGTTTTGTTTTGTTTTTTCTTTGTTTTGTTTTTGTTTGTTTTCCTTTATTCAAATCAAAATTATCATTGATTCTTACTTCTTATTTTTGTTTCTGAATGAGTGACTTTTTATAACATTACCTTAATATTGTATCTCTGTGTTATTTCTTGCCTGTTGTTTGATACTTGGTATGGTTCCTTACTTTTGGTATTTGGATCATTATAATTGTTGTTGTGTAGTTGTGGCTATTATTATTATTTTTATCTTAATGTTATCCCTGAAAAGGGCGGGGACTGGATGTAAAAAAGCACACGAGTGCTTATCTACTATCCTCGAATAAAAGAATTTTGCCTTGCCTTTTGCCTCTCTCTCTCATTACTAGGTGCACTGTGCAAAAATCTAGAAATCGTTTTGATAATTAATGTTTTAACTAGCAGAAACCTTGTGTTTGTTAGTCGCTGTCTCCTGTCTGTTTAAAAACTCAGTTCTACACCAGAATTTGAACTGAAACCACTGAAATTTTTTTTTTTTTTTTTACTTTTTACTTTTTAAAGCGTTTGAAAAGCTGATGGCATGTCGGTTGTTTTTCCAAGCTGGATGAGTACTGGCAAAAGACCACAATGACAACACGTGTGGCACCAGTGGCGACAACCCCCCCCCCCCCCCCCCCCCCCCCCAAAAAAAAAAAAGAGCTGCCTAGTGGAAGAGAAACACAAGAATGTGGCATCAGTATTGAGAGAAGAACCAGACACCAGCCCTTGACTAGGCTTCACTTGACTTGACTTGATTTGACTTAGCTTGACTTGATTTGAATTGACTTCATGTGACTTCACTTAACTTGAATTGACCTGATCAGACCTTATTTGACTTGACTTAACTTGCTATGCTATGACTTGACTTGACACTTTCAGCACCTATGACCCCCAAAGGCTATGTTGTATTGGAAATCAAACTAAACCCTGATCATGGTGGATCGGTGGTCTAGAGGTTACTAGCGCACCTGCCTAGAAAGTGAAAAGTCCGGGTTCAATCCCACTTGGTGCCCCAAACATCCACTAGACCTTGAATGGTGGCATGAGTGCTAGTCTTTTGGATGAGTCGATTAACCGAGGTCCCGTAGTATCCAACACGCATTTAGCACACATGAAAGAACTCCCGGCAACAAGAGAGTTGTCCCTGGCAAAATTGTGTAGTAAAAAGTCACTGTGATAGGGAAACAAATACACATGCATACAGGAAAAGAACAGAGACAATGGGTGGCGCTGTACTTGTGGCCACGCGCTCTTCCCAGGGGGTCTCCCCGAATTTCGCACAGAGAAATCTGCTGGTAGCGAAGTGGTATGCATATACACTTATACATGATTAACTTATTTTCCTTTTTCTTTCTTTTATTCTTTTATTTTGAGGATGATAGAATAGGCACTCGTGTGCTTTTCTGCATCCAGTCCCCGTGTGTATGCAGTTTTGTAAATCTTGTCATCTGTTCCGACCGGCACACAACGACCTACTCTTCTAAAAAGTGGAACGGTTTTTTAACTTGTGTGCAAGATGTTCTGCGTGCGTTCGCACCCGGGACATCGGTTTACAGTCTCATCTGAAGGACTTTTGGAGGGAGTGTAGTCAGAATTTATCTTAACTCCAGAGGAAAAATTCCCTTGAACGAGATTCGAACCCGGGTCAGCTGATCACGAGCACATGACTCTGACCACCAGACTATCCCGTCCCATCTTCTGATGCAGAATGGCCGATTGAATTGATCTAAGCCTGTTGATTGCCATGCGTTTGTTGGCTTTGTTTTTATTTTTTTGTAATTTAATTTGTTTGGGTGTTTCAACGTATTCAGAATACCTGAATTGTTCTGGTCAACTGAATAAACTTGAGAATCTGTTTGATTCAAAGAAAAGTTTTTTCAAAGACGTGATTACTATACACACAGTGCTTGTAGAAAAAATCATTCATAGAAATGAATTTGGATGCACACGCGCTCGCACGCACACAAACATACTCATATACGCGCGTGCGCGCGCGCGCACACACACACGCACACACCACACACCACACACACACAATGGAAACACACATGGAAACACGCCTGTCGCACACGCGCTCACACACACATGCACACACACACATACATAAAAACATGCGCGTGCGTGCGCACACACACACACAAAACACATGCGCACGCGTGCGTTAAAGAAAAGTAAAACACACACACATACACACATACACACATGCACACGTGTGCACGCGCACGCCCCCCCCCCCCCCCCCCCACACACACACACACACACCATTTTATGAATGTTTACATTTTTATGTTTTTTTACTTTTGTTTTTGTTTGTTTGTGGTCTTTTTGTTGTTGGTGTTTTATTTTAGGTACATTCTTGACTGAATGTACAATTGTGTGAGTCACCTTGTTGTGAACGGACTGACAAGAAGAAGAAGAAGAAGAAGAAGAAGAAGAAGAAGAAGAAGAAGAAGAAGAAGAAGAAAGAACAAGAACAAGAACAAGAAGAACAACAAGAAAATTAATGGTTCTTTATGAAGTGACAGGTGTATTTTTTTACAGTCTTAAAAATGCATGGACACTGAACAAAGACATCAAGAGCAGTATATTGGTTAAGAATGGAAAACAGCTATGGTCACATACACACTTTAGGAAGTGCTGATGTCTTTTTTGTTGTTGTTGTTGTTGTTGTTTTTTAAGTGGGAAAAGCATGACTATTTGACAAAGACATCATCAAGACACACACTTTAAAAAGTGGCTGATGTTTGTTTTGTTGTTGTTGACAAACGTGGAAAATGCATGCCTGTTTGACACAGCCATTCATTCAATGGTGTATTGGTTAGGAATGGGAAAACAACGGTGGTCACCTATCTGTGCTTTATCAAAGTGACCCGTCCCTACCATGGTCAGTTTTTTAAGAAGCCAGTCGCTTCAAACTACCCTTGTCTATTTTTCTGCTATCTGCTTATCGGTGACTAAGCGCATATGGCTTCCTTTCCAAAAGTTCCCATGTGGACTTTGTGTAACTGTCGGTAGCCTTATGAAAGTGTTGGGGGACTTCATACTTACGACATCGTTGTGTAGGCTGACTATGAATGAGCATGTGGATATTTGCTGCAAGGCTCTCTTGTGTAGTTTTCCGCATCAATTCATTTTGATTGATCAATTTTGTTTTGTTTCCTCCTTTCTTTCTTCCTTTCTTTCTTTTTCTTTCTTTCTTTCTTTTTTTCTTTCTTTCATTCTTTCTCCCTTTCTTTCGTCTTTCTGTCTGTCTTTCTTTCATTCTCCCATCTTTCTGTCTTTTTGTTTTTCTTTCTTTCTTTCTTCTTTCTCCCTTTCTTCCTTTCGTTCATTTTCCTGATGATGATCTGTTGATCTCTTCTTTCAGCTTGTTGTTTGTTTTTATGATTGTCTAGCTGTTAGTTCCCCATTCATTCTTTACTTTTACTATTTCATTTCCTTTATGTTTTTGCTTGGTAGCCACAACAGCAAAGGATACCTGGGTTTTTTTCAAAAGTTTGCTTATCTATTCAGTAGACATGTCTTTTGGGGAAATAAATGTGTCGATGTCTTTTCAATAGTTATTTATAGATGTTAATGCCGTGATTCTTCTATCAGTCCTATGCTCACGTCACCCATCTTCTGTGGTCATTTCAGGGGTAGTTAGCGGTCATGGGAATGGTAGTGTTGGACTTGAACACCAGAATTATCAGCTACTACCTTTCTGTTGTTATGCTGATTGTGTTCTTCATGCTGTAGTTGCCTGCGCTTATTGACAGAAGAGACCTTATACAAGCCATTGATCATCGGGTGAGACTATAAACCGAGGCCCCTTGTGTGAATGCACACAGAACGTCTTGCACAGAGGTTAAAAACCCGTTCCACCTTTCCGAAAGAGCAGGTCATTGTGTGCCGGGAGGAGCAGATGACAACAAAATATATATATATAAAAACAGCATGCACAAAGGTGTCGTCCTGCGACGGCAGTAGAACCATTCGTTTGGGCGATTGCCTTTCCAGTGGACCATTCCAGCGATGTGGAGAGGGGGACGGGGGGGAGGGGAGTCTGCTACATGGGTAACAGGTTGCCTTTCCATATTCACTTACCCGGTTTTTGCGTTCTAGAGCCTATTCATACCACTTTATGTCACAGCAGGTTTCTCTGCATGAAATTCGGGCTGCTCTCCCCGAGGAGACGCTCAAGTGTAGCGCTACTTTTTTTTCAGCCTAGAGCATTCGCCTAGAGCGCAACTCGCGCTTCTCAAAATTGAGCCGAGTGCTTCCTAATGCCAATGACTGAAAATGTGTCGGATGATTTTGTACACTGCATAAATCACTTACACATGAGGTATGATCGCAATGTACAAGACAAAGAACAAAACTTACAAAACTGAATGAATGGATATGAAATGAGGACAATGTCAAAGATGAACAAGTCGAGCAACAAAGACACAAGCAAGACGCACACGTGACAAACAGACTGATACACACATGACGCACGCATGCACACACATGCACAAACACACATCAGGCACATAATATTGATGCAAACAAACACGTTCACACGTAGCACACACACACGCACACCATGCATCCATAAACCACGCACGCCGTACACACACAACACAAGCACGCACACACAGCAAACACACACGCGTGCGTGCGACACACAACACGTTCACTCGTACCACCTCTCATCTCTTCGCATCTCTCTCTCTCTCCATACTCCTCCTCTCTCTCTCTCCTCTCTCTCTTCCTCTAGTTTTGAGATTAGAAAAATGGATAAGATGCCCATCATGCTTGCAGACGGATGCAAAGAAATGTTCTAACCAAACAACAATGCTTCTTATGCACTACACGATAACACGAATCTCTTGAAAACAACTCTGTGCTTCTATTATTGTTTTCACGAATATTTTGTTTCTTGTTTGCAATGTGCTCACCTTGTGATGGAGCCTCGTGCCAAAGTCATTAAAGTTCGGTTCGAGTTCGAGTTCGAGTTCTCTCTCTCTCTCTCGGTGGGCGAGTGATCTCCCTTTGTGATAGTCAGGAGAATTCTTTGCTGGCAAATCTTTGGACAAAATTACCAATTAACTCAGCACCATGCCTGTCGTTGGACTGCCAACAGCACTGGAAGTAAGCCTGGGTGCCCTGCTGCAAGACAGTCACCTGACGTCCTGGAGAATTTGCGGAAAGGGAGTAACAGGACAGTCATACTGCGGCTGAGAACAGACAGCGAAAACGTCAACATGGCTGGTCAGCGAACTTCAACCTGCCAGTATTTCCGCAAAAAACCGCCTAGTCAACTGAATCGAGACAGGAGACGAATAGAGGAGAGGAGGCAGGCAGAGGAAAGGAGACAGACAGAGGAAAGGAGAGAGACAGCAACAAGGAAAGAAAATAATGAGGCAAGTGAAACCTTTACTTATGAGAATTTGCCAACTTTATTTATGCCAACACCCCCAACAAGCCATACTGTCTCACATGTTAACACGCCCCTGTCTTCTGACAACAAACCTCTGCACGTGATGTCCTCAGCACCGGAATTCCGCCCTGCCTCACGGGATGACAACACTCTAGAAGCAGACACAGCCTCCCGATTGGCAACACGAACTTGACCTTGCTGATGTGTGTAGTGCATCAGACACCACTGAGGACAACGCTGCGACATTGCTCTACAGAAGGCGGAAGAGATTGGCTGCAGTGTGGAGCTGATCAGGGACTATGTGGCGCAGCTGACGGACAGATCGCTGCAGAGAAGACTGAGAGACACCCATAGAAACCAGGAGTTTGGAAAAGTGTTTGTTTCTGACAGTACCCCTGACACTGTGATCTGTGATAGTGATGACTTGGTGATCCAGTTTAAGTGGACAGATGGCTTTAAGAACTATCCGGTTTCTTTCTGGTTTGTAAAAAGGAACATTAAACACATGATTGAGGAAGAACGTGTTATTTTTTCTAGGCTACAGCTGTGGACTTTGGCAGATCGTAAAAAAATGAAAAAATGGATTGATGCCAGTCTGAATGTCCTATATGTGATCATGGGTGTTGTCAAATATCAGCTTGGGTAATTGAGATTGTGACCCCCTGTTTGGGAGTGTGTGTGTGTGTGTGTGTTTTTATTTATTTTTATTTATTTATTCTTTTATATCGAGGATAACAGAATAAGCAATCATGTGCTTTTTTTCATCCGGTCCCCGTGTGCATGCAGTTTTGTAAATATTGTCATCTGTTCCCACCGGCACACGATGGCCTACTCTTACGAAAAGCGGAACAGGATTTAACGTGTGCGCAAGATGTTCTGCGTGCGTTTGCACACGGGGCCTCGGTTTAAAGTCTCATCCGAAGGACTTTTGGGGAGAGTGGAGTCAGCACTGATGTTAACTCCAGGAAGAAAATTTCCTCGACCGGACTCGAACCCGGGTCTTCAAATTGCCAGCGCAATGTTCTGACCACTAGGCTATCCGCCCCCCCTGTGTGTGTGTGTGTGTGTGTCGTGCGTGCGTGCGTGCGTGCGTGTGTGCGTGCGTGCGTGCGTGCGTGCGTGTGTGTGTGTGTGTGTGAGAGAGAGAGAGAGAGAGTAATGGGACAGCCGCATACATGTACTCCACCAGTTCAGATTTTCCTCAGGTGTTTTGTGTAAATAGCACGAGCCTGTGGCTATCCTGACTGAAAACTTTCCTGCAATGATCCGTCTGACTCTGGATCTCTGTCTTTGTACCATGATGTTGAATCCATGCCGTGAAGATATTTTGGGCTGCAGCCATTTTTTTCGCTATTGGTGAATACATGTTTTGTGCCCAGTCCCCTTTCCACTGTCCCCTTGTGAATGGGCTAAAAAGCTTACAGCACAATAAACTAATGTCATGTCATCTCTCTCTCTCTCTCTCTCTCTCTCTCTCTCTCTCTCTCTCTCTCTCTCTCTCTCTCTCTCTCTCTGGATATATTTTTCATGCAATTAAAAGAAGAAGTGAAATAAATTTGTAAACCTTATTTTCAAGTTGATGAGTTCCCAAGTTACATAAACATTGTGGTCTACGAATATTGTTGTATGTATTTGTGTCAACAGTGAATATGCTGATGTAATAAGCTTGATTTCATAATCAATGTGTCAGTTCAACTTTCACTATATATTAGTAGTAATCATGGCGATCTTAACTACAGGCCTACTCAGCGTGCGACTGGGGGCCGTGACTGGGGGCCTACTCAGTGAGAGACAAGGGAAGCAACTCCTCTTCAGCAATTTACCGAAACGAAAGCTAGATTTTTAGAAAAAGCATAAAACACAATGTACACGATTATTTTTTCTGCTAGTGTTAATAAAAGTTTAAATCAATGGTTATGAACCCAGCTTATGTGAATTTTTTCCCTAAACATTGATATTTACATAGTTCAGGTGATCTTTGTTTTTGTACATACCTTGATCGCTTAACTTCCGGTAATGGTGGCGAGTAATCTACATTGTTCACAACGTGGTTGCATTCTGCTGTTTTTTGTGCTGATTTGATCTAAACTACCGTGTTATATTTCTCTGTTCTTCCATTATGGGGAGGAAATGCTGTGTGTACGGTTGCAAAACGAACTATTCTTCTGAAAAAGGATGTGGTGTGGAGAGAAAAGTCTCTGTGTTTAGATTTCCTAAAGACGAAGCTGGGAAGAAAGCTTGGATTTCTTCAATTCCTAATGATAAGTTGGTTGTTACCAAAGACACTGTTGTGTGTGAACTCCACTGGCCTCATGGTTTTGAAAGCATCACTGTCAGAGGAAAAGAAAGACCGAAACATCCACCCTCTGTTTGGCCAAACGTAGCAGCCAGCCAAATTCCTACTCCTGCACCCCCTGCTCGTACAACAAAGCGTTCCTCGTGCTCTGAGAGAAATAAAACGGAGGATCAGCTCTCAGCTTTTTTGGAAAGTGACAACACAACTTTTTCTGAGATGAAGGATAAATTGTTAACCAACGATCGAGATCTGTGTGTTCATGGACAGTGGTGTTTTGAATATTCAGTCCAAAAAGTGTGAGTGTTAGTGCAAATGTGTGTGTCTCACAATGTGTGTGTATGTGTGTGTGTCACTGTATTATATATTATGTACTGTGTGTCTTCCACCAATGGAGATGGAAGTGTGGTGGTTTTGCAGTGTCTCTGTCATGATGTTTTCGAGGAAGAGGTTGAAGAGTACAGGTGAGAGAAGGCAGCCCTGGCGAACCCCAACCGTGGTCTTGAAGAACTCGCCCACGTGATTATTCATAAAAACTGCACTTTCTGCGTTCTTGTACAGAGCTTTGATGACTTCAATTAGACAGCTGTCAATGTTGAAGTGCCTGAGTACTTGCCAGAGGCCGTCATGCCATACCCTGTCAAAGGCCTTTTTAAAGTCTATGAAATTGTGGTACAAGTCTTTTTGGTGTTGGAGATGCTTCTCTATCAGAATTCTCAGATTGAAAATTTGTTCCATTGTGCTGCGTTTTGGTCTAAAGCCCGCTTGTTCTTCTGCCAGGAGTTTTTCCGCTTGGTTTTTCAGTCTGTTGAGGACTACCTGCAGCATGATCTTGCTAGGATGACTTATGAGACTGATGGTTCTGTAGTTCTGGCATTGTTTGAGGTTTCCTTTCTTTGGCAGGGGTATTACAAGAGACTGTGTCCATTCTTTTGGCCATTCTTTGGTGTCGTGGATCTTCTGACAAAGTTCTGTGAATCGCCTTGCTGTTTCATTCCCTCCATTTTTTATGAGTTCAGCTGGGATGTTATCGATTCCAGGGGACTTCCCCTTCTTCAATTGTCTAATAGCTGCATCTACTTCACACCTTAGTATTGGTGGGTCTTTATCTTGGTGTTCAGGGGGTTTGTCAGAAACTATGTTGGTATCTGGGCGTAGTGGGTAGTTGTACAATCCCTCACAGTATTCTGTCCAGCGTTGGAGGATGGCATTGTTTTCCGTTAAAAGATTTCCTTCTTTGTCTTCAATAACAGAGGCTTTAGGCTGTGTGGTTTTCGTTAGTGCTTTCAAAGTGTCGTAAGCTGTTTTGCTGTTTCCCTTGGTCATTCCAGCTTCGATGTTGTTGCATTGTTCTTCTATCCACGCTTCTTTGGCTTCTCTCATCTTTTTCCTCACTTCTCTGTGGCTATCCATGTACTTCTTGTAAGCTTCTTGACTTGTGAACTTTTGTTTTTTAAGTTCTCTTCTTTTGTCGCAGAGGTCAAGAACCTCATTTGTCACCCAAGGTTGTTTCTTTGTTCTGCTTCTTCCTAATGTTTCTTCTGCTGCTGTCGTTAGCACTTCTTTGATGTTGTTGGCCAATGTGTCCACATCATTGTCGATGGCTGTGAGTGCGGCGAACTTTCCTCCAATGTTGGCTTGGAAGATCTCAACCACTGTTGGGTCTTTGAGTTTTTCCAGGTCGAATCTTATGCGTGGGCTTTTTGGCTGTTGTTTTGCTTTCAGTTTCAGCCTGATGGTGGTAAGTACAAGGTCGTGGTCACTGCCAATGTCAGCTCCTGGGAATGTTCTTGTGTTTGCCTTGTTTATGCTGGATTTGAATCTTTGGGGTGACAGAATGTAATCAATTTGATTATGAATCAGACCATTTGGTGAGTGCCAGGTTGATGTTCTGGATGGCTTGTGAGGGTGGAGTGTGTTAGCCAAAGTCAGTTTGTACTTCTTTGCGAATTCCAGCAGCCGCTGTCCTCTGTCATTTGTTTCTCCCAGTCCAAATCGTCCTGTGGTTCCTGCCCAGGTGTCATAGGCATCAGGTCCCACCTTAGCATTCCAGTCGCCTTCCACAATAAGGATGTCTTTTTTGGGCGTTTTGGAGATGACGTTTTCAAGTTCTTCATAGAATTGTTCTATCTGATCGTCATCGTAGTCAGATGTTGGAGCATACACTTGGATGATGGTGAGATTCTGGGGTTTTGCAGAAACTCTGATTGAGATGAGTCTGCTGGATACTGGTGTGCAGCTGATGATGCTTGACACAATCTCTTTCCTGACAATAAAGCCTACTCCATGATGATGTAGTTTTTCTTCTCCGCTGTACCATATTTTGTGGCCGTCTTGCGTGGTTGTTTCTCCAAAGCCAATCCATCTGACTTCCGCAAGCCCTACTATGTCCCATTTATACCTCTGTAATTCATGTGTAAGTTCCTGTACTCTTCCTGTTTGGTACAGAGTTCTTACATTCCATGTACCAATGGTTGTCCCTTTATCTGGAAGCTTTAGGGTTTGTTCTGCCCCAGTAGCACACTTGTCACTCCCACCCTGGAGACTTGCAGTGGGTAGCGCGGTCGTTGTTGATCCGGGCCTCGACCGATCCGGCATGTCTTTCTGTTTTGTTTTACTCATCATGTCCTTGCAGTGGGCTTGAGGAAGCTTGGTGGCGCCCATCTCCTCTCCAAGACTCCTACTGGTGGGTAAGAATGCACCAGCCCCTCACAACGTGAGGTGGAAGACCCCTTTGCAACCTCA
>CM060325.1:32463694-32471194 GCA_030674155.1 Stramonita haemastoma
CTTATTATGCCACCTGATATGTCACCTGATATGTCACCTGATATACCACCTTATATGTCACCTAAGTCAATTAATGAACTACCTGACGAGTCACCTAGTGTGTCAACCAATGAGTCACCTGATATCTAACCTGATATGTCACTGATATGCCACTTGATGTGTCTCTTGATATGGTTCAGTTTTATTTTCTATGGCTGATTTGAGTTTTTCGTCTTTATTTGAATATAGTACTTCATATAGTTTTGTGCTTCGTTTCCATCAACTTTGTACAATACTTCTCTGGTACTTTTATGGTTCTTTCTAAAGTTACATTCACTTTTACATATTGGATTTATGGTACATTTGTGGTTCATTTAAGTAGTCCATTGACGTGTGCATTTCATATATCTTTTATGGTTTTATTTCAATATTCTATCCACCCCTAAATATAGATATTCAAGTTCTTTTTTAATTCATTTTGATATTCTATCCACATTTAACTATCACAGTCCTTGTAGGTCTATTCTAGTATTCTAGCTGCCTTTTCATATCGCATCCGACATACTTTTATTGTTCGTTTTGATATTCTATCTATCTTTACGTATCACATTTTGCGCACTATTTATTTTTGGTCCTGTTCTGATATATTCTTTTAAAATTGGTCAAATGTTTTGTCTTTAGTACTATGATTCCAAAAGTGGCTGGTTTGAACCACTGCACTAATTGGTGGATTTTGAGCTGACAGTTTTACATTCCACATCATCACCTTGATAGAGATACCAGTGCTTTTATGGACTGTTTAGTGTTGTGCGTGCAAAAATTGAAAATTCCATAAAAAATTCACTTTATGTTGGCGCTTGCTGTACAATAAAATACGACCCCTATAATGGCCAGTATACCCACTGGGCTTTGCCACCCTACACAACTTTGCATAATTATTTCACTTGGATTTTCTGACAGGTATTGTATACCATTTATGGAGAATTTTGCAGTGACATCTCGGCAGACTAAAAAGGATACTTTAGAAAGTACTAATATTTTCTTATCAGAATAAGGGATTTGAACCAGTGAACGTGGCTGTGAAACTGTGGGAAAGGCTACACTGTCTAATAACACGCCTGGGGCTGAAAATGCAAGGGAGAGGCACAACTTAAGCTTGTCACTAGTACAAACCGGTGTTGTCATCCTATTTTGGCGTTGTTGTATAAATGCCAGTTTATGGGATGGCTGTGCACTTCCTCTTTGTGGTGTTCTGGCGAGGAGAGAACAGTGAATTGTTACCTTCAGTGCTGTGTGGTGTATTTGGGGACCATAGTCAGCTACTTGTTGGCAGTACAAGGAGATTATTTACACTGGTATAAATGAAACACAGAAATCAACAGTATAAGAGATAAGAAGGCACTGAAACACCAAAAGCAACAGCTGTGATAACACAAGCTTTAGTGTGCACTGCATTATGTAGCAGTTTAACTCACAGATATTCTAATACATGAACTTTGGGCCTGTTTTCCACAGGAAGAATACCTCGGCTTCGGTACAGTTCCCCAGTTCACCTAGCTGTAAACAGGCACCCTAAAGGGCAGGTACCCGTTTACAGCTGGGTGAACTGTGGCACTATACTGAAGCCAAGGTGCACAAACAGTCACTCATCCACTTGGTAATTATGCTTAATGTTGTTAAACTTTAGCTTAGGGAAGGGAAAGCTTTTTTCCACCCCCTATTTTTCAAGTTTACAAATATTTTAAGTCGGAGAACATGAAGAAATGTAGTAGGCTTGTGTCCTGTTTTCTGTTTAAGCCGCTATTTCTGCTTAAGGTTTGTTGTGAAATGTTCAGGTGCTTCTTAGGAATGGGGTAAGACAGGGTGGGATGCTAAGTATTTTTGTAATCACCTGGGTTGGTTTCTAATTAAATCAGGTGTCGCCTACTGTGTTTGTGAAGTCTTCTCTACTGCTATCTATCTTTATTCTTGTCAAATCAAATAGAATGACAAGTACAGCAAGTTCTTTGGTATATCCAGGAGTCATCCAGGGCGAGGTTGCCATATTTGTCTAGCATACCAGTACACATGTATGATTACGAAAAAAGGCGAACATGGATGGCACAGGCATTAATGTAGGCAGCAGACACAGCACAAACCTAAAGTGATATCAACTTGTCCCCATCTGTGTCTGGTGTTTCAGATTTTCTAACCTTATTTTGTTTTCCAAAGAAGCCAGCTATAAATCTATCAGTGTAATATAGTGATGCGTCCATTGTCAGCCTTTTAGCATTTGTATGAAGGAAGGTCAATAAGGTTTCATACAAAATGCGCCACATGCCTGTAACACAGCAACAGGAGAATTACCTTTAAAAAATTCATTTGAAGTAACCTACAAACTAGGGTTGACCTAAAGCTACAGCTGTGTAGACAATTAAGTTTTCTTTCTGCAGTAAATGTTCATCAAAATGATGACTGCAAATTTCAGTTGTATGGCGGCTTAAAAATTCCTTTTCACATGACGAAAGTCTACCAACTGTACCCCAAACACATTTCCATCAAACCAACCCCAGATTTATTTATTTATGTCCTGGTCTTTGCAGCAGTAGTAAACAGCATCAGTTAATACTGAATGTATATGCAATGCAGTGGCAGTATATTTTTTAGTCTTTTGATAAGATGCTAAATCAAAGTATCGTGAACAGTGCACATTTAGCGTATTCATAAGAACTCGTGGCAAGAAAAGAGTTGTGCCTTGCAAAAAAAATACACTTTCAAAGAAGAAAATTGAAAGAAAGCGTGCTGCTCTGCTCTTGTGATCACTATTCTTCCAAGGAGTGCAGCCAAAACTTTATGCGGAAAAACTGTCGGAGAATTTAAGGGTTTGTGTAATGAAATGCAAAGCATGGTTTCTGTCTAACTATCTGAATAACAAGATTTGAATTTTTGTTTCCTATTTCTTTTTTCCTGACTTATCTTTGACTTTGCTGGATTGGTAATAGTCAGCCTTTCTCATAGCATGTCCAGCATGGGAGAAACAATGACCAGAAGAATGCCTGCCTTCTGTGTGACCAAAACAACACTGTCATTCAGTATGACTAGAAAAACATTGCCATTCACTCCAACCAGGACAAAATTGCCATTTATTGCGGCTAGGACAACAACCTCCTTTATTGTTCTATTAGTCATGACCACCACCTGTGCTAGCCAAGCCGAAGTGGTGCAAACATCACTGGGGCCCATTCAAGGGTTGAGAAAAACCTTTCAGGGAAAACTTGTGGATGTGTATTACAGCGTCCCCTTTGCCAGGCCCCCTGTGGGAGAACTTCGCTTCAAGCGTCCAGAGCCTGCTGATCCATGGACTGAAATCAAGTCCACAGTCACCAAACCAAAAGCCTGCTTTCAGACCATTGACACGGCGTTTGGCCAGTTTCCTGGGGTGGCCATGTGGAATCCCAACACTGCCATGAGTGAGGACTGTCTCTATCTGAACGTCTGGGTTCCCAGAGGGTTTGAATCCAAACCCAGCAGCCACCATGGTGTGGATCTATGGAGGAGGATTCTATTCAGGATCTTCTGCACTGGACGTGTATGATGGCTCCAAGTTGGCGGTCAGCCAGAATGTGATCGTGGCGTCCATGAACTACCGCCTGGGTCCCCTGGGCTTTCTCTACACCGCCACACTGGATGCTCCAGGAAACCAGGGTCTGCTGGACCAGTCACTGGCCTTGAAGTGGATCTATGAGAATGTGGTCAGTTTGGAGGTCGGCAGGACAGTATCACCATCTTTGGGGAGAGTGCAGGAGCATCCATTGTGGAACTCCACATGCTGTCCCCCATGCCATGGACTTCTTCACACGAGCCATCATGCAGAGTTCAGTTATAACTAAACTCTTGCCACAAGCTGAGGCCATGCGACGAGCTAAGAAGTCAAAAAGATGGTGGTAGTAGTAGTAGTAGTAGTAGTAGTAGTAGTAGTAGTAGTAGTAGTAGTAGTAGTAGTAGTAGTAGTAGTAGTAGTAGCAGCAGCAGGAGTAGTAGTAGTAGTAGGAGTGGTAGTGGCAGTAGTATCATCATCATCATCATCATTATCAGCATTATTACATTACTATTATCACTACTACCTCGAGCCAGCTTCTTGAGCACAAGAAATGCATGCATGCATTCACACCGGGATCCTGCTTTACTGTCTCATCTACAGAATTTGCAGTGGAGAGGAGTGGAAGCCAATGCCAACACCAGGACAAACCATCTCCTCAAACAGACAACTCAGGGCTATTTGAACCCACAGCCTCAGACCACAATCACATCACGAAGCTGAAGTTCTACTTTCACATATAATCTAACATCAGTTCTGACCACCAAGGCAGTTTGTTTTCTGCGACATTGCACCGTCTACACAACATGGTCATTCAGATCAGCAGCAAACACGTTCAGGTTTGTGTGATTAACCCGAATTGAACCAGCAACTGTGCAGTTTGGGCTTTACGGTCTATGCTCGCATATGACCATCTTACATTGTCAAAAGACAGAACAGGTGCACCAAAGAAGAAACATTATCAGTCCCTCCAATGCTTGTTTCCCTTGATACGAAGACACACGGTCCAAACACACCTCAGAGAAAAAAAGTATTTTTTCCTTTTTTCCCTTTTGGTATTTTAAACATAGATAGGTATATTGCTTTATTGTATTTGTCTATTTATATTTATTTATACCACTTTATGTCACAGCAGATTTCTCTGCGTGAAATTCGGTCTGCCCTCCCCGGGAGAGCGCGTCGCCACAAGTGCAGCGCCATCCTTTTTTTTTCTTTTTCATGTCGGCAACTGTTTTCCTATCAGAGTGTTTTTTTCTTTTTCATGTCTGCAACTGTTTTCCTATCAGAGTGTTTTTTTCTACAGAACTGTGTCAGGGACAACCCCTTTATTGCCGTGGGTTCTTTTACGTGCGCTGAATAATGAAGTGTAACACACTGGACCTCGGTTTATCATCTCATCCGAAAGACTAGCACCCAGACCACCACTCATGGTCTAATGGATGGGGGGAAAGTTTTGGGCCCCAAAACGGTAGCAAGGTTGCTTCCCTTTGAATAACGTCTCTATTTTGAAAGTGTTACCTCTGTCGTCATGGGTGGGGCAAGGCAGTATGATCCGATTTACAGCTCTCCAGGGGAGACAATTCAGTTTTGTATTGGATTGTTCCTTTTTCTTGATGCACAATTGATACGAGATACAAGATGCCAGTGAAAGAAATGATTTAATATTTGATGTCTATGTTGTGATATCGTTTCACTTTAGAAATTTGGAAAATGTTTGTTGAAGAATGCTTCATAGTTTATCAGGGGGGGTAGGCTGCCATTCTAGTCTGTCCTATATGACAGTTCCTAAAACGTGGTGTTTATGTCCCGATTGGATCAAAGTGTCATACCAACGTAGAGATGATTACAGAAGGGAGCTAAGCGCTGTGTTTGATGGATGGCTATTACCATCGAATTAGTTTGGGCAAGGTATATGAGAGAGAGAGAGAGAGAGAGAGAGAGAGAGAGAGAAGAGAGAGAGAGAGAGAGAGAGAGAGAGAGAGAGAGAGAGAGATCAAATCGCTTGAGTACAGCCGGATAACCAATATTATGCTTTTTCATATCCACTCCCTGCCATTATCAGGACTTAGGATCATGATTTTAAAAAGAAAACTAAACATGCAAACAAACAAATCCCACCTCCCCGAACAATCAGAAATCCACACCAAAAGCAGCGACACAACACCGACCAAACAGGCACACTCCATAACAGAAATCCACACCAAAGAAGGGACACAACACCGACCAAACAGGCACACTCCATAACAGAAATCCACACCAAAAGAAGGGACACAACACCGACCAAACAGCACACTCCATAACAGAAATCCACACCAAAAGAAGGGACACAACACCGACCAAACAGGTACACTCCATAACAGAAATCCACACCAAAAGCAGCGACACAACACCGACCAAACAGGTACACTCCATAACAGAAATCCACACCAAAAGCAGCGACACAACACCGACCAAACAGGTACACTCCATAGCATTATCAAGCTTTGACAAAAGGGCAGAAAAAGCCTCACCTAATATTTATCATTATGAAATTTAAAAAACCATTTACAATAGCAACAAACCAAACAAATCTTTAAGATTCGAAAAGAAAAAGAAAAGTACACATAGATTTGAACCGAGAATAGGTTGTGTTTTTCAGTTTCTTTTTGCACCACTTGGAATATTAGCAGTGCCTCTGGATTTCAGATGGTTTTGGTGGTGGTGGTGGTGGTGGTGGTGGTGTTGGTTTGTTTTTTTTACATTCCTCCGCACTTCTGTGTACACTTTGCTTGCATGTGTTGACCTGCAAATAAAGTGGTACGGGCAAGTCACACGGCCATCTGGACTGACCAAGACTGTCCTACAGGAAATAGTTCAAGGAGGAAGACGAAGAGGCAGACAGAGAAAACAATGGGAAGACAACATGAAAATGGACTGGCCTTGAGAGGAACGATTTGCTACTGAAAGCTGAAAAAGGCGAGGAGTGCAGGAAGCTGGTTGCAAATTTTCAGTGGTGGCCCAATGGTCTACAAGACTACAGGATAGGTGAAAGTGAAGGTAGACCCGCCAGTGCCTTACTCCTGGTGTAAATACATATGATACAGCTAATCAGTAGCAAAGGTAAATCTGCCATAATGTTGTCAGTGTTAGGCTAGCAGGACGCACAGAATAAAAGTAGCCTGCAGGGACTTGAAGCTTGACTCGCACACTGCGTCTCTATTTTATTTTATTTTGTATCTTTTTTTATACCACTTTAAGTCACAGCAGATCTGCGTGAAACTGGGGCTGATCTCTCTGGGGAGAATGCGTCGCCTCAAGAGCAGCGCCACCCATTTTTTTCTTTTCCTGTTTGCAGTTTTATTGTTTCCCTACCAGAGTGGCTTTTTCTACCGAATTTTGTCAGGGACAGCCCTCTTGTTGCCGTAGTTTTTTTTTTACATGTGCTAGATAATTTTTTGTAACACACAGGACCTCTTTTTATCGTCTCATCCGAAAGACTAGCACCCAGACCACTACTCATGGTCTAATCGGTGGATCAGTGGTCTAGGTGGTAACGCGCCTTGTCTAGAAAGCAAAAAGTCCGGGTCGGAGTGTGCGGTGGTTTGTGCCCCGTTTGGTCCCAAAACTTCTTCCCCATCCATTAGACCCTGAGTTGTGGTCTGGGCGCTAGCTTTCGGATGAGACGATAAATCAGGTCCCGTGAGTTACACATCACTATTTAGCGCACGTAAAAGAACCCACGGCAATAAGGGGGTTGACCCTGGCAAAATTCGGTAGAAAAAAGCCACTCTGATAGGGAAACAAATACAGTTGCATGCAGGAAAAAGAAAAAGAATAATGGGTAGTATAGGCGCTGCACTTGTGGTGACGTGCTCTCCCCGGGAGAGCAGCCCGAATTTCAGGCAGAGAAATCTGCTGTGACATAAAGTGGTACAAAGTACAAAATGGATGAGGAAAACGTTTCG
>CM060325.1:32476194-32488694 GCA_030674155.1 Stramonita haemastoma
GCTCAAATTGGTCGTCCTCGACCTACTTTCGTGTTGCTGTGATAGTGCGTGGTAATTTCGGATGGCTGAGCGACCTTTGTCGTGTTGCCGTGAGGAGGGAATAGTGAGTTGATGCTGTCAGTGCTGTGTGGTGAATCAGGGGGGATGCAGAGCCAGCTACTTGTTGCCAGTAGGAAAGCATTTGCATTGGTTAAACGAAGCACAGAGAAACCAACCCTAACATAGAGCTACAGAAGACAAGTATAACAAATGAAGAAGAGTGAATAGCATACCTATTGATTTCTGTACAAGCACAAGTCCAGGCAAAGTTTGTTGCATGAATTTTAGGCTGGGTATTTTTAGGGACAGCATGTCCGCACGAGTGCATGAGTGCAGTGCCACAGTTTCAATTTGAACATTTTCTCTGTTTTTCTTGTTTGTTGGTGTTTGGTTTTCCAAGTAAGTGACGTTTTATTTGGGTTTATTTTTTACAATATTTTGCCAGAGATGAATCATTTTGTCCTTGAATTCTTTTTCATACACGAAAATTAAACTTTGCATCCAGAGCCTTGGTTCAGTGATTCATAAAAAAGAGTGAACGAAGAAAATTCCCAGTTAAGACACTTTGACTACTGGAAACCAACAAAAACATTTGTAAACAACCGAGTGTGCGTGTGCGTGTGCGTGTGTGTGTTTTGCCTACTTCTGTGAATGTGTTTGGGGTAAGTGAAGCAGAGTTCGTTCGTGTACGCATGATTGCATAGTTACATACAGTCGTGGACCTATATTTAACGGGAAGCAATATTCATATCAGTATAGAAGCAATTATGAAAAGAAAAGGACATACACACACACACGCACGCGTGCAACACGCACGCACACACACACACACACACAACACACACACCACACACACACACACACACACACAGTTTCTTTAAGTCGATTTATGCGATTTATTCCTGAAAGAAAGAAAAGCTATTACAATGTCTGTGCATGCCTGTATATGTTTGGGCATGTCTATGTATGCCTGAATATGTTTAGACATGTCTGTGTATGTCTGAATATGTTTGGACATGTCTATGTATGTCTGAATATGTTTGGACATGTCTATGACATGCCTGTATATGTTTAGACATGTCTATGTATGTCATGTGACATGTCTATGTATGTCTGCATGTGTTTGGACATGTCTATGTATGTCTGTAAATATTTTCATGTCTGTGTATGTCTGTAAATATTTTCATGTCTATGTGTGTCTGTAAATATTTTCGTGTTTATGTATGTCTGTAAATATTTTCATGTCGATGTATGTCTGTAAATATTTTCATTCTATGTATGTCTGTAAATATTTTCATGTCTAAGCTTGTCTGTAAATGTTTTCATGTCTATGCTTGTCTGTAAATACTTTCATGCTATGCTTGTCTGTAAATGCTTGGCCACGTCTCTGTGCATCTGTAGATATCTGGACATGTCTTTCTATGTTTGTATATATATGTTTCGTCATGGTGTGACTTGTGTTATGCCTGTACTTCATGTCTGGCTAGGTCTGTATTTTCTCTGTTTGACAAATATGACAATATTGACCATCTCTGGTTATGTCTGGCTATCTGACTATGTCAAACCATGTCTGACCATGTCTGGCTATGTATCACTGTCTGGCTATGTCTGACATAATCTGGCTATGTCAAACAATGTCTGACCATGTTTGGCTATGTTGACTGTCTGGCTATGTCTGACAATATCTGGCTATGTCTGACCATGTCTGGCTGTATGTGTAACCATGTCTGGCTATGTATAACATGTCTGGCTATGTCTGACCATGTCTGTTCATGTCTGCTATGTCTGGCTATGATAATTATGTCTGGCTATGTATAATCATGTCTGGCTATGTCTGTTCATGTGACCATGTCTGGCTATGTCTGACCATGTCTGTTCATGTATGGACCATGTCTGGCTATGTCTGACCATGTCTGGCTATGTCTGACCATGCTGGCTATGTCTGACCATGGCATGGCTATGTCTGATCATGGCTGGCTATGTCTGACCATGTCTGGCTATGTCTATGTCTGTTTGTGAGTGGCCATGCATCTGCTTGTTGCAAACTCTGCTTGTTTGTGGCTTTTTCTGTTTGTCTCGTCATATATTTTTCTGTTTTCTGCAATACCTGGCTATTTCTTGCCATGTCTGGGCACATCTGGCTAAGTATGGCCATATCTGCCACATCTATCTGGCTATGTCTGGCCATGTATGGCCATCCTGGCTAGTCTGTTTACATGTTGACATTTCTAAATATTTCTTGTTATGTGTAACAAGGCTTGGCAAGGTCTTCCTGCTCTGGCTACGTCTGATAATGCCTCCTTGGGCAGATTAGGTTCAATCTGAATTTTTGTTTTTCATGTCTTCCCACAAATAAGCTTTCAAGAAACTGCTCTGAATGTTTCACCAGGTTTCTTGATTCTTGTCTTGATTTGGGGGCTTTAGTTTACACTGAATGTATCTACAGTGTGTTGGCAGTACAATGAAACATGGTTTCCATGATTAGGGAAGCCTGGTGCTAATTTCAGCGGCTTGTATCTTATTCTTATTCTTCTATTTTCCAGCTCTTATTTTCATTCATCATTGACTTTGCCACGTCTGTAACAACCAGACTTTACCGAAACGTTTCCAGCATGGAAGTGACAGTGAGTAGAAAAATGCCAGGCTTCTGTTTGACAACAGTAGCCCAGCCATTCAGTCTGGCCAGAACAAACCTGGCATTTATTCTAACCAGGACAAGTCTGGCCTTCCTCCTTCTACCCATGATCACTACTACCTGTGCCAGTCAAGCTGAAGTGGTGCAAACATCACTGGGGCCCATTCAAGGGTTGAGAAAAACCTGTTCAGGGAAAACTTGTGGATGTGTATTACAGCGTCCCCTTTGCCAGGCCCCCTGTGGGAGAACTTCGCTTCAAGCGTCCAGAGCCTGCTGATCCATGGACTGAAATCAAGTCCACAGTCACCAAACCAAAAGCCTGCTTTCAGACCATTGACACGGCGTTTGGCCAGTTTCCTGGGGTGGCCATGTGGAATCCCAACACTGCCATGAGTGAGGACTGTCTCTATCTGAACGTCTGGGTTCCCAGGGGGTTTGAATCCAAACCCAGAGCCACCATGGTGTGGATCTATGGAGGAGGATTCTATTCAGGATCTTCTGCACTGGACGTGTATGATGGCTCCAAGTTGGCGGTCAGCCAGAACGTGATCGTGGCGTCCATGAACTACCGCCTGGGTCCCCTGGGCTTTCTCTACACCGCCACACTGGATGCTCCAGGAAACCAGGGTCTGCTGGACCAGTCACTGGCCTTGAAGTGGATCTATGAGAATGTGGTCAGATTTGGAGGTCGACAGGACAGCATCACCATCTTTGGGGAGAGTGCAGGAGCATTCAGTGTGGGGTTTCACTTGCTGTCTCCTATGTCCATGGACTTCTTCACACGAGCCATCATGCAGAGTGGAGGTCTCATAAAACTCTTGCCACAAGCTGAGGCCATGCGACGAGCTAAGAAGTTGTCAGCGATGTTCAACTGTTCACAGACTTCTGTCACTAGCGATGATGCAGTGTCTACGTGAGGTCAGTGCAGAGAACCTGACCACTGCCCAGTGGGCACTGACTGATGGGGACTTGCCCATGAAGCCGGTGATTGATGACTTCTTTGTGGAGGACGACACACAATCCCTGATGGCCAGAGGCGCTGTCAAAGACACTGAACTGCTGCTGGGAGTCAACAAGGATGAAGGCATGTACTTTCTGCTGTATGGATTCCCTGACCTCTTCCCTCTCAACATCTCAAAGGACATCTCTGAACAAGATTTAAAGGTATTTGGGTGTGCGTGCGTGAGAGCAAGTGAGCGTGAGCACACGTGTGTATTGTTTTTGTCTTCAATTTAAGGTCTGTTTATATTCAGCCAATGTTAAGCAGCATCGAGTGTGTTTATCAAGTGGATGAATGACCGTTTGCGTGTATTAGCTTCAGTGCAGTCCCCCAGTTCACCCAGCTGCAAATGGGTACCTGCCTCTTTAGTTCAGGAAAATAAAGGAGCGAGGGAGAGGAGATGGGCGCTGCCCTCAATATGCTGGCCTCTAGAGAAATGATGCCTCTGATGCCTCGCTCCCCTACGAATACATAGGTTATGGGACACCTTTACCTTATACCTTTTAATTCATGAAACAAATATGGGCAATTTTTAAGGTATTCTACTTACAATAAAATCAACTTGGAATGCTCATTGAATAATTATATTTCAACAAAAGCAAGAAAATGTGATTCCTTTTCTTCAATAGCAGGAAGTCTTTGGGAAAAGATATTTTAACTCTCAAATGCTTGTCACGCCGCTTGTGCTTTCCAAACTGTGATATGGACATAAGTCTTTTTCAGTCCGAGTGTGTGCACGTGTGTGTGTGTGTGTGTGTGTGTGTGTGTTGTGTGTGTGTGTGTGTGTGTGTGTGTGTGTGTGTTCACTAGCTACTATCAACCACCCATGTTTCAACAATTTCTGGAATTAAAGGCAATCGTACAATGGGTGCAAGATAATTGAGAACTTAGTATGCCTTGAGGCTAGGTATGAATGTGTCAGATGTAGGCTTGTATACAGACATGCGTACTTATGTTGTATTTCATCTTATATTTCGTCTGTGTCCTGCTGTTTACATACCACTCATCCCATCTCTACTATCCCAGCCATACCCAAGTGAGTCACATCTTATCCCAGGACAAGGAGTCTACGAGAATTCCATCAGTATGAGAGCCCCGTGAGGTCACCAACACGAAGGGATTTGCGTGGCTGAGGGATCACTTTCATAAGCTCAGTGAGGTCTGATGTGATCTGATGTATACAAAGACACAGCCTTTTTGCCTCACACTGACGTTACTCTTACAGAAACTGTGGCTCAAGATTAATTGAGACATTCATCTGGAAAAAGCTTTCCCCAGTTCGTATTGGTAACGTTCTTCTTTCATACCCCTACCCCTTAATTCTGACCCTGAAGGCTTTGCCACTAGCTCACCACATGCACAGAAGTGTATTGAGAAACAGATTCAGGTTATGAAATAAAGTATTAGGAGTCACCAAATCAGAAACAAAAAATAAATGCAACAATTTCAAGTCTTGATGTACCATGTGCTGCCAATATTCAGACCCGCTTCTTGTGACACTATGATGATAAAGTTTAGAATTTATCATTTATTCTCTGAGTTTCTTTTCAAATGTTCCCTCCTTTTTCCCCAAGCACCTGGTGCACAGCTTCAACAGGAAGAGAGAGGCTTTTCTGGACACGGCTGTGATCAATGAATACGTAGACAGAGTGGTCCCTGCCCTGAGAAAGTCTTTCCGGGATATTGCCAGTGACATCAAGGGAGACATGAGCTTTGTCTGCCCGGTTACAGACTTGGCTTCAACTTTCACTGCCCTGAAGGGCCATCGTGACGTGTACCTGTACTCCTTTGAGCACAGAATGTCCAACAATCCCTGGCCTGAGTGGACAGGCGTGATGCATGGCTATGAGATAGAGGCTGTGTTCGGTTTGCCGCGACCCTTCAACTACACACAGGCAGAGCTGGAGTTGGCTGACAGAATGTCAGGCTACTGGACACGTTTTGCTGAGACAGGGTAAGTGGTTTGTTTGTGTGTGTGTGTGTTGTGTGTGTGTGTGTGTGTGTGTGTGTGTGTGTGTGTGTGTGTGTGCGTGCGTGCTGCGCGATGTGTGTGTGTGTGTGTGTATGTTATCTTTTATCTATTTAACTTTATTTCATCTCGATAATGACAAATAAGCTCTCATGAGATTTCTACATCCAGTTCTCAAGTGCATGCAGTTTTCTAAAATTTAATGTGGTTGTTTTTTGTCAGTGGCACACAATACACAGGTTTCAAGGTGTGTGCAAGATGTTTTGTATGTGTTTGCACATAGAACCTTGGTTTCCTGTTCTATCAAAGACTTTCATGGGAGTGGAGTCAGTGCTGATGCTAACAGTTCCAGGAGAAACTCTCCTTGAACAAGTTTCTTCATTGTAGCTTGTGTGTGTGTGTCTGTGTGTCTGTGTGTCTGTGTCTGTGTGTCTGTATGCGTGTGTTGGCAATGTAGGATGTAGGGGACAGTATGCAACCCTGTAATCCTTTTTATATCAAATAATTCAAATTGCTTGCCATTCCTTTAGATGGTTGCCTTCTAATCTGAATACAAGTTTGCGATGACTGAGACCAAATACTTTGGAAATCTCATTTCTACCATTGTAATCAACAGAAAGTGATATTACAGACAGTTGGAAGCCTACTATAGATAAAACTTGTTCCGCTTTTGGAAAGATAAGGCCAGTGTGTAGCAATAGGAACAGATGACAAAATTTTCAAAAATGCACACACACGGGGACTGGATGTAAAAAGCACATGACTGCTATTTCCATTATCCTCTACTAAAAGAATAAATAGATAAATGATAAAGAAATATATAAGTGACGAATGACTTATTTTCATTGGTTACTAGTTTCCTCAACAGTATTTGAAGCACAAAAAGGGTGTATCTTTCCACTTCCACTCCTATATGATGCCTGACAATCAGAAAACTCTGTTTTTACTTTAGTTTTCAATCTGTTGAAGATGCATTGATGATGATCAAAAGAATTTGCTCCAGTGACCTACCAAGATGGCTGTTTTGTAATTGCCAAAGTCTTTAGTATCCCCTTCCCTGTTGCTTCCACTTGCTGCGCCATTGGCAGTTTTCCCTATTTCTTTTACATAGATGGTGTAAAGCTGTTACACTGGACGTGCCTCAAAATCTCATATGAGACATTATCCATTCAATAGGATTGATCTTCTTTTTGTTGTTTGAATGACAGTTACTTCCCTTCTAGAGGCAACGGTTCATGGCCATGCATAGCTTCACTGCATATCAATTCACAGAAGTTGTATTGTTGGTGTCAAACATTTCTTTCTTTCCTGTAATCCTGTCATCTGTCTGATATTTGATACGTTTCAGTAAGAGTGTTCCTGTCTTTGTCATTTACACTTGGATTTTGGAACTGGCAGGCTACTTCCTTGTACTTTTTGATTTGCTGTAAAAATTCTTTCGTCTTCCTCTGAGCTTTTGCAACTGCTATTTTTAACAGTCTTTTTCTAACCAGGAGTGTTTGTCTTTTCTGATCTTTATTCTTACCTCCTATTTCAGTTTTCTGAAGTCATTCTGAAGGCCTGATAATAGCTCTCTTCTGCTAGCGCTACCCAGGAGGCATCAAGTGTCAATCCCCATAAGTATACCCCCATGACCTCAATGCTCAAAAGACCACAACAGTGCGACATCTTTACGAACTAAAGTGTCTGGCTGTGTGTGCAGCAACCCTACTCCAGGAGAGGCCCAGGTGTGGCCCAAACTGACGCCCCAGGATGCCCAGTACCTGAAGGTCACAGCACAGGGAGACAGCGTGGAGCAGGGACTGCACCGACAGCACTGCTCCTTCCTCTCCACCATCCTGCCTCTCCTGGGTAACACCAATGGCATTTCAAGCCATTTTCTTTGGGTTATAGCTCGCAAACTTTTTTTTGACACGAAGTGGAAAGAACAGAACCAAATATAAATTTGGCACCAAAGGGAGTTTGAATTTACATTGCTCATTTCAGCATAAAATGTTGACTTTAATTGATTTTTTTTAACAATTTAAAAATCTTTATTTTGAATGAGTAGTGTGTGCTTTCTTCGGTAGCTTTACTAGAGTTCGATAAAAAATTAAAAAAAGAAACTCAAAGTTTTATAAACCTTGATGACACAAGTTTTACGAGATCAAAGTATTTTATTGACTCGCTATCTTTTTGCCTTTTCAGGAAAACTGTCAAAAAGAGCTACACAAAAGACTTGCAGAAAAAAAACCTGTCAATATATTAATTTGATCATTTAAAATAACTCCATGACAGCCCAGTTATTATGGCCTTAACAAACATTCAGCCAGCCTACTGACCAGCCTTACAATGATGCTATGTTGCAGACTCCGTGAAGGAATCCTTGCAATGCCCCACCGCCAAGGGACAAGTCCTGTTGTCTTCTGCACTACTGGTCATCAGCATGGCGTCTGGATCTGCCCTCTGGTCCATCCCGACTTTTACCTAGCCCCTGCATCTTTGCTTTTCACCATGCACATGCGCGCACACACATATGTGCACACCAATGCGCATGCTATGCATGTAGGTACTGTACTTTCACACACTGACGTTTACGCTTGAAAACTCGCATACACTCGTAAATGTATGAAGCCAGTGTACCTGACAGAATATTTCCATCTAAGGATTCATCCAAACCCTTCAATATTCAAAAGGCTTTTGAGACAGTTTAACCAATTCTGTTAAAGACACACGTGCTTTTGAGAAATGAGCCGTTTTAATGTACCCAGTTATTTCAAGCAAAGCAGTAGGAATATTTATCATTGATTTGATTTGATTTGATTTGATAAAAGATTTTTTATAGGTGTAGTGCGATTTTGCGTATTTACCAGTTTCACTCGCCATACATTAGTCACAATCTGACCTCGGGGACAAAGTCACCATGTTGTATCCCAGCCTTTTGCTTTAAACATGTATTTTAAACCCAATCACTCATCCTGGCCACCTCTTATGATTCAAAACCTCAGTGTCTCATCCTGTCACACGTCTAGTATTTGAATGTGTAACATGTTTTCGTAACATTTTCCGATGTAAAAATCGGGGTTTTTTTTGTATTGAATGGTTTTTTTTTAATTGCAAAAGAGTAGCATGTTAACAGCTAAAAAGTAACTTTTGATACAATATGATTCATTATGTGGTGGGAGGTCACATATCGTTTGTTGCCTTTTCACTGTTAACCTTCAGTTTACACTTCTTACAACATTGTATATCTATGGCCTTATGTGTGCACAAGATGCTAGGATGCGTTGTGTCACACATGACCTTAGTTTATAGTCTCATCTGAAGGACTTGAGTAGAGAATTGAGCAGACAAGAGAGCTCCAAAGAATGCTGGCTGGATTGTGAACAGGTGGCGGCTGCTTTAGGGCAAGTGACTGTGTGGGGCTGTTCCTCTTTCTTTCTTCTCCCTGCTGTGTAACATCTGCGGCGCCTTTAACACCTCTGCATATGCACCAAACATATTTCATTGCATAGAGTTTTGAGTTTAAGGTTTGTGTGAACACCTCTGCCTTCAGTCGTTTTTTTCTGAAAACATGATAAGAAGTGCACTCTGTGATCATGATCCAAATGTGTGCAGTAAGTGGCTACCTGGTTCCAGATTTCATATCCTTTGTTATCAACACTTTCTGTGTAAACATGTGTATACATCAGGCACAGTTCGCATCGCAGTTCCATTTTATTTGTAAAGGGAACTAATGAAAAAATAAATGATAAGGAAGAGGTTGTGAATCCTCTAATCATGCGTTTTATGTTCGTGTTTAAATGTTCCAATGATATACTGCCATTATCTTTCCTCGAAAGACTAATTCCATCCTGAACCTGTAACATGCTGAGCGAGAGAGAGAGAGAGAGAGGAGAAGAGAGAGAGAGAGAGAGAGAGAGAGAGAGAGAGAGAGAGAGAGAGAAGAATCAGTTATAGTAAGAAAATGAAGGTTAGAACAAATGCATTTCAAACGAAATACTATAGTTTATATTATATAAATATATATAATATTATTTATATATATATATATATATATATATGTGATTTATTGTATTGTGTTATAGTAGTAATTTATATATATATATATATATATATATATATATATATATATATATATTTTATATTATGTTGATGTTGTTGTGTGTGTGTGTGTTTTTGTGTGAATTTATATACATATATATATATAATATTATTATATATATATATATATAAAATATATATATATATATATATATATATATAATACGTGTGTCTGTTTGTGTCTGTGTGTTTGTCTCTGCGAGTCTGTGTCTGTCTGTCTGTCTGTGTCTGTGTCTGTCTGTGTGTCTGACATATTTACCCGAATCATGCTTTTCATTTAAATAAAACAACTTGTCTAATGTTGTAAGTGCATTGTCTTCAGGTGATTAGGTGTACTCGATATTACTACAGTAGTAGTAGTAGTAGTAGTAGTAGTAGTAGTAGTAGTAGTAGTAGTAGTAGTACTACTACTACTACTACTATTATTATTATTATTATTGTTATTGTTATTATTATTATTATTATTATTATATCATTATTAACGTGAACACCAAGAGACCTTTTCAACTTAACTATTCTTTCTAATAAAAGAGACGGTTTTTTTTATATATTCTGTTTCCAGACCTCGTGCCGAATCTTCATATCAAAAAATGGTGGTAATTCATTATCTAACTTATTTATTCAGAAAGCACTAATTTCACGCATATTTTCTTTATGAACCTAGTCTGGACATACGTAATTGATATTGAGTCTTGTTTTATACAGTATTCCTCGATATCTATACGAGTTCATATCACTCCAATCTCATGAGGTGACCACAACAACGTCCCTGCAACGACTTTTTACATGAACCACCGACCTTAAAGTCTAAGACATTTTCTTACCACAAGCACAGGAATATATGGGAAACTGAAACTAAGGTCATCACAGCTGTCAGTTTCTTCCGCTTTCAATTGCTTTTTGCTTCTATCCATTTCATCCCATCCCAGCCCAGTTGGGGCCAGCTGGCGCTAACTATAGCAGTAACTGACCGCACTTGGCGTTGGTAAAAGGAAGGGGCATGCTATATTTATCACTCTTGACTGAGCGATGTTTGATTTACATGCTGTCACATACCAGATTACATGGGTCACCGAATCAGAGACACTTTTCATTCATTGCATGATGATCAATGGTGATGTAAAGGATGTATTAATGATGCTATTGCAACAGCTTTTAGTCTAGTTTGACAGAACTGAACTCTATTATTAGTATGCGAGCATCAACCGGGACAAAAAGAAACGTACACATGCAGACCTGTTGAAGTGCTTGCGCAGCAATACTCTTACTCAATACTCAGTACACGACATAATATAAACTGGACGAAGCTCAACTGTATATCACTTGTCCTCCTAATGAGCCAAATGCAAACTTGCTCCTAAAGGAGCCAGGGGGGGGGTAAAAAAAACTCTGGGACTTTCAAGGGATTTAAACTCATGACCCACCTGCCTGAATCCAAACGCGCTAACCACTGTGCCTTGGCAGCTGGTGTCATTCACAACCTTGTCAGCTGTGTAACAGCATGGGAGCCACGTGCAGCATCCTAATTAAAACAAACAAACCAGAACAAAAAATATTAGAAATATCAAAACCATTTGACATGACCGAAGAAAGCAAAATAAAACAAACCAAACCAGACAACCGACGTTGATCAAGCCAGGTGTTGTTTTTCTATTACGTCGTTTTGTTCACTTCCTCATTCCGCTTTTCCCTAGAGGCACGTGGAGTGCAGGTGTTAGCTGGATCCTACGTGTACAGAAATGAGAGTATGTGGGGAGGGAGAGAGAGAGAGAGAGAGAGAGAGAGAGAGAGAGAGAGATTGCATATATTTTAGTTAGTTATTCTTTTATATCGAGGATAATGGAATATGCACAGTCACGTACTTTTTCACATCCAGCCCCCGTGTGTATGTGGTTTTATGAACTTTGTCATCATTTCCCACCAGCACACAATAGCCTACTCTTTCGAAAAGTGGAACAGAATTTAACATGTGCGCCAGATGTTCTGGGTACGTTGGCACACGGGGCCTCGGTTTTAAGTCTCATCGGACGGACTATTGGGAGAGTGGAGTCGGCACTGATGTTAACTGGAGGGAAAAATATCCCCTTCAACGGGAATCGAACCAGGGTCGTCAAATTGCAAGCGCTATGTTCTAACCGCTAGGCTATCCCGTCCAGAGAGAGAGAGAGAGAGAGAGAGAGAGAGAGAGAGAGAGAGAGAGAGAGATTTTAATGTGTCAGGGCTATGAGCGTGCAGGCAGGGGGTTGAGGGGGGAGGTGGAGGTGAGTCATGCGTTATCTCATGGTCATAGCTTAAGGTTACACTTCAAACATAGCATGCTTAATTTGAAACACGTCGCAAAACAATGGGGTAGGGGACGGGATAGCTCAGTGGTCAGAGCGCTCGTTTTCCCCCAGTCAAGTTAAGCAGTGTCGAGCGCGGTTGCCAATTGGATGGGTGACCTTTTGCGCGCCTTAGCTTCAGTACAGTTCCCCCAGTTCACCCAGCTGTAAATGGGTACCTGTCCTCTTTAGGGTCAGGGAAGGTAAAGCTGAGTAAACAAAGGTCAATAGATGACTTCTAAATAAACACACACACACATACACACACGCGCGCGCGCGCACACACGCACACACGCACGCACACAAAACGTCATGATCGAAATAAGTTTGACAGCATGTTTATTTTTCTATCTGGTTGAAAGGAAGGAAAATGTGTGTGTGCGTGCGTGCGTGTGCGAGTATGTGTGTGTCTTTGAGTGTGTGTGTCTTTGTGTGTGTGTGTGTGTGTTTGTG
>CM060325.1:32498694-32511194 GCA_030674155.1 Stramonita haemastoma
AGAGTGCGTCGCCACAAGTGCAGCGCCTACCCATTATTTTTTTTCCCCTCAGGGATGGTGTCTAAACACGACACCTGTGTGCATGCTGGGTTTTTTTAAAATTTTGTCATCCACTCCTACCGGCACACAATGGCCTGCTCTTCCGAAAGGCAGAACGGGGTTTTAACGTGTGTGCAAGATGTTCTGCGCTGCATGTGTTCACATAACGGCCTCGGTTTATAGTCTCATCCGAATGACTCTGACATTCAGTTCGATTTTTTCGTCAAACTGGGAACAAAGGGCGAGGCTGGGTACGAACCCAGAAACACACGTATTACATAATTATTGGCAGGCGAACGTCTTAACCATTCTGCCATCTTCCTTCTCTTTTCTCTTTTTGGTCACAACTTTATGGTAATTTAAATCAAAACAAAAAACTATCTCGATACACTCCCTGATAAGGGCAGGGATCGGTGGCAAAAGGGCAACAGGAGTGCTTTAGTCTTGATTCTCTAAATAAAAGCATGTGTCTTGTCTTGTCCCTGTCTCTCTGGTTTCTTTCTTTCTTTAAACATGTTGTTCTTCAGTTTAATGTCCTTCCACAAAATAGTGATATCAGACAGGTAAGTGGTGGGGGGAGGGGGGTACGTGTTTGTGTGTCTGTGTGTCTGAATGCGTGTGTGTCTGTTTTTGTGTGTTTGTGTGTGTGTGTATGTGTGTGTCTGTGTGTGTGTCTGTGTGTGTGTCTGTGTGTCTAAATATGTCTAGTGCCTGCAGCGCCTGGGCTTTATTACAGTTCTTGATTAAACCTTTGACGCTGGGGGCAACAGCAAAGTGAGAGGCTGTATGACCAGTGGCTTTCCCACTTACGGAATTCAAATTTACAGCTTAGTATTTGGTGATCGACTTTGACTCTCTGACTAGGAGGCTTGACTTGCATAGTCCTTATGTGCTGCAGCCTTGGTAGCGAGTTGGCCTTTGGAGAACAACTGCTACCTGACTGTCCTGTTGTCTCACTGGCCTACAGAGTGGGGTGTGCTGTGGGCAAAACACCTCCACAATAATCAAAGTTTTACCCAATTTCAAAAACAGCGCTGCCTCCTCTGCTGCTTCGGAGGTCATCGTCGAACACGACAGAGAAACGTTCAATACAATATATCTGCATGCCTGTTTTCCTGTGTCTCGGTCTGCGTCTGTTTCTTGTATTGATTTTTTCATACCACAGCAGATTTCTAAGCTGAACTTTGGGCTGCTCTCCCCAAGGAAAGCATGTTGCCACAAGAGCAGAGCCACCCATTATTTTTTTTCTTTTTCCTGTCTGCACGTGTTTTACTTTTGTTTTCCTATCAGAATAGCTTTTTTCTACAGAATTTTGCCGGGGACAACTCTCTTGTTGCTGTTGGTTCTTTAACGTGCGCTAAATGATTATGTGTAATACACCGGACCTCGGTTTATTGTCTCATCCGAAAGACTAACAGCTAGACCACTCACTACTCATGGTCTAATGGAGGGGGAAATGTGTAACTACTCACTCCATCCATTGATGTCTATAGATGTTACTCCGGCAGAAGATGCTACTTGTGGAAAAAGCGTTGCCCTGAGGTATGAGTGTATGTGTAGGTAAGTGAGCGGGTTTGGATTTGTGTTCCTGCCTCTACGCTATAGAGTTGGAGTGCTTGTGTTTGCTTTACACATTCGTCTGTTTACTTGATTTGTCTTTTCTCCGAGGGTCGGATGTAAAAACGCCTTCAATTTATTCTACTACCTTAAAAAATAGAATTTCGTTATCTTAATTGTTATTCTCTCTCTCTCTCTCTCTCTCTCTCTCTCTCTCTCTCTCTCTCTCTCTCTCTCTCTCTCTCTCTCTCTCCTCTCTCTCTCTCTCTCTCTCTCTCTCCACACACACCACACTCTCTCTCTCTTTCTCACTTTTCTCTCTCCTCTCTCTCTCTCTCTCTCTCTCTCTCTCTCTCTCTCTCTCTCTCTCTCTCTCTCTCTCTACTCTCTCTCTTCTCTCTCTTCTTTTCTCACTCTCTCTCTCTCTCTCTCTCACTCTCTCTCTCTCACTCTCTCTCTCACTCTCTCTTAATATAAATATAAAGATAAAGAACATTGTAAAATACATATATATATACATATATCTATACAAACAAATGTCTACATCTGTCTATCTGTTAATCTGTCTGCCTGTCTGTCTATGCCTGTGTATATTCTCACAGTTACGATCCTAAAAAAGTGACGGTGATATTGTGGCTGATCATTCCATTGACACTGATGGGCCTGAAGAAAAGAGGTTTTGGGTGGACAAGGTGGAAGTGCATGAGCAGTTTAACGAGACCTCTAAAGGTAATGCATGTCTTATTCAGCCTCCGTCCATGTAGTGCGGAGTTGGGTTGTGTAATGCTGTGCTATACTTGGCCATTAATTTGTCTATCATGGGACTATTCCAACATGCCTGCCATGTTCTTGCGCTGTGAACTCGGTGAATGTAGCTTTAAGAATGTCTGCACACATGTGTACAAACCTCTCTCACATTCTACTAAAACAACGATCTAGAAACGAAATGTTAGGTCCAAAAATAACATGAGCTATTCATCAGCCCCTCAAACACAGACACAGACACAGAGACACACACACACACACACACACACACACACACACACACACACACACACACACACACACACACACACACACACACACACACACACACACACACACACACACTTGCTAAATGTAATCCGCGGTTATGGTGATTACTTCCCAAAAACAATTCTAACATGCTCTTACAAAAGTAACGTTAATTAAGCAATCTGCACAAGATAAGACACACTGACAGAGGCACGGGATAAACACATGGCTCTCAATGATGAGTGATGACTTTCTGTAGCTTTCTCTGAATATTTGTTTTGTGTCTTTGGTCACTGCATGCCATGAAGAGAGACAGACAGACAGACAGACAGACAGACACAGTGATGGCGTGGTGCAGCAAGAACACAGCAGTCAGTTTCCACATCCCCCTCCTCCTTTCAGCTACTCTCAGCTGCTATCCATTCCATCCCAGCCCAGCCCAGCTCGTGCTAACTATAGCAGAACTGACCACACGTGGAATAATGTCCTGGTTCAAAGGAAGGGGCGTGGTCTGTTTAGCTCTGGGCCCTGGATCCTTGGCTGAATCTGCACTCAGTCTGAAGTAGCTTTCCCTCATACACTGGAGCAGGGGCCTCTCCTGACGATGTTCCATCTGCAGAATTGCCCTGCAGGCTGCTCTGAGGACCTGAAGACCGTGCTGGGCCCTACGACAGTTCTATAGGCAAAGCCTCTTCAGCTTCATGTGTCCTCCACTGAAGTGGATCGGTGGTCTAGAGGTAACGCGCCTTGCCTAGAAAGCGAAAAGTCCGGGTCTAAGTGTGTGGTGGTCCGTTTGGGCCCAAAACTTTTCCACTATCCATTAGACCAGGAGTGGTGGTCTGGGTGCTAGTCTTTTAGATGATACGATAAACCGAGGTCCCGTGTGTTACACATCATTATTTATCGCACGTAAAAGAACCCACAGCAACAAGAGGGCTATCCCTGGCAAAATTATGTAGATAAACCCACTCTATTAGGGAAACAAATACAGTTGCTGACAGGAAAAAGAAAAAAAACATGGGTGACGCTGCACTTGTGGCGACGCGCTCTCCCCGAGGAGAGCAGCCCCGATTTCACGCAGAGAAATCTGCTGGGACATAAAGTGGTATAAAATAAAAATGAAAATGTCAGTCAGGATCCCATCAATGCAATTACAGGTGGGAGGTGTCAAGTTCTCTTGACAAGCCCATCTCCAAAATACCCATTCAGACTAGGAATACGACTGACAGGCCTGTGACATTATGCTGGGCCTGGTTAAAACCGTTGCCACGAGGCGTCTAACACGCTGCCCTTTTACTGCCAACATCTGCTTGCACGCATCGCTCACTGAGTGCAGAAAAATGCATACACATTTGTTGGTCAAGCGCATTCATGGCAATAAAAACCAGCTGCAAAAAAGACTAAAAACCTTCACATTTACTGAATAGCTTCATGGCATAACCCGGATTTGACACCTGTACCGGTCTTTTTTTTCGTTTCGTTTTACTGGACTTACCTTTCATGAACTAGTTTAAGTGCTTTGACAAATGCCGAGATGCTGTTGTCTCCCTTAAACTTGCCTTCCATAGCAAATGTCCATCATTCTAATTCGCTTTGTGCTAATACAAACTCTTTATCAGCCGTTCTTAACAAATTTCCATCATTCTAATTCTTTTTGTGCTAATACAAACTCTCTACTTGCCTTCCATAGCAAATGTCCATAATTCTTGCTCATTTCCTGCATCCCTCCACTATATGCACATGAGAACCGCGCAGCCCCTACTGTCAGGTCTGGCAGTTCGTGCCTAGCCGAGCTACTGTCCAGACGTTTATCATATCGCCTCTCGCTGTGTCGGCAACGCCCATCACTATCAGGAATCTCAGCACTAGCTATAATAGTTTCTAGACCTTGCTTTTCTTGGTTTGTTTTATTTTGTGTATAACTTGGGGTTGTTGTTGTTTTTTGTAGTGCTTGTGAAATCTATTTTTTGTGGAAAAGTTTCTGGGGAAAAAAAAAAAAAAAAAAAAAAAAAAAAAATAGAGACCCATTCTGTGGACTACACCAGTGACCAGGATTCGGTTATGGAGTCAGAATCCTATGAAGAACCACAAGCTGGCACCTCTGCTGAACCCTTGGTGGAAAGGGAGCCATCTCTCCGAGACATTTTTTCAATCATTCAGAACCTTTCCAAAAGAATGGACAATTTTGAAAGAAGTGCACCGCACACCAAGAAGAGGAAAATTAGCGCTGACGCTGATAAACCCCTCGCTGAGAATGAAGGGAAAAGGAAGAAGGCAGGTAGTGATTCAGAATTTGTCACCGACAGTGTTTCTGATAAGGCAGAGGAACTGGAAAAAGAGCTGATAGCAGATGCTACAGAGGAGGAGGATGACGATATTTTTGCTGAAATGGCATCATCTTTTGACGATAATGAAGAAAAAGGACCACCGGTCTCAGGAAAATTGGCAAAGCTGCTTGAATCCAGATTTGGATCAAAACTTCCAGACAGAAAGCTGAGGGAAAAACTGACAAAGTACCCGATTCCCGAAAACTGCGCATACCTGGGCGTTCCCCAAACAAACCAGGAAGTTTTTTCTGTCCTCAAGCCCTTCACTAGAAAGACAGACATTCGGATGGCAAATACACAGAAAACACTGTCAAAAGCTGCCATAGCCATAACCCTCTGCACCAACCGACTTTTGAGGGTAAGAGATACCATCTCAGGGCAGGATGCCACTACAGTACGCAGTGAACTGACGGATGCATAGCTCAACTTTCAGATGCCCTTGCCCTCACAGGTCACGCCAACCATGACCTGTCCCAGAAACGGAGAGACATGCACCGACCCTGCCTACCCCGTGAACTCTCTGGCATATGTGCACCGCAGGTTGCCATGACCCCAGATCTACTGTATGGCTCTGATTTTCACAAATGTCTAAAAGAAGTGCAAGAGTCCCAGAAACTCGGTCAGAACATGCGTGGTCAGCAAAAGAGGAGCACGTGGCAGCATAACAACAGTAGCTCTTTTTTAGGCCGGAAGCCGTGGAGGCAGGGGCAGGGGGGGAGTTCCTTCGGTCAAGCAAACAAAGTGTTTTGGAAGAAGGGTCAGAAAAACAGCCACCGGCAGTAACTCGATCTTTGACAGAACCGCCCCTCCCTTCTGGAAACAAGGTTAGTGAGTTTGAACTTTGCTTGCCTTCTTTGTGTGCTTATCTTGAAATGAAGCATGATAACTTTAAAGCAGGAAGCTTAAAGGAAAAGCTGTCGCACTGGAATGAACTAACTTCTGACCCTGATGTACTTGAAACAGTTGAAGGAATTAAAATCACCTTTGATGATTGCCCAGTAGACATAAAGCAAAGTTCGCAAAGGTTGTTTAGCAAGCGTGAAAACTATGCTGTTGACTCTGAAATAAGAAACTTGTTGAAAAAAGGTGTGATAAAAGAGTCTTTACCTGAATCAGGACAAGTTGTCTCACCTATCTTTGTTAGGGAGAAAAAAGACGGATCATTTAGAATGATTTTAAATCTGAAAGCTCTGAACAAAAATGTGGAATATAAGAAATTTAAGATGGAAACAATATATACAGCTTTGGATCTAGTTACACAAAATTGCTTTTTCGCATCAATTGATCTGAGAGATGCGTATTACGTCATAGCAGTAGAGGAGACTTTTCGGAAATATCTGAAATTCAGATGGAGAGAAAAACTGTACTGTTTTCAGGCAGCTGCTATGGGACTCAGTCCGATTCCCAGAAAATTCACAAAACTCATGAAACCTGTCCTAGCACGCTTACATGATATGGGTCACCTGATCACTTCATTCATTGATGACAGTTTGATTGTGGGAGAGACTGAAACAGAAGTTGTACAGTGTGTGGTAGACACGATACAATTATTAGACTCCCTAGGTTTCTATGTACATGAAAAGAAATCACAGTTCATGCCTGTGCAAGAAATCACCTACCTGGGTTTCAAAATAAACTCAACAGACATGACAGTCACACTGACAGATGAACGGAAACAAAAACTGCTGTGTGCATGCATTCTATTATTCAGTCAGGAAAGTACAACTGTAAGATCTCTGGCATCTTGTATTGGACTAATGGTTTCTTGTTTTCTTGCTGTGCCATTGGGTCCTTTGTACTACAGAGCACTTGAACAAGATAAGTGTTCCGCACTTAAACTAAGCAAGGGGAACTGGGAAAAGCCTGCTGTGTTATCAGCTGAAGGGAAGACAGAGCTAGAATGGTGGATTAATAACATAGACAAGCAAAAGGCTCCCATTCAGAGATCAGACCCCACCATTACTATGAAGACAGACAGTTCACGTACAGGATGGGGTGCTTGGGTTGTTGATACCAAATCACAAACACAAGGCATGTGGAGTGAGAAAGACAAAGAAGGACACATAAATGCTTTGGAGCTATTAGCTGTCTTTTTTGGTCTCAAGTCTTTGTTGCATGACCAACGTAATGTTCACATAAGAGTTATGACTGATAACACAAGCACTGTTGGTTGTATTAACAACATGGGTTCGAACAGATCTAAACATCTGAATGATGTATCTCAGCAAATCTGGCATTGGTGTGAAAGCAGAAACATATGGCTCAGTGCTGCTCACATTCCTGGTGTTGAGAATGTTGAAGCTGACAGTCTGTCTAGACAGATCCACATTGACACAGAATGGAAACTGGATTCAATGCTACTTTCTGAGGCTATGAATATTCTTGATATAAAACCTGTCACTGACTTGTTTGCCTCTAGATTAAATTTTCAGTTTTCCAGATATGTGTCTTTCTTGCCTGACCCAGGAGCATGTGCTATTGATGCATTTAGCATGTATTGGGGAAATGAGACTGTTTATTGTTTTCCACCTTTCAGCATTATACCCCGGGTCCTGGCAAAGATAAAGAAAGACAAAGCAAGAGGGGTTATAGTAGCGCCAACCTGGAAAAATCAGCCCTTTTGGCCAGCACTGATGAAAATTCTCACAGCCAGACCTGTCCTCTTGTCAGCCAGAAACACTCTTCTGACACAACCAAGTCAAAAGGAGACAAAACACCCACTGAGGAAAAGCCTGACGCTGCTAGTCTGCAAAGTGTCAGGGATAGATTCAGAACACAAGGCTTTTCTGAGGAGACTACCAGTATTCTCATGTCCTCATGGCGACCGCAACAAAACAGATGTATGATGTGTACATACGAAAGTGGGAGAGGTACGCGTGTGAGCAACAAGTGGATTCAGTTTCACCGCCTCTAGCCACAGCTGTAAATTTTCTGGCATTGCTGTTGAAAGAGGGATATTCTTATAGCGCTGTGGGCACCGCTCGTTCTGCGCTAAGTTGTTTTCTCTGCAACTATGAAGGGGCAACGTTTGGTCAACACGAACTTGTAAAAAGATTTATGAAGGGTGTGTTCGAAAGAAAACCACCACTACCAAAGTATCACCACACTTGGGATGTAAACATTGTGCTAAAAATGTTAGAAACGTGGGTTCCAGTGCAAAACCTGACGTTCAAGGAACTGACAATGAAACTTGTGATGTTAATTGCCCTTCTGTCGGGTCAGAGGTGTCAAACTATTGCTGCTTTGGACATCGACAATATGCTACTTTCAAGGGAAAAGTGTGTTTTTTATGTAAATAGATTATTAAAACAGTCAAGAAGAGGAGCCCATCAATCACCTATTGAACTCATGGCTTTTGTGGAAAAAGAGGCTTTGTGTGTAGTTCACACTTTGAAAGAATACCTGAAACGGAGCAAAGAACTGAGGGCTCAGAATGCTACCCGACATTTGTTTATCACTCTCCAAGCACCGCACCGAGGGGCCACTAGCGATACCATCGCGCGCTGGCTGAAGTGGACGATGGAGAGGGCAGGCATAGACATTACACGCTTCACGGCACATAGTACGAGGTCAGCCAGTACTTCCGCTGCTAAACTTGCAGACGCTCCAATAAACATCATCATGAAAGCAGCTGGATGGACAAATGTTTCCACGTTTGCTAAGTTTTATAATAAGAAGACGGGGCCAACACTGACCATGGGCCAATCCATCATGGAGCGTTTCCTACAACATAAATAAGGTAGGACAGTTTCTTGTTTACATGTGGTGGATGTGTTTGTCTCGAGAACACTGTGGCTCTAAAATCTCATGTGCATATAGTGGAGGGATGCAGGAAATGAGCAAGAATTAAATACAACAAAGCGAGACTTACCTAGTAAGGTGAAGCTGGTTGTAAATTCTTGCGAATTTATTGTAGACCGGAACGGAGTGCACATGCCCACCCCTAAAATGGTCTGCATGCATACCATGCAAGTAAAATGAAATGCATACCATGCAAATGAAACAAATACCACTTTGTGGAACTTTGATCTAGAACTGACAACAGTGTTCTGCACACCGTGCATCAGTAAGACATCCCACCCTTTCAAAATGATAATAATGATAACAATGTTTATAAAATATTTAGTGTTCCTGTTATAGTATGACAGTGTTCTCTCGAGGCTCTAAAAACTGACAGTAGGGGCTGCGCGCGGTTCTCATGTGCACTCCGTTCCGGTCTACAATAAATTCGCAAGAATTTACAACCAGCTTCACCTTACTAGGTAAGTCTCGCTTTGTTGTATTTAATTCTAATTCGCTTTCTGCTAATGCAAACTCTTTGTTTGCCTTTAAGGGGAAAAGTTTATTATTCAAATTTGCTTTGTGTTAATACAAACTCTTTATTTGCCTCTATAGCAAATGTCCATCATTTTAATTCGCTTTGTGCTAATACAAACTCTTTATTTGCCTTGCATAGCAAATGTCCATTGTTCTAATTTGTTTTGTGCTAATACAGATTGGCAGAAAATAATACAGCAGGAACAGAAAGAAGTATTGTAGTTTGAATTAATTAAGCTGAAATGCAGTGCTGCTGACTGTGCAGAGAACGACATCGCTATACTGCATCTAAAACAGCCCCTGACATACCGGAGGTGTGTCACTCCTATCTGCCTGGACGCTGACTTCACACCCAACGGTGATGACTGCATCATAGCTGGATGGGGGACAACCAAATGTGAGGGGGGGTTTTGCCTGATTTTCTGGTCACGTAACTGACTGAAAATGTGAGCTTTTAGCATGGCTGTTAGTTACATAACTCTGCATGTTTGTCTCAAAATGTAAGATTCCTTTTTAGAACGGGTTTCTAGTTACGTAACTCTATGTGTGACTGAAAATGTAAGCTTTTAATTTAGCTGTTCGGTTACGTAACTCTCTATGTGTCTGTCTGAAAATGAAAGTTTTGTTCAGCAGGGCTGTCTGCTTGCATAAATCTCTGTGTGTTGTCTGAAAATGTGAGGGTTATCTTTAGCAAAGCTGTCTGGTTACGTAACCCTTTATGTGTCCTGAAAATGTGAGAGTCATCTTTTGCAAGGCTGTCTGGTTACGTAACCCTTTATGTGTCCTGAAAATGTGACGGTTATTCTTAGCATGGCTGTCTGGTTAAGTAGCTATCATATCTGTCTGTGTGTCTATCTTTCTGTCTGTCTATCTATCTGTGACAGTCTCTGTCTCTGTCTCTGTCTCTCTCTGTCTCTGTCTCTGTCTCTGTCTCTGTCTCTCTCTCTCTCTCTCTCTCTCTCTCTCTCTCTCTCTCTCTCTCTCTCTCTCTCTCTCTCTCTTTCTCTTTTTCTCTCTTTCTCTCTTCTCTCTCTCTCTCTCTGGACTGGTGTTACTTGACGCGAAGCTGCATGGCCAGCCTTCAGTAAACAGTCCTAAAATTTGCCTGTGTGGGGGTGGTGTGGGGGGATAAGCAAAAGTGCTGGAGTATGTCAAAATTGCATGGGTTATATCGTGCAGTCTTGGGGTCGCATTCTGTGTGCTGAAGATGGCCAAAGTGAAAGCCCACAAGGGCAGCGACTGCAGGAAAGAGTTTGCTATCAGCAGAGAACACTACTTCACAAACACCACCACTCAGCTGTGTGCAGGCTACATTCAAGGGGGAACGGATCCTTGCCAGGTGGGTGTGTATGGCACATCTGCGTTGTTTATATTAAATTGTGTGTGTGTGTGTGTGTGTGTGTGTGTGTGTGTGTGTGTGTGTGTGTGTATGTGAGAGAGAGAGTGTGTGTGTGGTGTGTGTGTGTGTGCGTGTGTGTGTGTGTGTGTGTGTGTGTGTGTGTGTGTGTGTGTGTGTGTGTGTGTGTGTGTGTGTGTGTGTGTGTGTGTGTGTGTGTGGAGAGAGAGAGAGAGGGGGGGGGGGGTGGCTGGTTGTATGTGTATGTATGTGTGTTTGGGTTTATTAATTTTTATTTATTCATTCTTTCTTTTATTTCGAGAATAATGGGATAAGCACTCATGTGCTTTTTTACATCCAATCCCCGTGTGTATGCAGTTTTGTAAATTTGGTCATCCATTCCCACTGGCACACAATGGTCTGCTCTTCTGAAGGCGGAATGGGTTTTATCGTGTGTGCAAGATTTTCTGCCTTCGTTCGCACACGGGACTTCGGTTTATAGTCTCATCTGCAGAACGTTTGTGGGGAGCAGAGTTGGTACTGATGTTAACTCCAGAGGAAAAATCCTCTTGAACAAGATTCGAACCCTGGTCAGCAGATCACAAGCCCATCACTCTGACAACCAGGCCTGTGTGTTGGTACATGGGACTTCTTTCTACTCTCGTCCAACAGAATGCAGGTAAGTAGAGTAAGAAACACCGGTAACTCCAGGATAAAAATCCCTATAGACAGACACGTCAGAAACACCGGTAACTCCAGGATAAAAATCCCTATAAACAGACACGTCAGAAACACCGGTAACTCCAGGATAAAAATTCCTATAGACAGACACGTCAGAAACACCGGTAACTCCAGGATAAAAATCCCTATAGACAGACACGTCAGAAACACCGGTAACTCCAGGATAAAAATCCCTATAGACAGACACGTCAGAAACACCGGTAACTCCAGGATAAAAATCCCTATAGACAGACACGTCAGAAACACCGGTAACTCCAGGATAAAAATCCCTATAGACAGACACGTCAGAAACACCGGTAACTCCAGGATAAAAATCCCTATAGACAGACACGTCAGAAACACCGGTAACTCCAGGATAAAAATCCCTATAAACAGACACGTCAGCAGAGACTGAAACTCCAGCCCTGTCCTGACCCCTTCTATGCGCTGCTAGGATTTTGTCAGGTTGTAATGTTGTGACACATGACTGGAACAATAACACAAAAGCTGACTCACTAGGATTTAATCAGGTTGTAATGCTGTGACACATTACTGGAACAATAACTCAAAAGCTGAATCACTAGGATTTAGTCAGGTTGTAATGCTGTGACACATTACTGGAACAATAACTCAAAAGCTGAATCACTAGGATTTAGTCAGGTTGTAATGCTGTGACACATTACTGGAACAATAACACAAAAGCTGAATCACTAGGATTTAGTCCGGTTGTAATGCTGTGATACATTACTGGAACAATAAAACTGGAACTCCAACCCTGCCCTGACCACATATCCACGATGTAAAGATGATAGCTTAGAAAGTTTCTTCTACTGTAATAACTTACTAGAAGCATTAAAACTAAAGAACAGAACCCACAAGAATCAAAACCCTGAAGGCTTCACGCATTGTCACAGGGCGATTCTGGTGGCCCCCTGGTGTATTGGAAGGACGGTCGCTACGTGCAGACGGGCATGGTGTCGTACGGCGATGCCTGTGGCTGGGCCAATGCCCCAACTGTCTACACCAACGTGCCCTTTTTCCTCCACTGGATTCAGAACAAGATCAAGGCCTAATCCCCAGCATGTCCACTTTTCGCCAATTATTGTTCTGTAGCTGTCAGTGTGTCTGTTTTTTCTAGCATTTGGCAATATCTCTCTGATTTGTATAGATATCAGTATATCTGTTGACTC
>CM060325.1:32521194-32553694 GCA_030674155.1 Stramonita haemastoma
AAAATAAGCACATAGATTATGTATTTTATCATTCTGAACATTAAAAACACATAGTACACTACCACGTGTATTGTTTTGTTGCTTGTGTGCATAAAAAAGAGAGAACAACAGAAAGACCGACACGACGATCTCGATGTGTATGCCTGTATAGGAATGCGAGTGATTACTGAATGGGACATCTCTTTTCTGCCAGCATCACTGAACTGCACTGCACTGCACTGTAGGACATTTTAATGTGCTACACTGCACTTCACAGCACTGCACTGTACGGTACAACACTGCACAACACTGCACTGCACGTCACTTCATTGCACAACACTGCACTGCACTTCATTGCACTGTACCGCACTGAACTGCATTCCAGCACAATACAGAACAGAACAGTAGAATGCAATACAATACTATACAAAACAGAACAAGACAATACTATGCAAACAGAATTATAACACAGTACAAAACATATTGAGGGGGTGGGTTAGCTAAGTGGTCAGAGTACTCGCTTTCCCCAAGTCAAGTTAAGCAGCGTCGAGCATGGTTACCAGCTGGATGGGTGACAGTTTGCGCGCCTTGGCTTCAGTACAGTCCCCCCAGTTTATCCAGCTGTAAATGGGTACCTGCCCTCTTTAGGGTCAGGGAAGGTAAACCAGCGAGGGAGAGGAGATGGGCGCCGCCCTCAATATGCTGGCCCCTAGAGAAGCTGAGGTCTCTGATGCCTCGCTCCCCTACGCCCAACTAGGTTATATGACACATTTACCTTTACCTTACCTTTTACAAAGCATAAAAAATACAAATTACAACAAAACAATACAATACAGAACAATAGGATACAATGCCAAACAGAACAGTACAATACAATACAATACAATACCCCACAACAGAACAGAAGACGACATCATCATGATAACAGAGCACAGTACAACACCATCAGAAGCTCAACAGGAAAGGAGCGGACAGCATTACAGACAGACGCCTTGCTGTACAGCTCGTGCTTCTCAATCTTCTTCACGCCCAACACCTTCTCCTCAGACACGTTCACGTCGTAGTCCGCCACCCTCACCACCCTGATGTCAGGCCAGTAGCTGTGAACACACACACACACACACACACACACACACACATACACACACACATACACACACATGCACGCACGCACACACGCACACACGCGCGCACGCACACACACACTCAACGCGCGCACACACACACTCAACGCGGGCACACACACAAACACCACACACACACACACACACACACACACACACACACACACACACACACACACACACACACACACACACACACACACACACACACACACACACACACACCATGTAAGATATCTAAGGATGAAATAAAAATTATTTAGATAAACAGATACAGAGACAGAATATAAACTATGCAAATGGTTCAATGCAGTTGGATTTTAAGCCCATTTCCACAGGGTCGTGTACATGAACGTACGCGACCGTTTCTCCCCACCATAGAGGTAGCCTCATTCCGTCTTCAGCGATGTCTGCTGGAGATGCTTGTGTTTCTAATCAAGGAGCACTGACATGAATTACGGGATCTTTAACGTGCATATTTAATCGTCTGCATGTGTAAATATCTTAAAGGAATTAAACCACTGGCAGGTCTGCACGTGAAGATGACCTGAGAAATCGTGAAAATACTCACCCCTAATTCACCGGACGTTGCCAAGACCCATGGGACTCAGGTCAAGTGGTCTTAACCACGTAAACTTAAATCGTATCGGTTTATCATAAGATCAAAAGGACTTGCAAAAACACTACTCAAAATACTGTCCAAGAAGGAAGAAAAAGGAGCAGACTAAGGAAGAGATGGGAGGACAACATCAGCGAATGGACAGGCCTAGAAGTAAACAAAAATACTGAGAAATGCAGAACAGAGGAGAGGAATGGAGAGAACTGGTTGTCAAGTTTTTGGGGGTGCCTTCATTGCTGCCAGACTACGGACAGATAGATAGATAGATAGATAGATAGATAGATAGATAGATAGATAGATAGATAGATAGATAGATAGATAGATAGATAGATAGTAGTAGGTAGGTAGGTAGGTAGGTAGGTAGGTAGGTAGGTAGTAGATAGGTAATAGATAGATAGATAGATAGATAGATAGATAGATAGATAGATAGATAGATAGATAGATAGATAGATAGATAGATAGATAGATGATAGATAGATAGAATGATAGATAGATAGATAATAGTAGATAATAGTAGATTAGATAGATAGATGTATAGATAGATAGCTAGATTAGTAGATCTTACCACTCGGCTATAGCGTCCGTCCTGTTTTATTAACAAACAGCCTTCAGCAGAGCTGTGTCAGTTTCACTGACCAAGACATCAGCACAGCCCTGTTTGCCTCTTCGCCTCCCTGTCTCTGTCACCATCACACAGCACCTCATCTTCCACTTCTTCTGTCTCTGTCCCCATCACACAGCACCTCATCTTCCACTTCTTCTGTCTCTGTCTCTGTCACCATCACACAGCACCTCATCTTCCAGTTCTGTCTCTGTCTCTGTCACCATCACACAGCACCTCATCTTCCACTTCTTCTGTCTCTGTCCCCATCACACAGCACCTCATCTTCCACTCTTCTGTCTCTGTCTCTGTCACCATCACACAGCACCTCATCTTCCAGTTCTGTCTCTGTCTCTGTCACCATCACACAGCACCTCATCTTCCACTTCTTCTGTCTCTGTCCCCATCACACAGCACCTCATCTTCCACTTCTTCTGTCTCTGTCTCTGTCACCATCACACAGCACCTCATCTTCCAGTTCTGTCTCTGTCTCTGTCACCATCACACAGCACCTCATCTTCCACTTCTTCTGTCTCTGTCCCCATCACACAGCACCTCATCTTCCACTTCTTCTGTCTCTGTCTCTGTCACCATCACACAGCACCTCATCTTCCACTTCTTCTGTCTCTGTCCCCATCACACAGCACCTCATCTTCCACTTCTTCTGTCTCTGTCTCTGTCACCATCACACAGCACCTCATCTTCCAGTTCTGTCTCTGTCTCTGTCACCATCACACAGCACCTCATCTTCCACTTCTTCTGTCTCTGTCACCATCACACAGCACCTCATCTTCCACTTCTTCTGTCTCTGTCACCATCACACAGCACCTCATCTTCCACTTCTTCTGTCTCTGTCACCATCACACAGCACCTCATCTTCCACTTCTTCTGTCTCTGTCACCATCACACAGCACCTCATCTTCCACTTCTTCTGTCTCTGTCACCATCACACAGCACCTCATCTTCCACTTCTTCTGTCTCTGTCCCCATCACACAGCACCTCATCTTCCACTTCTTCTGTCTCTGTCTCTGTCACCATCACACAGCACCTCATCTTCCAGTTCTGTCTCTGTCTCTGTCACCATCACACAGCACCTCATCTTCCACTTCTTCTGTCTCTGTCACCATCACACAGCACCTCATCTTCCACTTCTTCTGTCTCTGTCACCATCACACAGCACCTCATCTTCCACTTCTTCTGTCTCTGTCACCATCACACAGCACCTCATCTTCCACTTCTTCTCTGTCTAACCCAGGAACAAAAAAGTTACAAGGCGTGTCCTGTGCTACCATCTCCGAGTCCACATCATTTTTTAATATTCAAGTATTTTAAACTTATTTCATTCAGTGATGTTGTTGTACACGTGAAACAGACCACAGCCATAACCAAAAAGACCAAACACAAAACAACTCAACTCAATTACAGGATAAAGGCACACAAAATATGCAGACAAGCCAATACACAAACACTTACAAAATTAATTCATGAATAAACTAAATCAAAAGATAAATTAAAACAAAATAAATTCAAAAAAGAAAAAGAAAAAGACAAGAGACCTCCATGTTCCTTCATCTTTCATGCACGTTTTGTAAAGACATTTGCTAATAGAATTGTCACAACAGGTATATTTTTTTTTAAGTTAGCAGCAAACCCTGGAGCATGAGGGTATGCATCTGTAAAACTTACTGTTGATACACTTACTTCATAGTGTTGATGGGATTGCAGAATGATTTATTGAGTCAAAAAATTGTTTGCAGATTTTCAAATTGAGTTGCGAATTTAGAATGCTTGTAAGAAATCTAATATTCAAGTTATGGTTGCAGCGTGTTGTGGATCACATAAAGACAGTGGAATCACAGACGTGCAGGGAGTGAAAGAAAAAAGTGTGTGCGGTAACAGCATGATCACCAGGACCAGTTTGCACGGGTGGCAAAAATATCCAGAAGAGTATGGGTCACTTTCCTTCATTTCATGGTTTGCTCTGTCCCCTTTGTCAGATGCGCCTTTGCCCTCTTTCTATCTCTCTTCACCTGTGATGGGCATTTATGCCTGTACATAACGCTACTGTTCTCAGCCAAAGGAATTTGGGTCTTAACAAGAAAACAGTTCGATAGCTTCGCCTGCCCATGTTGAAGGATGACTGTGTGTTGGAGCTTCACTTAGAGAACAAACTGAGCTCTTTTGAACAGCTGTTGAGACAAACGTCTTGCTACTTGCCAAGCAATAAAGCCACTGATATATAATATATAATATATATAATAGAGAGAGAGAGAGAGAGAGAGAGAGAGAGAGAGAGAGAGAGAAACAGAGATAAAGAAACAGACAGATATACATATATAAAGATATACATATATATATATATGTATATATAATATATATATATGTATATATATATATATACGTGGAGTATATATATAGTATAGTATATATATAGTATATATATATATATATATATATATATATATATATATATATAGTGTATATATATATATGGAGTACGTATATATACAATATATATATATATATACAGACTGAGAGAGAAAGACAGATAGAGAAACAGACAGAGAAACAGAGACATAAAGACAGACGTACAGGTAGGGGTGTAAAAGCGATAAGCAAAAAGACAGACAGACAGATAGACAGAAAAGAGTGGATCAAAATCAAGGGAGACACAAACACAGATTGAAATAATGGAGAAAAAGAAAAGGCCACGGTTTGAAAGACATACTGAATGACAAGCACGCAAACAGAAACATAGACATACACACAAACACACACACACAGACACGCACACAAACAGGCAGATACACACACACACACACACACACACACACACACACACACACACACACACACACACACACACACACACACACACACACACACACACACACACACAAAAACAGACAGACAGACAGCGGCTTTATGAGCGACTTTAAGAAGAGAGCAAGGGCACAGTGAACACTAACGATATTGTTTGAATGCAGTGGGCAGCAGTGAGGATGTGGTTGCTGGAGATGATGGAGCCGCCACAGTGCACATAGTTGATGTTCAGGCGAACCTGCCAGGGAACCATGGAGCAGCCCTTGGTGGCCTCACCCCCCAGAATACGGCCCAGGCCTGCTCCCAGGGCCATCAAGGGTTCTCTCCTCCTCAGGGCAGGGCTCTGTCCACAGGTCAGATCTTCTGGCAGAGTGCCTTTACCTGGCAAAATAGGAAATGTCATGTTTTGTTAGAGAGCGAGGAATGGATGGAGTACGTAAAAACACAGGCATATTCATATAGTTTTGTATGTGAGAATGTAAACCCTTTTTTACTGTATTTTTCTATTTAAAAAATCCCTCATCTGCATTTTTGATAATCATAAGTTGGCATTTGATGTCGTTTAAATGTCATGACAACTTTGAAACTAAGTCAGTTGGGTACACTTTCCAAACAACCATTCGCAAACCATAAACATGACTACCTGACACTTTGGTACAACCCATATACCCATGCAAACATACTTTGGTATAGCTGCAAGGAGACATATCCTTTTCAGGCCTTATTTTACGTGCGTGTAAAATTGAAACAAACAATCGTTTTGAAGAACTTCTGAAAGAACAAACTGAAAGTGACACTCCGCCAGAAGAAATCTGGAATGACATGAAGAAAGTGTATCCAGAGGCTGCCCCAAAAATAACTCAGCAAAGAAGAAAATGTATTCAGAGGCTGCCCCCCAAAAAAGCTCTGCAAAGAAGAAAATGTATTCAGAGGCTGCCCCCAAAAAAGCTCTGAAAGAAGAAAATGTATTCAGAGCTGCCCCCCAAAAAAGCTCTGCAAAGAAGAAAGGAAACAAATCAACCAAAACACTTCATTAGTGATGGGATTTTTATTTTTGTTAAAGAAAAGAAAAAAGTCAGAAAAGAAAACACAAACAATGACAACAGAAAAGGTTTTTTTAAAGAGATAAGAACTAAGATCATTAAAGATTTTTTAAAATCTATGGTTAGAAGATGAATGTTAAAAAAAACACTTGCAAGTGCCCAGAGAAAGATTAAAAAGAATCCTATAAAATCACAAAAAGTATACAAGTAATCAATCAGTTCAAAATAGGAAGCCAAAATGACAAAGGTGGGAAAACTCTCGAGGAAATGAGTTCAATATGAAGCCTGTGGCATAGATAGGGAAAAGAACTGCCTTACACCGCAATATCTCTACTGATGAACTGACACACAATGTAGATCCGCAAGAGCTTGAACCTTTGCCACTAAAGGAAGACCTTACTGATGCCATCTTTCATCTCATGGTTTTGGGGGTGTTTTTTCTTTCACTATTTCTTCTTCTCTCTTTCTTTTAATTATTTTCTTTCTTGTCTCTTCTTTGTTTCTTTTGGGTTTTTTCTCTTTTTTGTACACATTATGCCACAAATCCGCCTTCTAGTTTTGCATTAGCAGTTGTGGGCAGCAGTGGTAAAGACTTACTTGTCATAAACCGGCATTCCGGCAGTGTGGCCAAGAGCAGCAGGATGCTGACGGCAGTCCTCATGGTGTTGTGGTGAGTCAGTTCTCTCCTGTCTCCTCCCTCTGGCTGCTCACTGATCTACAGATTAATTGATTGATTGATTGATTGATTGATTGATTGATTGATTGATTAATTGATTGATTGATTGATTGATGATGGATGGATTCATTCATTCATTCATTCATTCATTCATTCATTCATTTACTCTTTTATCTAGAGGATAATGGAATAAGCAGTCGTGTGTTTTTTTACATCCAGTCCCCGTGTGTGTGCAGAATTGTAACTTTTGTCATCCGTTCCCACCGGCACACAATAGCCTACTCTTTCGAAAAGTGGAAGTGGTTTTAACGTATGCGCAAGATGTTCTGCGTGCGTTCGCACACGGGACCTTGATAGCGGCCAGCTGTGGTGTGGTGATCCTGGTTGGCTGACGGCGTGCTGGTTTTAGTGAGATGTACACGTTTCTTTTCCTTCTTATACACCACGTTGTCTCCGCGGAAAAAAACAACTGCATTAAAAAAATTTCCTATCAGGTTTTGTCCACGTGTATGCATTCATGTGAGATGTGTGGGTGGGTGTCAACACACACATATACACATAAACACACACTCTCTCTCTCTCTCTCTCTCTCCTCTCTCTCTCTTCCTCTCTCTCTCTCTCTCTCTCTCTCTCTCTCTCTCTCTCTCCTCTCTCTCTCTCTCTCTCCTCTCTCTCTCCCACACACACACACACACACACACACACACACACACACACACACACACACACACACACACACACATTATTATCCTTTTTTCACACAGGCAAACAAATACATACAGACAAACATATTGCAAAGCTGATATATATTTTAAGTTGCCGTCCTGTGCTCTCTTTTTTTGCCTGTCCTCACCTGGGACATGACCGAAACAATCCTGCCCCACAGTATGTATCCCAAATCCAATATCTACCTATGAGGTCAATAAAGTCATCATTTGAAACAGTGAAGTTAGTTGTTTTCTGACCGTCTGCCTCCGACACTGTCATTCAGACACTGTGTCTTGTGAAGTGATTGACACATGGCACTGACACATTCAGACACTGTGCCTTGTGAAGTCACTGACACATGGCACTGACACATTCAGACACTGTGTCTTGTGGAGTCACTGACACATGGCACTGACACTTTCAGACACTGTGTCTTGTGAAGTGATTGACACATGGCACTGACACATTCAGACACTGTGTCTTGTGAAGTCACTGACACACGGCACTGACACATTCAGACACAGTGTCTTGTGAAGTCACTGACACATGGCACTGACACATTCAGACACTGTGTCTTGTGAAGTCACTGACACGTGGCACTGACACATTCAGACACTGTGTCTTGTGATGTCACTGACACATTCAGACACTGTGTCTTGTACAGTCACTGACACCTGCAGACACTGTGTGACTATGTGCCCGTACCACTCCAGGTTAAATCTTTTTACTGAGGTCAGGTGCCCTTCATATGACCCAGTGTTATTCTTAGTTGGGTTGTTGTTTTTTTTACTTCCTCGTAGGTTGCGATCTCTGTATGAGATACCAAGAACTTTGTGAAAGTATTTAATCTCCATAACCTACATCTTTTTTCCATGTTTGCTAACATAGTCTACATTTTACACGCACACGAAAAATGCGGACATGACCAAGGGAAGCATCAGCCTGATCATGAAGCCAATTACAATGTCCTTCTGGCTCCAGATGACTTGTTAGTTTGGTCATTGATCTGGGCTATTCTGATGAGCGCTTCGAGTTTCGATCGACATCCGTTATTATCGCTCTCAAATATACAAATTTGTGGACTGTGTCCTGTTGTTGTTGTCTATGGTAATGTCAGTTCCGACGCCATTGGTGATATTTGTCCTTAGCTCTCCCCTAATCCACATGCCATGTGCCGAAGAGGCTTCATCAAGGCGATTTACCAAGTTCATTAACCAGCTCTTGCTCTTCTCCAGCTCAGGCGTCGATGTCACCGGCAAATGATAAGCTTGTGATCGTCCTTTCTCCGCTATTGGCTCTTCATGGTCTTCAAGTAGATTAGACATCACTCTCTTTAGAAGACGTTAAAGAGAGAGCACATGTCCTTTGTGCAACTCAATATTGGGGTTTGGAAACATTTTCCTGCCGTTGTTTTAGCATACTGTATATGTCGCCTTATTGTAGAGGCACTCTGGAGTTCTCATCAGGCTGACATTGATGTTATACAACCTATTGTTTGCTCACAAAGCTGTATGCCAAATTCTGTTAAAAGCTTTTCTGAAGTTCACAAAGATCTTCTAACGACTTTGCTGGTCTTGTGTGTGCACTTCTCACAGTGTATCTTATTGTAAGGTTGAAATTTTGCTCTGCTGTGCTCTATCCTCTTCGTAGCCCATCTGTTCTTCTGTGAGGATCTCCAGGCAACAAGAACAAGGGGTAGCGTTTTTCTTTTCACTCCAATTTTCAGTTTGCGCAGAGAGTTATTAGTGTATGCTCCACTCCCCCCAAAAGTTATCCAGATGAGACTATAAACCATATCCCGAGGGCGAACACACGCAGAACATCTTGCTTACACGTTAAAACCCATTCTGCTTTTCGAAAGGGTAGACCAATGTGTGCCAGTAGGAACGGATGACAAAATTTATAAAGCTGCATTCTAGAGGATGTAGAAAAAACACGAGTGCTTATTCCATTATCCTCGAAATAAAATAATAAAAATTATGAATTAAAAAAAATATATATATATACATTCCATAACTATACACTACGCGTCTGTTAGAAGTCGGCCAGTAGATACCGGACCAACTGCGCGCATTAGTTCAAGAAATATGTAACTTCACCACAGGAGAGGTATGGGTGTTGTGACTATTATCCATTATCAGTTATTATAGTCATTACAAAGCAAGGGGCATGTTGAGACTTCTATCAAACTGAGCATGCTACATGTGCAGTGTGGCTTTATGCCTTAGCCATGAAATGACTCATGGCCCACTCCCCTGCTAGGCTGTTCCACACCTGTATACATGCATGGCCCTGACCTCTCTGTCTCTGTCTCTGTCTCTCTGTCTGTCTCTGTCTGTCTCTGTCTGTCTCTCTGTCTGTCTCTCTGTCTCTGTCTCTGTCTCTCTCTCTCTCTCTCTCTCTCTCTCTCTCTCTCTCTCTCTCTCTCTCTCTCTCTCTCTCTCTCTCTCTCTCTCTCTCTCTCTCTCTCTCTCTCATGATGACTGAGGATAATATAGAGGGAGAAATTGATAATGAGGGTGATGTGGTTGGTGAAGATGATGTCGGCGGTGGAGTTGTGGATGATGATGGTGGTGGTGATGATGATAATGGAAACGATGATCATTGATGATGATGTAGAGGGTGTCAAAGATGATGGAGGTTATGATATGTGTGATGAAAATGATGGTAGTGGAGATGATGTGAATGTTATACATGGTGAGGGCAAGGAAGATGTAGATTTTGAAAATGATTACGGTGATGACGATGTGGATGTTGAACATGATGATAGCGAGGGTGATGCAGATGTTACACAAGTGGAGTGGTGATGATACAGACATTGAAGATGGGGGCATTGATGTCCATGTCGATTATGTAGATGTTGAAGATAGTGATGACGATATGTATGTTGAAGATGGTGATGTAGAGGTTACAAAAGTGGAGTGATGATGATACAGACATTGAAGATGGGGGCATTGATGTCCATGTCGATTATGTAGATGTTGAAGATAGTGATGACGATATGTATGTTGAAGATGGTGATGTAGAGGTTACAAAAGTGGAGTGATGATGATACAGACATTGAAGATGGGGGCATTGATGTCCATGTCGATTATGTAGATGTTGAAGATAGTGATGACGATATGTATGTTGAAGATGGTGATGTAGAGGTTACAAAAGTGGAGTGATGATGATACAGACATTGAAGATGGGGGCATTGATGTCCATGTCGATTATGTAGATGTTGAAGATAGTGATGACGATATGTATGTTGAAGATGGTGATGTAGAGGTTACAAAAGTGGAGTGATGATGATACAGACATTGAAGATGGGGGCATTGATGTCCATGTCGATTATGTAGATGTTGAAGATAGTGATGACGATATGTATGTTGAAGATGGTGATGTAGAGGTTACAAAAGTGGAGTGATGATGATACAGACATTGAAGATGGGGGCATTGATGTCCATGTCGATTATGTAGATGTTGAAGATAGTGATGACGATATGTATGTTGAAGATGGTGATGTAGAGGTTACAAAAGTGGAGTGATGATGATACAGACATTGAAGATGGGGGCATTGATGTCCATGTCGATTATGTAGATGTTGAAGATAGTGATGACGATATGTATGTTGAAGATGGTGATGTAGAGGTTACAAAAGTGGAGTGATGATGATACAGACATTGAAGATGGGGCATTGATGTCCATGTCGATTATGTAGATGTGAAGATAGTGATGACGATATGTATGTTGAAGATGGTGATGTAGAGGTTACAAAAGTGGAGTGATGATGATACAGACATTGAAGATGGGGGCATTGATGTCCATGTCGATTATGTAGATGTTGAAGATAGTGATGACGATATGTATGTTGAAGATGGTGATGTAGAGGTTACAAAAGTGGAGTGATGATGATACAGACATTGAAGATGGGGGCATTGATGTCCATGTCGATTATGTAGATGTGAAGATAGTGATGACGATATGTATGTTGAAGATGGTGATGTAGAGGTTACAAAAGTGGAGTGATGATGATACAGACATTGAAGATGGGGCATTGATGTCCATGTCGATTATGTAGATGTTGAAGATAGTGATGACGATATGTATGTTGAAGATGGTGATGTAGAGGTTACAAAAGTGGAGTGATGATGATACAGACATTGAAGATGGGGGCATTGATGTCCATGTCGATTATGTAGATGTTGAAGATAGTGATGACGATATGTATGTTGAAGATGGTGATGTAGAGGTTACAAAAGTGGAGTGATGATGATACAGACATTGAAGATGGGGGCATTGATGTCCATGTCGATTATGTAGATGTTGAAGATAGTGATGACGATATGTATGTTGAAGATGGTGATGTAGAGGTTACAAAAGTGGAGTGATGATGATACAGACATTGAAGATGGGGGCATTGATGTCCATGTCGATTATGTAGATGTTGAAGATAGTGATGACGATATGTATGTTGAAGATGGTGATGTAGAGGTTACAAAAGTGGAGTGATGATGATACAGACATTGAAGATGGGGGCATTGATGTCCATGTCGATTATGTAGATGTTGAAGATAGTGATGACGATATGTATGTTGAAGATGGTGATGTAGAGGTTACAAAAGTGGAGTGATGATGATACAGACATTGAAGATGGGGGCATTGATGTCCATGTCGATTATGTAGATGTTGAAGATAGTGATGACGATATGTATGTTGAAGATGGTGATGTAGAGGTTACAAAAGTGGAGTGATGATGATACAGACATTGAAGATGGGGGCATTGATGTCCATGTCGATTATGTAGATGTTGAAGATAGTGATGACGATATGTATGTTGAAGATGGTGATGTAGAGGTTACAAAAGTGGAGTGATGATGATACAGACATTGAAGATGGGGGCATTGATGTCCATGTCGATTATGTAGATGTTGAAGATAGTGATGACGATATGTATGTTGAAGATGGTGATGTAGAGGTTACAAAAGTGGAGTGATGATGATACAGACATTGAAGATGGGGGCATTGATGTCCATGTCGATTATGTAGATGTTGAAGATAGTGATGACGATATGTATGTTGAAGATGGTGATGTAGAGGTTACAAAAGTGGAGTGATGATGATACAGACATTGAAGATGGGGGCATTGATGTCCATGTCGATTATGTAGATGTTGAAGATAGTGATGACGATATGTATGTTGAAGATGGTGATTAGAGTCAGAGTGATGATGATACAGAATTGAAGATGTTGAGAGTGATTATGTGATTACATAGATGACAATGTTGAAGATGTGAAAAGTGGCATATGATGTACGACATTGAAGATGGGGCATATGATGTCAGTCGATTGAGAGTTGAAGTAGTGATGACGATATGTATGTTGAAGATGGTGATGTAGAGGTTACAAAAGTGGAGTGATGATGATACAGACATTGAAGATGGGGCATTGATGTCCATGTCGATTATGTAGATGTTGAAGATAGTGATGACGATATGTATGTTGAAGATGGTGATGTAGAGGTTACAAAAGTGATGATAGTCAGATGGGGGGGTTGATGTCATGTGATTAGAGATGTGAAGATGAGTGAGACATATGTAGTTGAAGATGGTGATGTAGAGTTACAAAGTGGAGTGATGATGATACAGACATTGAAGAGGGGGCATTGATGTCCATGTCGATTATGTAGATGTGAAGATATGATGACGATATGTATGTTGAAGATGTGATGTAGAGGTATACGTATTATGACGATGACAATAGACAGATCGTGAGAGGGTTGATGGTGAGGATGATTTCGTGGTGAAAAAGTTGATGTGCAGAGAGTGAAGATGAGGATGTGTATGTTGAGGAAGGCAATGATGATGTAGTTGTTGAGGAGAAGGATGGCGATGCTGATGCTATGTCAATTGTGATGTTGATGCAGAAGCTGAAGGTGATGATGATAACGAGGGTGTAGATGTTGAAAGTGATAGGGGTGATGATGACTGTGATGTAGATGTGAAAGATAACGAAAATGACGAAAGTGATGATGATGGTAACGATGATCTTCACAGTGAATATATGTTAAAAAGTATGATGGTAACGACGATATAAATGTTGAAGATCGTGGTGACGACAATTAAGTGTGCGTTGAAGATGACGATGAAAACAATGACGTAGACGATGAGATGATGATTGTGACAATCATGTAGATAGCAAAGATGATGATCGCGACGACGATAAAAATATACAGATTGAAGATAATGGTAGTGCACTTGATGAAGAGGATGTTATCGATCGATGATTGTAGTGTAGATGATGTAAGAAATGATAATGACGTTGACATACTTGCTACAGCTGCTGCTGTAGATAACGAAATGCTGATGGCGATGATTATGTCGATGTTGAATATGGCAATGAGGATAATAACTGGAAGATACTGAGTGTGATTCTGTTTACTTGTAGACTGATATGCAAAATCGCTCTAAAAAGGGGGGGGGGGTCTGTTTGATTTGTGCATTTCCTTGCTACAATCATGTTTTGTGTATGACCTAAGGCCGAAGTACAAAAAAAAACTTTTCAGTGTTCAGTGTTCATGTTCTCTCTCTGTCTCTCTGTCTCTGTCTCTCTGTCTGTCTGTCTGTCTGTCTGTCTTCTGTCTGTCTGTCTGTCTGTCTGTCTGTCTGTCTGTCTCTCTCTCTCTCTCTCTCTCTCTTCTCTCTCTCTCTCTCTCTCTCTCTCTCTCTCTCTCTCTCTCTCTCTCTTCTCTCTCTCTCTCTCTCTCTCTCTCTCTCTCTCTCCTTCGGATGAGACTTTAAACCGAGGCCCCGTGTGCGAACGCACGCAGAACATCTTGCGCACACGTTAAATCCTGTTCCGCTTTTCGTAAGAGTAGGCCATCGTGTGCCGGTGGGAACAGATGACAATATTTACAAAACTGCATACACACGGGGACCGGATGAAAAAAAGCACATGATTGCTTATTCTGTTATCCTCGATATAAAAGAATAAATAAATAAATAAAAATTTACTATCATTTCTCTGCCTACAACAGCTGCATTCAACGTGCTTGTAGGGAAGCAGAGTGACATGGACAAAAGACATAAAGACAACACACATGGCTTGCTCACTGTCCTGGTCCTTTGTTGTCATGCCTTCACTTTGTTCTTATTTCCTTTGTCTCAGATTTTCAGAAGTTTTGTCATCATGTTTTGTTTTGTATTCATTTTGTTTTATCTCCTTATTTTAGATTTTCAGCTGTTTAAGCATTTTTTTTGTTTGGTTTTTTTTTCGTGTGGCTTCCACGCTGTTCCACATTACAAATGTTGTAAATAATGCCAGCTGGAGGTGGGAAAAGGGTGGGCGGGATAGCGTAGTGGTTAGAACATGGTACTCACGGTATAACAACCCTGGGTCGGGCCAAGTTCAAACTACCACTAAGACACCGGTTTGTAGGGATTTTTCCTCTGGAGTTAACATCAGTAGGACTCCACTACCTCTAAAGTCCTTCGCACAAGTCTATAAGCCAAGGGTTCTATGTCTCAACCACGCAAAACATCTTGTGCACATGTTAAAACCTGTTCCGCCTTACCAAAGAGTAGGCCATCACCTGACGGTTGAAATGGATGGCAAAAACAAAAAAACCGGATGCACACAGATGTCGTGTTTAATCATTGTCATTGCCAAAGTCGGAAAGCAATTACCATCATGGTGGGTAAAAGCGGTCATGAGTGCTAAATATAACCATTCGTGAACTTCTGAGCTCTTGTTAGGGACCATTATAAATATTTATTTATTTATTTATTTATTTATTTACATATATATGCATCATTATATTTATATGTATACATATAAGTATGATTATATATATTGATAATGATATGTATGTATATATATATATATATATATATATATATATATATATATATATATATATATATATATATATATATATATATATATATATATATATATATATATATATATATACTTATTATCATTATCATGTGTACTACTACGTTTTATTGCGTACACTGCACCCGCTATCGTTCGGACAAACTTTCCTGGCTGCCTTCATCAAGACTGTGGTACCGCCACAAGTCCGACACCATGCATACCTAAGACGCTAGTAAAGCGTGCGTGCATACAGCAGAGCGCTCTCCCGGTGCTTTGGATTCTGTTACCATGCTCAAGAAGGGGTAGGACGAGACTCAAAACGGCTCTTTGTCACATCCTTTCGAAACGCGCCTCGTTCTTCAGGAGTGGGGGTGTATGCGCTTGTGCATGCATGCGCGTGTTTGCGTTTGTGTGTGCATTTTCTTGTGTGTGTGCATGTTGTGGCGGCCCTGCACTTTGCAGTGGTGCATCGTATTATTATATAGTATCATTATTATTGTGCGTACTTCTACGTTTTTATTACGTGCACTGTACCAGCTTTCGTTTCGACAGACTTGCTATATTCAAGCCAGGCAGCTCTATTCGGGGCTCTGATGTCGCCACATGTCCGGCGCCACGCATACTAGGACTGTTAGGTAAAGTGTGTATGCATGCAGTAGAGCACTCTCTTGGTGCCTGGGTCCCTGTTACTGTGTAAAAGTCAAGGTAGGACGGGACACCAAACGGCCCTTTGCCCCATTTTTTTCGAAATGTTCCTTATTCTTCGGTGGAGGGGATGTAAGTACGTGTGCATACCAGCGCACTTGCGTTTATGAGTGCGTTTTTTGTGTGTGCATGTGGAAGCAGCCCTGCACTTTGCTGTGGATCATCATATTATTGACTACTATCATTAGTATTATTATGTTTACGACTACGTTTTATTGCGTACACTGTACCAGCTTTCTTTCTAACTAACTCGATATATTTAAGCCAGAATGTTCTTTTCGGGGCTGTTGTATCGCCACAAGTCTGGCGCCATGCATACCAAAGATGCTAGTAAAGTGTGTATACATAGAGTAGAGCACTCTCTTAGTGCCGTGGGCTCTGTTACTGTGCAAAAGTCAGGGTAGGATGGGACTCAAACCGGCTCTTTGTCACATCTTTTCGAAACGTGCCTTATTTATTTATCTTATTTTATTTTATTTTTGTTTTAAATATAACCAATATGTTTTATATTATATGTCACAGCAGATTTCTCTGCGTAAAATTCGGGCTGCTCTCCCCGGAGAGCACGTCGCCACAAGTGCAGCACCTACCCATCATTATTTTTTTCTTGTCTGCAACTGTATTTGTTTCCCTATCAGAGTGGCTTTTATCTACAGAATTTTGCCGGGGACAACCCCCTTGCCGTGGGTTCTTTTACGTGCGCTAAATAATGATGTGTAAAACACGGGACCTCGGTTTATCGTCTCATCCGAAAGACTAGCACACAGACCACCACTCGTGGTCTAATGGATGGGGGAAAAGTTTTGGGTCCAAACGGGATTGAGCCACCGCACACTCCGACCCGGACTTTTCGCTTTCTAGGCAAGGCCCGTTACCTCCTAGACCGCCGATCCATCTTGGGGTGGGTCTATGTGCGTGCGCATGCGTGCTTGCGATCGTGTTTATGCGTGCGTTTTCCTCTGTGTGTGTGAATGTGTGAATGTGTGTGTGTGTGTGTGTGTGTGTGTGTGTGTGTGTGTGTGTGTGTGTGTGTGTGTGTGAGTGTGTGTGTGTGTGTGTGTGTGTGTGTGTGTGTGTGTGTGTGTGTGTGTGTGTGTGTGTGTGTGTGTGTGTGTGTGTGGTGTGGTGATGGCCCTGCACTTTGCTGTAGTGTATCATATCATTATCATTATCATTATGTTGCTACTACGTTTTATAACGTATACTGTATCAGCTATCATTCCGACAAACTTGCTATTGTCAAGGCAGAATACCCTCTTTGGGGCTGTGGTGTTGCCACAAGTCCGGCGCCACACATACCAAAGATGCTAGTAAAGTGTGTATGCATACAGAAGAGCACTCTTATGGTGCCGTGGGCTCTGTTTCTGTGGGACTAAAATCGGCCCCTTGTCACATCTTTTCAAAACGAACTTGGTGGAGGGGATGGGGTGTGTTGTTTGTGTGTGCGTTTTCTTGTGTGTGTGCATGTGGCGGTAGCACTGCACTTTGCTGTAATGCATCAATCATATTGTTGTATATTATCATTTTTATTATGTGTACTATTGCGTATTATTGCGTACAATGTACCAGTTTTTATTCCGGCAAACTTGCTATATTCAAGCCAGGCTGCCCTCTTCTGGGCTGAGGTGTCGCCACAAGTCCAGCGCCATGCCTACCACAGATGCCAGTTCAGCATGTATGCATCAAGTACAGCATTCCCTTGGTGACGAGGATTGTTAATGTGCAGAAGTCAGGATATGACAGGACTGAAACTAGCCCTTTATCACATCTTTTCCAAATTTTTGGGTGGGTGGGGTTGGCGCGCATGGGTGCCGGCTCGCGTATGTGTGTGCGTTTTTTTGTTTGTGTATGTATGTTGTGGCGACCCTGCATTTTACTATGGTGCATCATATTATTGTATATTATCATTATCATTATGCGTACTACTACTTTTATTGCGTACACTTTACCAGCTTTCCTTCCTTTCCGACAATCTTGCTGTATTCAAACTAGGTTGCACTCTTTGGGGCTGTGGTGTCGCCGCAACTCTGGCGCCACGCATACCAAAGATGCTAGTAAAGTAAAGCACTCTCTTGGTGCCGTGGGCTCTTTTACTGTGCAAAAGTTGTGACACAACGGGACTCAAACCGGCCCTTTGTCACATCTTCTCAATACGCACCTTATTTGGGGGGAGGGGTATGCACGCGCATGCGTGATCGCTTGTGTCTTTGTGTGCGTTTTCTTGTGTGTGTGCATGTGGTGGCGGTCCTGCACTGTGCTGGGATGCATCATATTATTGTATAATTATGATCATTATCTTTATTATAACAGTGTACTGCTACGTTTAATTGCGGACACTTTACCAGCTTCAAACTTGCTATATTCAAGCCAGGCCGCCCTCTTTAGGGCTGTGATGACGCCACCGGTGCCACACATACCCAAGATGTTAGTAAAGTGTGTATGCATACAGTATTGCACTCTCTTGGTGCCGTGAGTTCTGTTACTGTGTAAAAGTTGGGATAGGGTGGGACTCAAACTGGATCTTTGTGACTTTTTTTTTTCAAACGCACCTTATTCTTGGGGGCTCTGTATGCGTGGCAGCCCTGCACTTTCCTATGATGCATCATGTTTTTGTTATAGATAGATAGATAGATAGATAGATAGATAGATAGATAGATAGATAGATAGATAGATAGATAGATAGATAGATAGATAGATAGATAGATAGATAGATAGATAGATAGATAGATAGATAGATAGTAGATAGATATATGTAATGATATGATGATAGATGATGTATATATATAGAGAGGGAGACGAGAAGATGAGAGAAGATGAGAGAAGAGAGAAGAAGAGATGAGAAAAAGAGAAATAAGAAGAGAAGATGTATATATACATAAAAATATAATTGTGTGTGAGCGTTTGTGTGAGTTTGCATGCACCTGCGTGCACACCCCAATTTCTCTCTCTGTTTCTTCCTCCGGGACCCTCCCTCTCTCCCTCCTTCTCCCCCCCTCTCTCTCTCTCTCTCCCTCCCTCCATCACACACACACACACACACACACACACACACACATACACACACACACACACACACACACACACACACACACACACACACACACACACACACACACACACATATATATATATATACACACACAGAGATTTTATCCAGTCATTGTTGTGTTATGATATCTTTGCTTTAATTGAAAACTCTTGTGGCTTCTCAAAATTATACTTACTCTGTATTCCGTGATTATGATATTCATATTTCAAAAGCAGTGAAGCTGTCGAACAGTTATAGAAATCTTGGTGGCGTGTTCGTCTTTTTTGTAAGACTTTGTCAACGTTTGTGCACAGAATTGAAACAAAATGTAAACACATGGTAGTTTTAGAAATAACTTTAGAGTTTTAGAGATAAGCTAACTTTGGATGTGAACTGTATTTTCAATACATAGATATAAAATGTTTTAGGGACTGTTTAGTAAAACTTCGTTTTGGCTTACAACCAGTTATTGGGTGATCTTTCAGAAGAACTTTCAAGAGGAAAACTGACTAAATGTGTAAGTTGTGTAATGTAGTGGAAAATGAGGAGCATTTTATAAAAAGTTCTATTCTTTATGAAAATCTAAGGCATTAGTATTAGATCCCAAATGATCAGCCATATAGATTTCCTGAAATACGGTTCTCTTTCTACCATTCGTAAGTGAAGTTTATATGTTTTCAACGCCTCAAAAGTGCGGCAGAATTTTGTCAAAAACATTGAGAATTGACAAGAAGAATATGATTGTTTAAAGTAGGTCATTTGTTTGATTTAAAAGGAACCATGTTTACACTTGCCATGTTTTGGCAGTCGCCACATATGTCATGCGATTTTATTTTGTTTTTGCTTTGTTTGCTTTGTTTTTGCTATGCTTTGTCGACCCCATTCTTGGGCTGGTGGCCTAAAGAATAAATTTTCATTGTTCATTGTTCACACACACACACACACACACACACACACACACACACACACACACACACACACACACACACACACACACACACACACACACACACACACACACACACACACACGAGCGCACGCAGGAGGGCACGCAGGCAGGAAATTACACACACTTAACACTTGGAATACTTTTTCAGTGTTATTTATTGCCATGCTTTTCTTACATCGAACAGCACTGTCCAGTTTCTTTTCACTAATTTCCAGAGGGTGACAAAAATCAGGGAGGCAGGACATGGTCAACGAGGCATCGATGATATACAAGTTCTGAGACATATTTACATCTGCACAGCCAGAGATATATTGACATCCACAAAGTCAGAGATGCATTGACATTCGCAAAGTCATAAATACACAGAGATGATTGACATTCGCAAAGTCAGAGAGAAGTTGGACAGCTGTCACAAAGTCAGAGAGATTATTCTTAAAAGGCTATATATAAATTCAGAGGGGTTATAAAGATGCAAAAAGTAACAGAGATTATAAAAGATGTTTGTAAGCCAGAGAGATTGTAAAAGATGCTAATAAGCCAGAGAGATATTCTAACAAGTCAAAGAGATTGTACAAGATGCTAACAAGTCAGAGAGATTGTACAAGATGCTAACAAGTCAGAGAGATTTTACAAGATGCTAACAAGTCAGAGAGATTTACAAGATGCTAACAAGTCAGAGAGATTGTACAAGATGCTAACGAGTCAGAGATTGTAAAAGATGCTAACAAGTCAGAGAGATTGTAAAAGATGCTAACAAGTCAGAGAGATTGTAAAAGATGCTAACAAGTCAGAGATTGTAAAAGACGCTAACAAGTCAGAGAGATTGATAAAGACGCTAACAAGTCAGAGAGATTGATAAAGACGCTAACAAGTCAGAGAGAGTTATAAAGACGCTATAAAGTCAAAGAGATAAAGACGCTAACAAGTCAGAGAGATTGATAAAGACGCTATAAGGTCAGAGAGATTGATAAAGACGCTATAAGGTCAGAGAGTGCAAACGCTGCTAAAAGTCATAGCCAAGCTAGCATCATTAGGACCTGTTCCCGATCTTCCTCATAATCCAGTCATGGTAATAGGGCACGTTGGTGTAGGCAGTTGGAGCATTGGCCCAGGCACAACCCGCACCGTACGACACTATTCCCGCCTGCACGTAGCGACCATTGTGCCAGCACACCAGGGGGCCGCCAGAATCACCCTGTACAATGCAGTGAGGTTTGGGTTTCAGATTTTGTTTGTTTGTTTGTGAGTATTCGTTTTGATTCCAGTAAAATTATTTCCAAGCAAGACGATATCAGCAATTTGATACTTTCTAAGCCAGTATGTTTATGTGGTCAGAACAGGGCTGGGGTTTCAGTTTAATTGTTCCTATAATGTGTCACAGCATTACAACCTGACTAAATCCTACTGATTCAGTTTTTGTGTTATTGTTCCAGTAATGTGTCACAGCATTACAAACTGACTAAATCCTAGTGATTCAGCTTTTGTGTTATTGTTCCAGTAATGTGTGACAGCATTACAACCTGACTAAATCCTAGCAGCGCACAGAAGGGGTCAGGACGGGATAGCCTAGTGGTTAGAAAATTGCGCTCGCTATTTGACGACTCGAGTTCGATTCCCGGGGTGGGGGGGGGGGGGGGGGGGGGGGGTCCCCTGGAGTTAACATCAGTGCTGACTCCACTCTCCCCAAAATTATTTTGGATGAGACTGTAAACCGAGGTCCTGTGTGCGAACGCACGCAAAATATCTTGCGCACACTTTAAAATTCTGTTCCGCTTTTCGTAAGAGTAGGCCATTGTGTGCCGGTGGGAACAGATGACAATATTTACAAAACTGCCTACACACGGGGACTGGATGAAAAAAGCACATGAGTGCTTATTCCATTATCCTCGATACAAAAAATATTAAATAAATAATAAAATAAAGGACGGGCTGGAGTTCCAGTCTCTGCTGACGTGTCTGATTATAGGGATTTTTATCCTGGAGTTACCGGTGTTTCTGACGTGTCTGATTATAGGGCTTTTATCCTGGAGTTACCGGTATTTCTGACGTGTCTTATTATAGGGATTTTTATCCTGGAGTTACCGGTTTTCTGACGTGTCTGATTATAGGGGCTTTTATCCTGGAGTTACCGGTATTTCTGACGTGTCTGTTTATAGGGATTTTTTAAATCCTGGAGTTACCGGTGTTTCTGACGTGTCTGTTTATAGGGATTTTTATCCTGGAGTTTACATCGGTATTTCTAGACGTGTCTTGACTGTTTTATAGGGATTTTTATCCTGGAGTTACCGGTGTTTCTGACGTGTCTGATTTATAGGGATTTTTATCCTGGAGGTACCGGTGTTTCTGACATGTCTGATTATAGGGACTTTTTATCCTGAGTCACCAGTGTCTTGACGTGTCTGTTTATAGGGATTTTATCCTGGAGTTACCGGTGTTTCTGACGTGTCTGATTTATAGGGATTTTTTTAATCCTGGAGTTAGCGGTGTTTCTGACGTGTCTGTTTATAGGGATTTTTATCCTGGAGTTAGCGGTGTTTCTGACGTGTCTGTTTATAGGGATTTTTATCTGGAGTTACCGTTGTTTCTGATGTGTCTGTTTATAGGGATTTTTATCCTGGAGTTACCGGTGTTTCTGACTCCACTCCCCTGCAGTCTTTTGGATGACAGAGTAAAAAGAAGTCCCATGTACCAACACACACACACACACACACACACGCACGCATGCACGCACGCACGCAAACACACATACACATACACAAACACGTATACACGCTTGCGCGAACATATGCACACACATGTACACACACACTCATTCCCTTACACACAACACACAACCAGACACACACGTGTGCGTATGCATGCTTACACCCACGCACCTCATATCACTGGATGTGGAAGGACTTTGCATTAAAGACTATTACTAAACACACGCGCGCGCACACACACACACGTACACACATCCCCCCCAACACACACACACACATGGGTGTATGGACATGCACATGCACACACATACACACACATAACCACACACACATATACACATATACACACATAAACACACACACACACATAACCGCACGCACACACACACACACACACACACACACACACACACACACACACACACACACACACACACACACACACACACACACACACACACAAACACACACACAAGGGTGTATGCATATATAAGCACACGCACACGCGCATTACCCCCTACCTGACAAGTGCCGACTCCTCCTCTCTTGTCGCCAGCACACACCTGAGCAGCCTCGTCCTTCATGTAGGTGTCACTCAGCCCGAAAACTTGTTTGCACTCAGAGCCCTTGTGGGTCTTCACACGCAGCATCTTCAGTACATCCGAATTCGCCCCACCCACTGCACACGTCAGCACAATTTTGAACAAACTCCATGATTATATGGATAAATTAATATAGTTGTGTTTGTGTGTGTATATATATGTGTGTTGTGTGTGCATATATGTACATATATGTATATATATATATATATATATATGTATATTCTATATACATATATATATATATATTATTTATATATATACATACATATATATAGGGGAGGATAGCTCAGTGGTCAGAGCACTCGCTTTCCCCAAGTTAAGCAGCGTCGAGCGTGGTTACCAGTTGGATGGGTGACCGTTTGCGCGCCTTGGCTTCAGTACAGTCCCCCCACCCCACCCCACCCCCGCAGTTCACCCAGCTGTAAATGGGTACCTGCTCTCTTTAGGGTCAGGGAAGGTAAAGCAGCGAGGGAGAGGAGATGGGTGCCTACCTCAATATGCTGCCCCCCAGAGAAGCTGTGGTCTCTGGTACCTCGCCCCCCTACGACCGCCTAGGTTATGGGACACCTTTACCTTTACGTACGTATGTACACCTTTACCTTTACGTACGTACGTACGTACGTACGTACGTACGTATGTATGTATGTATATATATATATATATATATATATATATATATATATATATATATATATATATATATATATATATATATATATATATATATATATATCGGGTCTTTCTGAATTGCAGCACGGTTTCCATCCCCACAGATCCACAAAAGACATGATCTCCTCCCTCAAACAACCTGAGCAGAAATGTAGGGAGCATGGGCAGCCACTTTTCGCTGCCTTCATAGACCTCACAAAGGTTTTCAATCTGGTTCGTAGGGATGGCCTCTTCATAATATTTACCAAGATTGGAAGTCCGCCTAAAGTTCTCAGACCCTTCCGCGAAGACATGAAAGGCACCATCGTCTTTAACGGCTCAAGATCAGCTGCTTCAACATACAGACTGGAATGAAAAAAGGTTGTGTCCTGGCTCCCAACCTGTTTTGAATCTTTTTTTTTTTTTGCTGTGATGCTGAAATACGCACTTGGTCCTGCAGCTAAAGGTATGTACCTCTGAACAAGGTCAGACAGAAAGCTCTTTCACCTCTCCGGACTAAGAGCCAAGGCTAAAGTCCAGAGAAGGTGCCCGTATGACTTCCTCTTTGCAAGTGATGCAGCAGTAACTGCCCACTCAGCTGAGGACCTACGGCAGCTCATGACTCGCTTCAAATTGCCTGCCAAGACTTTGGGCTTCCCATTAGCCTGAAGAAAACACCTGTCATGGGATAGGATGTTGACTCTCCCCCAAACACAAGCATCAATGACCATGAAGTAGATGCCGTCCATGACTGTGTGTACGTGGGCTCAACTATCTCAGACACCCTCTCACGTGATGTTGAGCTCAACACAAGAATCGGCAAAGCAGATACCACCATGACCAGATGGACAAAGAAAGCATGGAACAAGAGCAAGCTGATTGAGCACACAAAGATCCAGATCTACAGAGCCTGAATTATGGCAGCTAGTCCTGGACTGTGCTCGTTAGACAGGAGCGAAAGGTTAATGACCCTGAATATCACCTGGCAGGACACGGTCCTAGACAACTTAGAGCGCAACTCCATAGTCTTCTGAGACTGAAGGCTGAAGGCTGCCAATATACAAATACATGTATATATATATATATATACATATATATATATATACTGCATACTATATATATATATATATATATATATATATATATATATATATATATATATATATATACTGCATACTATATATATATATATAGCCAAGCCAAGTATATGTATACTGCATATCTCAGCAGTTTTGAACAGACCACATAGTTTTACTCACATAGTTTTAACTACACACACACACACACACACACACACACACACACACACACACACACACACACACACACACACACACACACACACACACAACACAGAAAGAGAGAGAGAGAGAGAGAGAGAGAGAGAGAGAGAGAGAGAGAGAGAGAGAGAGAGAGAGAGAGAGAGAGAGAGAGAGAGAGAGAGAGAGAGAGAGAGAAGAGAAGAGACAGAGACAGAGACAGAGAGAGATAGACTGCCATGCAAATGCATCCAACAGCACCACACACACACACACACACACACACACACACACACACACACACACACACACACACACACACACACACTGAGGCAGAGACAGCCAGACAACTAGACAAACAGACAGACAGACAGACAAACAGACAGACTTTTGAGCAGTAGCATAAACAGACAGCCACAAAATCAAGAACTCACTTTTGATCTTTCCCCATCCTGACACGACGCAGTAACCTCCATAAGGAACGAAGGTAGGGTCCAGACAGATTGGAGTCACACAGTCGCTGAATGTCAGCGGTTCGTTCAGGGTCAGAATAGCGATGTCGTACACTGCACAGTCAGCAACACTGGAGGTCAGCTGGAATTCAGCAGCAGTAGGGTTTTCAAGTGTTGTTGCCTTACCTCTGTGTGAGACGGGATAGCTCAGTGTTCAGAGCACTTGCTTCCCCCAAGCTAAAGTTAAGCAGCAACGAGCATGGTTACCAATGGGATGAGTGACCGTCTGTGCATTTTGGATTAAGTACAGCCCCCCCCCCCCCCCCTTCCCCAATTCACTAAGCTGTAAATGGGTACCTGTCTCTTTAGGGTCAGGGAAGGTAAAGCAGCGAGGGAGAGGAGATGGGCGCCGCCCTTAATATGTTGGTTTCTGGAGAAGCTGAGGTCTCTGATGCCTCGCTCCCCTACGCACACATAGGTTATGGGATACCTTTACCTTTGTGTGGCCTACCTGCCCTACTGTTCCACGCTCTCATTCTGAACTCATCACACCTGCCATACCCACACTGACTGTGTTGTATTCTTCGGGGTCAGAGTCTACAGGAAGTTTATCAAGGTTAAGCCTCTATGAGGTCACAAGGGCCCTGCACTGCTGCTGGTTTACTTTTTGAAGTATTTAGTGGCGCTCACTCAGATGTGCTGATAAACTTATTATAGACGACAATATCAGTTTAGTCACAGAGCCAGACTGGGGAAGACTTCCACCAAAAGTGAAGACCATCACAAGGTCCCTCCAGCAACCCTCCTCCATAAACCCCCAGACGTCAAAATGTCGACTCAAGATTTTCAGGTGTACAGAAGTGCATAGCAAACTGAAGTTGTGGTCATCATGATTCCAGAAGAAACAAACAGAGCTCACACCACTGATTTAAGTCGGCTACCAGACATAAATCACCCCTTTAAAAGCAAATAAAGAGTACAATTTGCTCAGAGTAAGTTATACTATTGACAAAAGGTAAAACGTAAGGTAAAGGTATCCCATAACCTATGTGGTCGTAGGGGAGACCTCAGCATCTCTAGGGGCCAGCATATTGAGGGCGGCGCCCATCTCCTCTCCCTCGCTGCTTTACCCTCCCTGACCCTAAAGAGGGCAGGTACCAATTTACATCTGAGTGAACTGGAGGGCTGTACTGAAGCCAAGGAGCACAAATGATAATCTATCCAAGTGTTAACCATGCCCAAGGCTGCTTAACCTTAGCTTGGGAAAAGTGAGTGCTCTGACATCATACATCATACATCAATTATCCCATGAAAGGCAAATAAAGAGTATGATTTACTCAAGAGTAAGTTATACTACTGACAATCTGCAATAAAAGGTAAGGACGAAGAGAACGATAGGACCACAATTCAAAATGATGGAATTATTCCCTGAAGGGCAAGGCTAGTCAAAGTGCAGGAACCATTCCATGAAGGGCAGTCACGGAGTGTATTACCGCATAAGACAAAGTACAATAGTGGAATTCTGCATTGAAAGGCAATTACGAAGTAATTATACAAAGCTGTGGCTTAATTCTGGACGTACCATTGAAGGCAGTTAGTTTGCTTCGATATTTTATTTGTCAACCAGATAGTTAAGAATGCTCAGTGCACAGTTTTCTAAGTGCTCAGATTATCGCCTGCGCAATCTCAAAACACCTATTTAGCCTACTAGCTCTCTGCTTGGATCATCTATATTACACTCCCTACCCACATTCACTCCAAATAGTGCAATCCTGTTCAAACCTTTTCTGGTGGGCGGGGGGGGGGGCAGAAAAAAATTAATCCCACGGGATAGTTCAGTGGTCAGAGTGCTCGCTTTCCCCATGCTTAGGTTAAATAGTATCGAGCGTGGTTACCAATTGGATGGGTGACCTTTTGCGCACCTTGGCTTCAGTACAGTCCCCCTGTTCCACCAGCTGTAAATGGGTACCTGCCTCATTAGGGTCAGGAAAGGTAAAGAAGCGAGGGAGAAGATAGGGATGCCACCCAAGCAAGGTCATGTTGAAGATTATACTGAACAGACTGAAGCCACAAACAGAGACCATCATTGCTGAGGGGCAAGCAGGTTTCAGAGCAGGGCGTAGCACGTCTGAACAGATACTTAAACTTAGAACACACTTTGAGCGGTACCTTCAACACCAACAAGACCTCTACCACGTATTTATTGATTTTAAGAAGGCCTTATACATGGTGTGGAATGCAACTTTGTGGGCAACCATGAATTTGTACAGCATCAATGCAAACCTGACCAGAGTCATCAAAGAGGTGTACAACAAGGCCACCAGTGCAGTGTACTACAACAGCAACATTGGAAAGTGGTTTCGAACAAAAGTTGGAGTAAGGCAGGGCTGTCTACTTTCACCCACTCTTTTCAACATCTTCCTCGACAGAATCATGGCTGAAGCACTGGAACACCATAAAGGATCAGTCAGCATTGGTGGCAGAACGATCACAAACCTCTGCTTCGCAGATGACATTGACGGACTAACAGGATCAGAACAAGAGCTTGCCAGCCAAACAGAACACCTGAACAAGGCCTCTAAAACATACGGCGTGGACATCAGTGCAGAGAAGACCAAACTGATGACCAATAACGCCAAAGGCATTAGCACTAATACAGAAGCTCGAAACGGTTCAAAGCTTCAAGTACTTGCACATACAATAACAGTACTGTCAAAACTGAACACCATCTGGAAAGATAAAAAAAAAATATCTCACTCAAGTCCAAGATCAGACTAATGCGCTCTCTTGTCATATCCGCATATCTGTATGCCTGTGAATCGTGGACCCTGACTGTAGATTTGGAGAGAAGAGTACAGGTAGTAGAGACGAGATGCTTCCGTGGACCCTGGCATCCCCTACAGGGACCACTCCTTGGCATCTCCTACAGAGACCACGTAAGCAACGAAGACGTGCATAACAGATTCCAGCAAACTATTGGTCTCTACGAAAACATTTTTTTATCAATTGTATAGAAGCGTAAACTTAAATGGTAGGGGCATGTAACAAGATCGAAAGGACTTGCAAAAACAATACTGCAAGGCACTGTCCAAGGAGGAAGAAAAAGAGGCAGACCAAGAAAGAGATGGGAGGACAACATCAGCGAATGGACAGACCTAGAACTTAAAAACATTTTGAGAAAGGCAGAACAGAGAGAGGAATGGAGGGAACTGGTTGTCAAGTGTTCAGGGGTGCCCCCACGGTCTTAGATAGATAGATAGATAGATAGATAGATAGATAGATAGATAGATAGATAGATAGATAGATAGATAGATAGATAGATAGATAGATAGATAGAATACAATACAATACAATACAATACAATACAATACAATACAATACAATACAATACAATACAATACACGGGACGAAAACGACAAAAGATTACGAGACGGCACAACATGCAATGAACTGAATGCTCAACATGAAAGCTCCATAGTGCCTGCATTATACTTTTGGACAGATTGGTGTAGAGCTCATGAGTGTCCACCCTTTTGACACTGTAGACCTTCTGATCAGACCCGTACAGCTCATAGTCGGCCACTTTTACTTCCACGTACTTCGGCTTGTAGCTGTGAACACACACAAACGCACATGCACACAAACATATACACACACGCAAAGACACACAAACACACGCACACACGCACACACACACACACACACACACACACACACACACACATGCACACATGCACATTCACACAAACACAAACAACATAAACACATACACACACGCATACACAGACAAACACCCACGCACGCACGCACGCACAGCCACACACAGCCACACACACACACACACCCCACACACAACACACACACACGCACACACACACACACACACACACACGCACGCACGCACGCACGCACGACACACACACACACACACACACACACACACTTACAGAGACAGAGACAGAAAGAGAGAGGTGGAGAGAGAAAGGGGGGAGGGAGGGGAAGGGAGGGAGGGAGGGAGGGAGGAAGGGAGAGAGAGAGAGAGAGAGAGAGAGGGAGGGAGGGAGAGAGAGAGAGAGAGAGAGAGAGGAGAGAGAGAGAGAGAGAGAGAGAGAGAGAGAGAGAGAGAGAGAGAGAGAGAGAGAGAGAGAGAGAGTTAATTAATTATCTTAAGAGTTACAGATAGACATACAGACAGGCAGGCAGATTGAAAGACAGACAGACAGACAGACAGACAGACAGATAATTCGAATATCGTCTGCTCTCAAGCCCATTTACATGGAGAGGGGAAAGGCGCTGTGTGAATAATCGTTTCGAAAACATTATCAATGTCGTGTATGAACATCAGTTAGGTATGATTACAATGTCATGCAATATATCAACGTACAATCGCACCAGCAACAACGATGAGGTACGATTTAACAAAAAGGCCATGATTGAACAAATGAGGTACGATTTAACAAAAAGGCCACGATTGAACAAATGAGGTACGATTTAACAAAAAGGCCACGATTGAACAAACGAGGTACGATTTAACAAAAAGGTCACGATTGAACAAATGAGGTACGATTTAACAAAAAGGCCACGATTTAACAAATGAGGTACGATTCAACAAAAAGGCTACGACTCAACCCATCTCAATAAATAAGGTACAAAGCCCTAGGCTGTCTCAACACAACAAGGACGACATGAAGGACTCAGCACAGCCACACTGCTGCATGCACACTAACTTGACCCTTCGCAGGCAGTGGGCGGCAGTCAGAACGTGGTTCCTGGAGATGATGGCCCCGCCACACAGGCCGAAGTCGGCATTGACCTGCACCTGCCAGGGAACCATGGAGCAGCCCTTGGTGGCTTCACCCCCCACGATACGGCCCAGGCCTGCCCCCAGGGTCATCAAGGGCTCTCTCCTCCTCAGCTTAGAGCTCTGTCCACAGGTCAGATCTTTTGGCGGAGTGATACCTACTGGCGGAGTAGTGGTCACCTCTCTGGGCGGAGTGATCACGGGGGGATGAGTGACAATGCTCGGCAGAATGGGATCTTCACCGGGAAAGACAACAGGAGTGCTGTTGTGTTAGACTGGAGGGGATGCGATGTGTGCAGAGAGAGAAAACTAGGCAGAAACACAGACACAACTCCTTATGTGGTGTGTGTGTGAGAGAGAGAGAGAGATGTAATGCGTTTGAATGTGCGTGCACGCGCGCATGAGTGTGTCTATGTGTGTAGGGGGTCTGTCTGTGGACAAAGTTGGACAAACAAAAATTGGACCTAGTGTGCGTGGACATGTGCCTGAGATGAGCCAGGCTAGGCATGTGCTGTGGAACAATGAAGGATATGGGTTTTTGTCTTGAACATCTGCACACGTGACTAGCTCAGACCGCACGCTCTGAATTTATTTATTTAAAGTGCATAAATTTTGCTTGAGAGTATTTGAAAAAGCATGGAATTTCCATTAAGTTTTTTCCGGTTTTTTTTCCTTCTTTTGATTTTTGGTGAACATGTCTAATAGTCGGGGGGGGGGGGGAGGTTGCTTTGTCTACTTCAGGGTTTCAGCCTGAGGTAGCTTTGTCAGCTATTATTGTTGTCTTTGTGAACGGTGGATATATGTGACAAAACAATTCTCACTGGCTAAAGAATACAGCATAAAAGTCACAAAGCTCACAGCGATGTGAAACTTTCAAACGCCATTTTCTCGAAACTGCATCAAATCACGATAGCCAGTTCTGGCAGGCAACCCTCGTTATAAGTTAGTATTTCTTATGCTGTTCATTTGAATGTTGTGTTCAGATGTAAAACAAAATCTTGGCTAAGCAGCAGCAGCAGCATCGTCATCATCATCAACATTCATTAAGTTTTTCATCATCATCATCACCAATCATCATCGTCGTCGATTCATCATCATCATCATCTCTCTCTCTCTCTCTCTCTCTCTCTCTCTCTCTCTCTCTCTCTCTCTCTCTCTCTCTCTCTCTCTCTCTCTCTCTCTCTCTCTCTCTCTGTATTATGTCAAACATTCTACCTTCTGGTGTTCTGCATACTTTATCAAACACATGTCTGGAGGCCACAGCAATAGGTTGATAATTGTTTGTCATCAGTCTGGACATAAATGAACAGGACACCCGGCCTGCACAAAAAGCAAAACATGAACATTTGCAACATCACCAGCCTTCATCTTTACCTTTCTCCTATCCCGTAGTCTAGCAGACCGCTGGGATACAACTAGATACTTTGCAATGAGCTTCCTTCCCTCCTCGCAGTTTTTGTCTTTCCGGAGCAAGTCGTTCAACTGAAGGCCAGTCCACGCTCTGATGTTGTCTTCCCATCGTTTTCTCTGTCTGTCTTTTCATTTTCCTCCTTGTACTGTTCCTTGTAGAACAGTTATGGCCAGTCCAAATGTTTGCGTGACTTGCCCGTACCACATTACTTTGGGTTTTTTTCACTGGTCATTAGTTCTTCACATCGTCCGATGTGTTTTCAGTTCCAGTTCTCCCTTCTTTGATAGTTATGTGATCTCTGTATGACACAGATACCAACAACTTCGTGAAAGCACCTCATCTCCATAGCCTGTATCCTTTTTCCAGTGTCTGCTGTTATGGTCCCCATTACATATGCGTACAAAAATATGAATTTGTCCAAGGAACGTATGAGTTTGGTCTTAGGCTGATGGCTGATGGCGATGTTCTTGTCGCTCCAGAGTACTTTCAGTTTGGTCATTGCAGCT
>CM060325.1:32558694-32588694 GCA_030674155.1 Stramonita haemastoma
AAATAAAAAATATTTAAAGATCAGTTTAAAGTACATCCAAAAAACTAGTTCATTACTATGTGTTTAGAAGCTGATTTGTAGGTCTTTCTATCCCTTATTGATACACCGTGATTTTCTGTTTCTCTTTTACATGTTTGTAGAGGAGTTTTAGTGTGATGACTGGAATTTGTATAATATTGCATTGAATTTATTTGCAGGGGGGGGGGGGGGGCATTGCCGTTAATATTATCATAATAGATATATTGAGTGCCAGGCTTTTTGTTGTTGTTTTTTTATTATTGTTGTTTTCGAGGATAATGGCATAAGCACTCGTGTGCTTTTTTACATCCAGTCCCCGTGTGTATGCAGTACTGTAAGTTTTGTCATCCGTTCCCACAGGCACACAGTGGCCTACTCTTCCGAAAAGCGAGGCGATTTTTAAAGTGTGCATAAGATGTTATGCGTGCGTTAGCACACGGGACCTCGGTTTATAGTCTCATCCGAAGGACTTTTGGGGAGAGTGGAGTCGGCACTGATGTTAACTCCAGAGGAAAACTCCTCTTGAACGAGATTCAAACCCGGGTCAGCAGAACACGAGTGCATCACTCTGACCACCAGGCTATCGCGTCCCGTTTATATAGGCGCGTGCGTTAATGAGTATTTTTTGGAAGTACAGATGGGATCATCTGGTGCGTAAGATAATTATTGTAACCAGACATGCTCCGAGCTTCCTTACACTGCATCACGTTTTCTTCCATCTTTTCTGTTTGTTTATTTGTTTGATTGTTTGCTTGCTTGTTTTATTGTTTGTTTGTTTGTTTGTTTATTTGTATGCTTCTTTACTTGTTTGATTACATCTATTTCGGTTATTTTTCCTTAAGTGTTTTTTTTTTAAATGGCTTGATGAAAAAAATGTATGCACTGCTTATTCAATCTACCATCTTGAAGTAAGTGTTTGCATTTCAAAAGTCTTGTTAAACTCGTACACGCACACACACACACACACACACACACACACACACACACACACACACACACACACACACACACACACACACACACAATAACTGGATCCCAGCCGTTCAAAATTAATACTGTTATATCAGGAATTTGATGCTCTAACCATTCAATGATTTGTCCTCCATGTTGTCAGAAATCATTATTGCGACACAGTTCTCTACAATACCGGACACAGATATTGAAAAGATAACTAAACAATAGCACAACACATTTTTTACCTTTCTAAATCCTTGCAGATGTCCTCTCCAACCTGAAAGCCACACATCAGCAGCATACTGCAATTTGCTTTTTCATATCAGTCATTTACTCACGTCCTACTAAGACATATGCTATCACACCACCGTTTCCTAGTGAAATAATTGTAGTTATTTTGTTTCAGTTTTGCCAAGGTTTCGAAACTTTCTTTCTTGTTTTCTTTCTTTTTGTTTTAGTTCTTCGTTCTTTCTTTCTTTCTTATTCTGTCTCTCTGTCTGTCTGTCTGTCTTTCTTTCTTTCGTTCGTTCTTTATTTCTTTCTTATTCTGTCTGTCTGTCTGTCTGTCTCCATGTCTGTCTCTATGTCTGTCTCCATGTCTGTCTGTCTTTCTTTCGTTCATTCTTTTTTTCTCTCTTATTCTGTATGCATGTCTGTCTGTCTTTTTTCTTTCCTTCTTCGTTCTTTCTTTCTCTTTTATTCTGTCTGCCTGTCTGTCTTTCTTTCTTTCGTTCTTTCTTTTTTTCTTTCTGTTTTGTTTTGTTTTGCGTCATTCCTTCCGTTGTGTGTGTGTGTGTGTGTGTGTGTGTGTGTGTGTGTGTGTGTGTGTGTGTGTGTGTGCGTGCGTGTGCGTGCGTTGCGTGCGTGCGTGCATGAATGTGTATGTGTGTGTGTTTGTGTGTGTGTGTGGTTTGTGAGTGTGTATGTGTCTGTGTATGTGTGTGTATGCGTGTATGGTGTGTGTGTGTGCGTGCGTGCGTGTTTATGCTTGTGAGTGTTTGTGTGTGTGTGTGTGTGTGTGTGTGTGTGTGTGTGTGTGTGTGTGTGTGTGTGTGTGTGTGTGTGTGTGTGTGTATGTGTGTGTGTTTTCTGAAGCAGACTATAAGTATACCTCAGGGTTGTCTAGCGCTCTTGCATGAAAGGAATTCGTCCCGAATCTCCTCGTGTTTGACCCTGAAACAAACCAAAAATACAAGCAAACAAATAATGTTAATCTTCGGTTAAATATTTGCTAATAATTACACTACATTTACTCTCTCTCTCTCTCTCTCTTCTCTCTCTCTCTCTCTCTCTCTCTCTCTCTCTCTCTCTCTCTCTCTCTCTCTCTCTCTCTCTCTCTCTCTCTCTCTTGATTTGGCTGGGAAGGCTAAGAAAGCGTTAATGAAAATACTAATACATTACACAGACTAGAAAACAGTTCACCCTTCGTATTTCTAAAGCTGTTGATGGCCAGATACAGCCAATGTTGCAATATGGGGCTAAGATATGGGCATTTCATAAAGCAGCACATGATTCAGAAAAAGTACACACTTATGGTTTGAAAAAGTTTCTACGGGTAGATATAGGGACACCTAACGAGCTATTGTATGATGCGTTAAACAGATATCCCATATATTTAAACTCCTGTGTACGATGTATAGGGTTTTGGCTAAGACTTACACGTATGGAAGAACATAGAATACCTCGCAAAGCATATAAAATGTTACTTTCTTTGGATCAGAGGGGAAAACTAACGTGGGCCATACAAGTAAGGACAATGCTAGACAGACATGGGCTTTCATTTGTATGGGATAACCAAGGCGTAGAATCTATTTATGTCTTTATTAAAGTCTCTAGACAGAGAATTGTAGATTGCAGACGGCAAGAATGGAATAACCACATTCGAACGAGCAAAAGATTCAGTCATATGCTCTGCTTACGCACAACCACTTAATGGAAGCATACTTGAAAATGAATATGAATACTTCTGTAAGAAATGCTTTAACTAAATTTAGATTTGGGTTTTCACCCGTATTGATACATTCAGCAAGATTCAGAAAAACAGATACATGTCAGTTGATATGTCCATTGTGTAAGTCTGAAAGGGAGGATGAAGTTCATTTTATATTCTTATGTACGGTACATGACGACCTTCGGGAAGAATATATTCCAGAAAAATATTACCGCAATCCTTGTGCATTTAGGTTACATGTTCTGTTGTCATCCTCCAAAGAAACTACAATAAGGAATTTGTCATTATATATACACAAAGCACTGACAAGACGGAATATTGCCTTAAGTTAAGAAATATGGTATATTGTTTACGTGAAAATGTGAATTCTTTCGTTAAATCAACTGTCATTTATTTTGATATAACAATATTGTACAGGCCCCTTCAGAATGGGCCAATGGCCTTCCTGAATAAATATTCGCATTCGTATTCGCATTTTGTCTCTCTCTCTGTCTCTCTCTGTGTCACATCAGAGATGTGCTCATCCGATTTAGAATCGGTGCAACTGAAATACGTACACACAAAATGCGATATGCTACTTTCAATCCGGGTGATCTGAAATGCCCGCTATGCAATTCTTGTCTTGAAGATGAAGAACACACTTTATTTTACTGTAAATCTCTGAATGATTTGCGACAAAAATACATCCCATCTCGTTATAGGCAATACCCTTCAGAAAAAACATTGAAACTTATGATGCAAGATGACAAAAGCCTTCATGACTTAGGACGATTTATATATCATTCCAACAAAAGGCGTTCTGCTTTAGAATGATGGCTGTAGCAAAATGATTAACGTATTTCTCAAGTTGTTTCAGTGTCTTATGCTACTCTGTGTACAATTTGTGCCCTTATTATCAATTCTCTAATAAATTTTTGTTATTCATTCATTTATTCATTTAGTTACTAAATTTATGTTTAGTCTAAAATGTTGTAAACATTCTAATCAGATGTATGCTAATACCACAAGTGAATGTTATAATCGTTGTGCTTGGAAGTGTTTTCAGGTGCATTCTTGGAAAGGATTGAGAACAAAATTAATGTGAGTGTGTGTGTGTGTGTGGGGGGGGGGGGGGGGGGGGGATAGCGAGTGTGTGAAATTGTAATGGGTCCGGTGGCCTTCTACAATAAAATCGTTCAGAGTTCAGAGTTCAGAGTTCTCTCTGTGTCTCTGGGTGGTCTGCCCTTGGTGGTTATGGTTGTGTCTTTAAAGAGCTCTGTGAATAATTTTAATATTTTTAACATACAAAGATAAGGGTCTCATTAATTCCTTACAGGTGTGTGTCAAAGCGCTTCAGCTTTCAGACTATTTGTTATTTTTTTTTAGGAAGTGCGCGATTATTGTGTTCGCAGTGTTGGGAAGAACGATAGATGTTTTGTTTTGGTTTTGCAAATGTGTGTGTGTCGGTTCAAAGCTGCTCGTAACCTTCAAATGGCTGTGGCTGCTTCTTTCGCTTCTTTTCAGCTGACTGCTTTTTCTTCTGACGGTTAGAACTGTGTGCTTAGATACTAACTGCATTGAATTTTTCCCTTCTGCTTTTCTTAAAACAAATTATAAATCCATCGGGATTTGTTTGTTTTTGTTGCTTTACAAAAATGTTACGTCATTTTACTTTTACATTTTAATAGTAAGTATTATTTACGTCATTTGGGTATTGTTTTTCTGTGGGGGGTTTTTGGTGGTGTTTCGTTTGTTGATTTTTTTTTTAATGACGTATACTATTCCTCAAACTTGTTTACATATGCTTTTTAATAGAAATCAATATTCTTGGCTTATTAACAAAAGATTGACAACACATTATACAGCTGTGAAAGCCACTTAGCCTTCTCACTCTAGTGTTTGGCTTTGGTTGGGATTTGGTTTTTCTTTGCGTTTATTTGTGTGGATTTGTTTGTTTTGTTTGTTTGTTTTTGTTTGTTTGTTGTTGTTGTTTTTAAGAAGGGGGTGTGTCCCCAAACAACCATTCTTGCATCACACAATCTCCACTTAACACTGCTTAAAGATCAAATTTAATCTAACCATTTAGGAAGTGTGTGAATATTTTTCTCCTCTATAAAGTCGGAAGAATCGAGCGTATGGCCATTTTAGATAAACATTTTTTCTGCTTAAAAATGCAGAGAGCCTAAACACCAAAAGATGGCATTCTCCACAAACTCACACCTGTGAATGAATGAGTGTTGGTTTCTTTTGTTGTAGGAGGTTTTTTGTTGTTGTTTTGGTACTTCTTTTTTTTCTTTTCTTCTTTTTTTTTTTTTTTTTTCCCTTATGACTCTACCAGTGAAATGTGTGCGTATCAATCAAAAAGTGAATACTCCAAAGCAGACTGCAGGGACAATATCCCAAATTATAACAAATTGACAGACACTGCCGACATAACTCAAAAGCGCTTCTGGTGTGGTGAAGAAGAACTGGTCGTATGGCGTAACATTCTGTTATTTCGTTATTCAGCCATTTAAGACAGTGCCATCACACTCCAAGTGACAGACTATGACCCTAACGACCAGATTTGGTCTTTTCCTGGCCTACAGTGGATCAGTGATCTGCCCTCTGCACTGGCCAAAACAACATTACGGGTTTTCTATCACACATCTAAGAGGATCACTGTCACTTTGTATTTTAAGACTGCAACGAACGCTGGTACTCTTCTGTGTCAAGGCAAAGACTGTCAACTGTGGGACACAGAAGAGTGCGAACAGCTTAAGCACTGTGTTTCAAAATTTCTAGAAAACAAGAGTGTCAGCACACTGACGTCCGCAATAATGGATTCACCTGTGAGCTTCATCCCAGCTGTCAGCCCCTTGGTGCTGGCCTCCCCTTCTATGGACGTCCCACCTGAGTCACCAGCAGCTGACAGTCAGGTACCCTCTCACCTGGAAGCAGCCACAGAAACCAGGAGGAACCCCCCTGTTCCATCCACGCCCTGCATCCCCTCATTCCATGACAGTGACGTAACCCTATCCTGTGACTTTTCCCCCACCAGCGTTGTTCTCCATCCCCCTACACCTCTGTCTGATTTACCTCAGCCTCCTTCTAATGAAGACAAACTCTCGTTACAAGCTACGCCTGTCAGGATGGCATCAAGGAAAAGGCTCCGAAGGCTCACACTATGCATCCCTCAAAAGCAAAGAAAAGCTCCACTGTGCCGGCTGAAGTCTCACCAACAACACCTGACAGACCTCAGAGAAGATGTTGATGAACTAAGTACATCCCAAGAGGACATCAAGGCTGGATTTACAACGCTTATAGAGGATGCTAAAACTGCAACCAAAACTGAAGTTAAAACATTTATCACGTCCAAAATATGTTGTTTCTCAGATAAACTTGATAACCTAGGTTTTGAAGTGATTCTTCTGAAATCATCAGTCGACGTGTTGAGTAAGGAAAAATCAATCTCTCAAATCCCAAGTACAGCAACTTCAATCAGAGTTAAAGATCCTCAAAACCAAACCACCATCATCCAATGCTAGTACACAGTGTGAAAGCAGTGAAGGCAGGCGGTCAACTTCTCCAGCCCTAAGCAACATCTCCAGCCATATGCAAACTAAAGCAGATGGCAGTGCTACGTCTGGTGATAGAAAGAACTCAAACACCAAACTTAACCAGCAGAACGAAGACTGCAAGGACAAAGGAAGCAGCCTGTCCATTCATCCCAATGTGCCCCAGACCAGTGACAATCTGCCGGCCGTCCTCCCTTCAATATCAGCCGATGTTGACACAGTGGCCTCAGATCAGCATCTCTCCACTATGCAGACGGAAGACTTAAGCTACGACACCCCCTCTGATTCTTGCAGCACCAACGCCTACTCCGTCCCTGTCAGCAACCAGTTTGCCCCTCTCTCTGATGACACTGTGCTCCCTAAGACTTTAGATCAAAGTCATCCAAAACAGCGAATCAGTGCTGTGCGTGATGAACAGTTCAAAACCTCAAATCCTGAAGGAACCTACAAACAATCCCCACAGGAAATACTCCAGACTTTATCTGTTAATCATCAAGCAATAGCACTCCTTATTGGTGACTCTACTATAAAGCGTGTAGACCTCAAAAGACTTGCTCTGCGCTCCTATAACATGCATAAGATCTGCGTTTCAGGAATGTCCAGCTTGGATCTAGAGTGTTGGCTAGCTCAACAGCCAGTTAATGACAATATCAAAGCCCTTATAATACATGTTGGACTCAACGACTGCCCATCAGGGCAGGTCTCTGTGGAACATTGGATAAAACTGATTAACCTGTGCCATCAGATCTTCCCGCTTTCTAAAATGGCATTTAGTTCTTTGATTCCAGCTAAAGGCAGACATAATCTTTACAATGCTATCATCCCTTCTAATCGTAACCTTTCATCAGCATGTCAGGAAACCAACACCACCTTCATCAACAACACAGATGCTTTTGTTGCCTCTTCTGGTGCCCCTAAGCTGATCATGTACCAGGACTTGACCCATCCCAGTGTCAAGGGACAGCTCAGTTAGCCTCACATATTAAACATACAGTGATTCACTGGCTAACTGACTCCCCAACACGTAGCGGCTACCAGACACGACAGAATGTGTCAAGCAGTAGGCAACAGAGTGGACAGGGTCCACAAGGACAGCAGTCTGTGTCCAGTGGCCATGTCAGAAGCAATGGCAGGACTGATCACTGGTAGCCTAGTCAAGAAAGTCAGTCAATTCAAGGTCAGGCACAACCATTCTCTGACAACTCAAATGTGGGCCGACACAGTCGTGTTTCCCACTCTTCTTACTCATTTGATACCAACGCTCAAGGCTTTTATTGTCCCAACCAAGGCAGAATGAGGTGGAACCGCAACACCCTTGCACAACCATCCCTTCGTTTTAAAACTGAGCATTTGACCAAACCCCAACGTCTCCCTTATGCTCCCGTTTCAGATCCTGCACTCCCTAGGCAGCCCAGCTTTAGTCGCTGTCCTGCTGATGAGCCCTTCCCACCCCACTTACATTCAATGGACAATTTCCCACCATTACCTAATCAGTGCTCCCCTCCATCTTCTCCCCCCAAGCCAGTTACAGACAGATCTGCTTATTTTAGATCCAGCAGTCAGTCTAATCCTTATCTCATCAATAGCAATCCTCTCCCATCTCACTTTCTCCCAACTGTCAGCTCTATGACTAGTGTCCCACCAATGTCCACGCATAGTGACATGAATCAGTACATACAACTCCTAAACATGATGACCTCTCATATGTTGAGCATGCAACAGATGCAGATGTAAGCTAACCATTAATGTGGCTGTGAATTGTCGCATTCTAGACATGCACCACACTGTCAGTTTTTGTTTGTTTGTTTGTTTACTGGGAGTAAGGCTATAGGAATGATAGAAAAAAATGGAAGAGACTGGAAGAGACATGAGAAACAGTGTATGAATGTGTGTGTGTGTGTGTGTGTGTGTGTGTGCGCGCGCGCGCGCGTGTGTGTGTATGTGTGTGTGTGTGTATGAGCTTTGCCAAACTCTTAGATTTGATATTAGTCGCTATTCTTCATTGATAAATATTCTGTTTGCTTAGCACATTATTTTGTCACTTCTTGACTGGAACTAATACCTTGAAAAAGCCAGGCTTGATCGTTTTTAAGTGACTTGTCACTGTGGGTTTGTTTTTTTGTTTTTTTTTGTTTTGTTTTTTTTTGGGGGGGTTGTTGCTCTTTGGTATACATTTTCTTGTTTTTCGTATAGTTCAAATATTCTACTAGTTGTTTCTTTTTGTTGTAATCAAGCAGGCAACTGCTTATTTTTGATTGACTTTGTGGTTGGGTGCCTACTGTTGTGGATTTTGTTGTTTTTTCTATTGGTATTTGTGATAGTGTGCTTAACTGCAAACAGTCACTTCATTTGAGTGCATACTGGAGAGCATACTGGTCAAATATTCAGATATTTGAACTGTAAATTAGTAACGCTTAATCTCTTAAGTATTCACAGTCTGATTATCCTATATTTTTTACTCTTCATATTCACGTAGTGTTCCCCCTCACGTGTTAGTTTCTGCCACTATTTGGTGTCTACTGTAAAGTTGTGGCCCATTGCAGGTGGTCTCAGAACAGGCTTCCTGAATATCAACCATGTTGTCAACAAAATAATTTTACATAATTCCGGTAAACCATTTCATATATTTTGTTGTGCAGAATCCAGACTTTCAAAGTGTGTATCTGATAATGATGTGTTAATTTCAGGGTATACTGTTGTGCGCCTCGATCCTGTTCTTTCCAAACAAACTGGTTTAATTGTTTATATTCATCGCTTTGTCACTTATAAACAGATTTTACCCGTTGACAATAATCTCATTGAATCAATATGGATTGCAGTAGCCATCAAAAAAAGTAAACCTATTCTCATTGGATTTGTATACCGTAACCCGTCTGAGCACTCTGATTGGTTTGATCATTTTAATGAAATGATGGAAGATATTACACTTGCCGATAAATAAATCCTTCTCTTTGGAGATTTTAACATAGATCTTCTAAAACCTAACAAACGATGGACACACCTTTATGAAAATCTTAACCTCCATCAGTTAATAAATATTCCTACACGAGTTACATCTTCATCTGAAACACTCATTGATCACATTTATGTTAGTTCCAGACAAAATATTGTAGAAGTATGCTGTCCTCCAAGTGGGTGTAGTGACCATTTTCCCGTGTGAATTTCTTGGCTTAAAAAAGGCATAAAGATTCCTAAGCCAGGCCATATAGAAATAACATATAGATCATTTGCTAATTTTGATAAAGATAAGTTCCTGTTAGACTTAGCAAACGCACCCCTCTCAAAAGTGTATCAATTTACTGACCCAGATCAAGCCTTCGAATTCTGGCATAAAACTTTCCTAACTATCTATAACAAGCATGCTCCATTCAAAACAAAACGTGTAAAGCATAGCTCTAAGCCTCCATGGATAACTAAAGAAATTCAAGATGCAATAATTATAAGAGACAAGCTAGCAAGGACAAAACAAACTGACGACTTTAAGAAACTAAGAAATAAGATAACATCAATGAAACGCTGCTCTAAAATGAAACATTTTCGAGATCTTCTTTCAGATAACTCAAACAAAAACCCAAAAAAGATTTTGAAAGCCATAAATTCTCTTACGGGAAAAAGAACTGAAAAGATGCCAGTTGACATCACAGGTGTTACTGCCGATTCATTAAACTTTCAATTTGCTAATATTTCTTCTTCTACAGTAAAAGTGGATAAATCTCATTCCAATGAACTTGCTTTATTAAAAGAATTCTGCAATTCTAAAACTATCACTTCGAAACTAATCATTCCTCCTTTAACGGTACATGAAGTTTACTTTTACCTCATGCATCTGAAACAGACATGCACACGTGGTCTTAATGAATTAAGATGGCGACATGAATTGTATTTACTTTACCGTGCTGACCTTGCTGTCCCTTCCTACCCTGACCCTGCTGCAGCGTGACAAACTGCACGCAGCATTTCACGAATCTCAACCACCACCACCACCATCCAGCTTTCCTTTCTCCACCGCAATGACACTCACTGCCGTAAACCCCACCATACTGTTATCCCGTGAAATAGGCCGCAAAGAAAATAGACTTGATGCAGACGTAAAACAACATATTTCGAACCTGGGCATCCATCGCTGAAAAACCAGAAGAGGAACACGTGCAGGCATACGTCATCGCCTGCAGTGCATTCATCCTGCACGTGTCTCCCCCCTCACCTCTTACGTCACTTCCTCAACAACTGCCGTAACCACCGACCACACTGCCTCAACTCCCCGTGACATGCTTCCCTCTGTCGTCGATTTATGTGACTCTGACAATGTTTTTCCTGTTCACAATGTGTTTAATAATGTGTGCCAAGATTCAAACCCCCTTTCTGACCCAGTTCCTTCACCACCATCCACACCTGACTCAGCATCCAAACTTTTATCTGTTCTTCCTCTGTCTACTTCACCACCATCGCTTTCATCCTCATCCTCTGATCGTCTTCCCAGCTCACCACTTTCAACTTCAACCTCTCTGCCTCCTTCAAATCGTCTTAACATCTGTCTGTACAATGTACAATCTGTCTGCCCAGATGGAAAGGCCGATTTTCTTTCTGATTTCATCTCTGAAGAAAACAAATTTAGCTTTTCTTACCGAAACATGGTTAAAACCACAGGGCAACAACCAATAATAAAACAGCTGACACCACCTGGCTACAAAACTCATTCTTTCCCTAGACTCTCTCGTGGAGGTGGCATTGCCATCACCTACAAAGACACTCTGCACCCAGCTCTTTCTTTCTGTCACCCCCTCCCTTTCTCACCTGCCTTCTTTGAAGTCTGTGAACTCAACCTCAGCTTACCCGGCCACTCTATAACTTTCTGCTGTCTGTACCGTCGACCTCCTGGCCGTAAAAACAAACTGACATCCTCCCTTTTTCATCAAGAATTCCAGTCACTCCTGGATCATTACAACCTCTCTCCAAAGAAACTTATCATTCTCGGCGACTTCAACTTTCACTTTGACAACCAGTCCTGTCCTGATGTGAAGGTCTTTCTCTTTCTCTGTCTAACCACTCTATTTCCCAGCTGGTCAACAAGCCAACACACAGGTCAGGTCACATCTTAGACTGGCTCATTACTGATCTTTCACTTAATCTCGTCACATCTGTGTCCGTCACTAATGAACTGCTTTCCGATCATTCCGCAATTCTCTTCTCTCTCAACATCACTAGGCCTATCAAAAAGAAAAAGCGCGTCACCCGTCGTAATCTCAAGGCAATTGACATTCAAACTTTCTCTTCTCAAGCTGCCAAACATCTATCGCAATCCCCTGAACATACTGACCTCTCTGAACATTACAATACTGTTTTAAGCCAACTGCTTGATGAGCACGCACCTCCCACTGATGTTATTCTGCCTGATAGGCCCTGTGCCCCATGGTATACCCACGACATACTGGTTGCAAAGCGCAAACGCCGACAACTTGAGCGAAAATGGCGAAAAACAAAAACAGAAATCAACAAACAGCTCTTCCAGAAACAAATAAACAAAGTCAAAACCTTAATCCACTCAGCGAAGACAAACTATTACTCTGCTCAAGTTCTTGATGCCACGTCCATGAAATCTCTTTTTTCCCTCACCTCAACTCTCCTCGGATCTGCAAAGGCTAGCCCTCTGCCTACTGTCCACAGCCACTCTGAACTTCCTGCTATATTCTCCTCATTTTTCTCCGACAAAGTCCGCAACATCCACTCCAAACTGGATCAGACTTCTTTCCAACCTGTGCCTCCTGATCCCCAATTCACTGGCACTCCTCTCCTTTTCTTTCACCCAACAAGCGAGAAAGAAATCAAGAACATTCTGAAAGAAATGACAATAAAATCATGCGATCTTGATCCTGTACCTGCTTCTCTTTTCATTCAGTGCATTCCACAGCTTATACCTACTATCACAAAAATAGTAAACTCATCTCTTCTGTCTGGAAATTTTCCATCAGCTCTCAAAACTGCGATAGTTACACCTCTACTCAAAAAGCACGACCTGGATCCTAACATCCTGAAGAACTATAGACCTGTTTCTAATCTGCCTTTTATCTCTAAAGTCCTTGAAAAAGTTGTTCTGAAACAACTCAATAGCCATCTTTTTTCCAATAATCTCTTTCCCCCTTTTCAGTCTGCCTATCGCGTCAACCACAGCACTGAAACCACCCTGGTTCATACTCTAAACATGCTTCTCCATGCTTCTGACTCAGGGAAAATCTCCCTTCTTACTCTTCTCGACTTATCTGCTGCCTTTGACACTATTGACCATTTAATTCTTCTCTCCCATCTCCAAAACATGTTTGGCATTAAAGGCACAGCCCTCACCTGGTTCACTTCATACCTAGCAGACCGAGTCCATACAGTTGCAGTAAACAAGATTCAATCAGCACCTGCCATACTGGAATATGGTGTCCCTCAGGGATCAGTTCTGGGCCCTCTTCTTTTACCCTCTATACTGCTCCACTGTCACATATAATAGACCGTCATCATATCAATTATCACTTTTATGCCAACGACTCGCAGATTCAAAGCAGTGACACACCTGAAAATCTTCCTTCTCTCTTGACAAATATGACCAGCTGCCTTCAAGATATCCAACACTGGATGATACAAAACAAATTACAACTAAATGCAGATAAAACCGAAGCCATGCTCGTAGGCACCAAACACAAACTCTCCTCCATTCCAACAACTTCAATAGAATTCGGAAATACATCAGTTCCGCTATCCACTTCTGTGAAGTATCTAGGAGTCGTTGTCGACAACACTCTCTCCATGCAAAAATTCATTACCCAAACCTGTCAGTCATGCTACTATCAACTACAGCGTATTAGCGCAATTCGAAAATACCTGTCCACTGATGCAACATCCAAACTTGTCACTTCTCTTATTTTTTCACATCTGGACTATTGCAATTCTCTTTTGGCTGGGCTGCCAGCATCATCCATCCACTCCCTTCAACGTATACAAAACTCTGCAGTTCGTCTGGTCCTCAGAAAGAAAAAATCTGAGCACATTACCCCTCTCTTGCAATCTCTCCATTGGCTGCCCATACCACAGAGAGTAAACTACAAGATCAATACCCTCTGTTACAAATGTCTCCACAATACTGCACCTTCCTACCTCTGTGAATGTCTTCACTTGTACACACCTTCTCGCTCCCTCCGCTCGTCAGCAGATACTTTGTCCTTAAGAATACCCAAATTCAACCTATCTACCGTCCGCGGTTGCTCTTTCTCTGTTTCTGGTCCATCGATGTGGAACGACCTTCCTCTCTCCCTCCGGCAAAAGCCTACTTATGACACTTTTAAATCCAACCTCAAGCCTAAGTTTCTCTCCTTCTGCTTCAATCTCTTACCTGTCCCTACCTTCAACATCCACCTGCCAAAGTGCTTAACCTGTGTGGGTGGGTGTGCGCGCGCGCGTGCTGCGTGCGTGTGTGTGTATATTTGAATTTGTTAAAACTGTAGATTGTTGTTGATTGTGTGTTGTGTAGGTCAAATGCAAGCGCTTTGATTTGTTTTTGCAAGATATAGCGCTATACAAATTCCATGTATTATTATTATTATTATGATTAGACAGAAAAATTCTAAAACTCAGTGCCTCTATTATATTTGACTCCTTAACATATTTATATAACCTTTGTATTGATAAATGTTACTTCCCTAATATTCTTAAAAAAGTCAAAATCGTGCCTCTCTATAAATCTGGTGATAAAACTGATCCCTCAAATTATAGACCCATTTCCATCTTATCCATTCTTTCAAAGCCTTTGGAAAAACATATTCATAAGTGCCTTAAATCTCACATTTCCAAGCACAATCTACTTCATCCTAATCAGTTCGGATTTCGTGAAAATCACTACTGTCACTCTGCTCTTATAAGCCTTGTTGATGACTGGCTAAACAACATAAATGACAATAAGTTCACTGGGGTATTGTTTGTTGACTTTGCCAAGGCTTTTGATGTCATTGATCATAGCCTCTTACTTCGTAAAATGGTTTTATATAACATTTCTGACAGTGCTTTATCTCTCCTAAAATCATTCCTAACAGATCGTACCCATACTGTCTTTCTTGGTAAAAAAGAGTCTGGATTTCTTATCCAGAAGTTTGGTGTCCCTCAAGGTTCAGTACTCGGGCCTCTTCTTTTTTCTCTTTATATAAATGATCTGCCGATTTTCATTACAAAAGGCCAGTGTGAACTTTTTGCTGATTACACTTCTATTAATGCCTCTCATCCTGACTTGGAACAACTTGTTATTTCTTTACAAGAAAATGCCAATCAATTATTAAAGTGGACTGAGCTTAACCATATGTCTTTGAATGAACACAAAACAAAATACATGACAATTACTTCTCGACTAAAGCGACAAAACATCTCTTTTCTCATGCCTCATATTTATCTTGGTAATAACGCTATCAGTGAAGTTAACACTCATTGAGTATTGGGAGTCATTATTGATAACAATCTCAGCTGGTCATCCCATATTGACAGCCTATGCAAGCGAATCTCACAAAAGGTATATCAACTTTCAAAAATTAAACATTATTTAGATCTCAATGCTCGTAAACGATTTTATCATGCCATATACAATCTATCATTGATTATGCTTCAACATTGTATGACTTAAGCAGTGGTAACAACCTAAAACCTCTTTTAAGGATCCACAAGAGAGCTCTTAAACTCATACTGTTAAAATCTTCTAGCTTGTCACCTCAAGATTACATTAAACTAGATATCCTCCCCTTAAATTACCAGCTCGAATACAATAAAGCTGTTACAATGTATCGAATAATGAACGAACTTGCTCCAACTACTGTGACTGCAAGATTTCCCCTTAATCAGTCAAAATACACGATCAATATACTGATTCGGAAACCAAGGATTGACATGTACAAAACTAGCCTTTCCTACTCAGGAGGAGTTCTATGGAACACGTTGCCAGAATGCATAAAAAATGCCAGCAGTATTTTGTCATTTAAACGTGCTTATAAATGTCATCTTATGTATTCATTGAAAAATGAGTTAACCTAGTCAATAGTTTGTATTTCCTGTCTTTATTGCTACTATAATGCTAAGCTAAAGACTTACGTCATATACGAGTGTTTTGTTAGTTGAAGCGTATTGATCTTAAACTTGCGTATTTCACATTTTAAAGTAGTTTTTATTGTATAACTATCCATTTGTCGTGCATATGCAGCATGCAGTGATCAGTATGTTTTAATATGAGATTGAGTGCATGTGTGCGTGCAGGTGTATGCGTTTTGTGATATTTTCTTATGATACAAACCTTTTTTTTTTTTAAAGAACTTTTCTTTGTTCTGTGTTGTCCTCAATAAAGGGAAAGAGGGGGGGGGGGGGAGTCTCTTTGCTTTTGGGTATTTGTTGTTGTTGTTAGGTAATGGCTTGTTTATTTTAATTATCTCATTACCCTGGTAAAATATTGTTCATAAATTCTCTCTCTCTCTCTTCTCTCTCTCTCTCTCTCTCTCTCTCTCTCTCTCTCTCTCTCTCTCTCTCTCTCTCTCTCTCTCTCTCTCATTTACTTCAGCTGTTCGCCTATTATTTGAAAACAAGTATAATTGCATGATTAAGAATCAAGTTATGTAAACCCCCCCCCCCCCCCCCCCCCCCCCCATTGTTTCTCATTGTTATGATTTTGTTTCCTCTTTTTTCTTTTTGTTATTGTTATAGAAGGCTGGATGTGAAAAAGCAATTGTCATGCTTACTCTATCACCTTCTGAAAATAAAATTAATTCAATTCAATTCAATTCTCTGTGTCTCTCTGTCTCTGTGTCTGCCTGCCTCTCTCTCTCTCTCTCTCTCTCTCTCTCTCTCTCTCTCTCCTCTCTCTCTCTCAGTCATCATAAAATTCTCATGTTTACTCTTTAATTATTGCGCCCTTTCTTTGTTTGTTTTGTTTTTGTTTGTTCTTTGTTTTTCTTGCTTTTTTTATTCAACTCAAAATCATCATTGATTCTTACTTCTCATTTTCGTTTCTGAATCAGTGACTTTTATAACATTACCGTAATATTGTATCTCTGTTAATTCTTGCCTGTTGTTTGATGCTTGGTATGGTTCCTTACTTTTGGTATTTGGATCATTATAATTGTTGATTTTATTTATATTTTTATTGGCAGTATCTCTCCCCCCCCTCCAATATTAGTTAAAAAAAGTTTTCCCCCGTTTATCCAAATGTATGATTTATATCACATGTATAACTTGACAGATGGTGGTGGATTGATGTTTTCAGTTGTTTATTTCATCTTGTTCTCTTGTTTGCTCTTTACCTATTAACACTTTTCTATTCTTCCATAATCAAAATCTTTTTATTGTGACTTCTGATTTTGTCTTCTGATCGAGTGCATTTTTATTACCTTATCATATATAGTGTCCTTATTCTTGTGTGTTGCTTGGTACTGCGTAAAAATTTTATTGTTTAGTATCTTTTCATCTTGATGTATCCCTGAAAAGGGCGGGGACTGGATGTAAAAAAGCACACGAGTGCTTATCTATTATCCTCGAATAAAATACTTTGCTCTTGCCTTGCCTTGCCTTGCCTTCCTTGCTCTCTCTCTCTCTCTCTCTCTCTCTCTCTCTCTCTCTCTCTCTCTCTCTCTCTCTCTCTCTCCTCTCTCTCATCTCTCCTCTCTCTCTCCTCAGGAGATTTTTCTCCTGGGGTTAACATCAGTGCTGACTCCACTCTCCCCAAAAGTCCTTCGGATGAGACTTTAAACCGAGGCCCCGTGTGCGAACGCACGCAGAACATCTTGCGCACACGTTAAATCCTGTTCCGCTATTCGTAAGAGTAGGCTATCGTGTGCCGGTGGGAACAGATGACATTTACAAAACTGCATACACACGGGGACTGGATGTAAAAAAGCACAAGAGTGCTTATCCCATTATCCTCGATATAAAAGAATAAATCAAATCAAATCAAATCAAATCAATCTCTCTCTCTCTCTCTCTCTCTCTCTCTCTCTCTCTCTCTCTCTCCTCTCTCTCTCCTCTCTCTCTCTCTCTCTCTCTCTCATATACACATACACGTATGTGTGTGTGTGTGTTCATAGTTCGTTTGTTGTTGTTGTTACTATTAGCAATATTGTCATCAGTGTTGCTATTGTTAATATCATCATCATCATCACATATACATCTGAAGTAAATACCTTTATAGCTGCTAAAGAGACGTGAACATTTCTTGTAAACTTTCGTCTCTTTCTTTTCTTTTCGTATTTTCTTCATTATTTTTCTGTCTTTCTTTTTTTATCCATTTCCGATTTTTTTGTTCTTTCGGTTTTTTCTTTCGTTTTGCGATATTTGAAAAATTGTCATAATTTTATTCTTTCTTCATGAGCCATTGCAAGCGACACAAGTCAGGACTTACCAGTCATAAACCGGCATTCCACCAGTGTGACCAAGAGAAGCAAGCTGCTGACAGCAATCTTCATGGTGTCGGTTGTGACGGACAAGTTCTCTTCTGGTCTCCTTCCTGTGTCTGTAAACTGATCACAGAGGACAGCTGTGTTCCTTCCTGGTCAGGGTATAGCCCTTGACTGACCGTCTGCTGGCTTATTAGAAAACCTATAACTGCCTTCTGTTTGCGCAGCTGCATAAACCAAGTGTCCAGAGAGGAAGACGTTGTGTATTTCTCCTCTGCTGTTTTGTCCAGGTGTATTTCCATAAGTGTGCATTCAGGTGTGTGGGCGCGTGCTCGCTCACACACATACACACATACACACACATGCACACACACGCACACGCGCGCACACACATACACGGGCGCGCACACACCCAAACACACAGGCACGCACGAGCGCACACAGACACACAGACACACACACATACACACACACACAAACATACAACATACTCACACATACACACGCATACACACACACACATACACGGGCGCGCACACACCCAAACCAAACGCACGCACGAGCGCACACAGACACACACACACCACACACACACACACACACACACACACACACATACACACACAAACATACACACATACTCACACATACTACGCTTTTCGTAAGAGTAGGCCATCGTGTGCCGGTGAGACAGAAGACAAGATTTACAAAATTGCATACACACGGGGACTGGATGAAAAAAGCACATGATTGCTTATTCTGTTATCCTCGATATAAAAGAATAAATATATAAAAGAATAAATAAATAAATAAATAAATAAATAAATAAACACATACACACGCATACACACACACATGCACGCACGCACTCATTAGCATTTTTCCTTCCTTTCACACAAGTAAAAAAAATACACAGGCTGTCGAACTCGATATTAAAATGATGGGATTTTTTTAAAGATGTCACCTAGCGTCCTTTGTTTACCCAACATCGGCTGGGACGTGATACAGACAAGTGTAGCCCACAGTATGCATACGCCAACGACTATGTCCTTCAGAATCCAATACAATTCTCACCAACACACAGCGAAGTGGGTTATGTTCTGGCTGACTGCCTTAATCTCTTGTTAACTTCCTCCTTCCTACAAAGCGGCTGGGAAAACCTCTTTCAAACTATCAGCCTGGTTGAATTGAAGGTAAAAAAGATAAAAGTGTCCCTTTACCTTTGCGGTCGAAGGGGAGTGAGACATCCGAGACAGCTTCTCAAGGAGGCAGCATATTGAGGGCGGCGCGAATCTCCTCTCCCTCGCTGCTTTACCTTCCCTGACCCTATAGAGGGCAGGTAACCATTTACAGCCGGGTGAACTGGGCGGATCATACTGAACCCAAGGCGTGCAAACGGTCACCCATCCATCTGGTACCACACTCGAAGCTGCTTAACCTTAGCTTGGGGAAAGCGAGTGCTCTGACCCCAAGCTAGCCCCCCCCCCCCCCCCCCTGGTTGAATTGAAGGTAAAGAACAGCTGAGTATGTTTCGTTCCCCCCTTGACTTTTCCTTTACTTCTTGTGAAGTTACTGACACATGCCACTGACACATTCAGACACTGTGTCGTAGCCAGCTGAAGCTGGGGGATCCCGTTTCTCTCCAGGTGAAGAAATGCAGTCTGTGAATGTTCATGCTATCCATACCACCGGACATAGCTGGCCTCTGTGTATGAAAGATGGATCAGCTGGTGCAAGAGGTTATGCCTGTTTTCAGATAGAACCTTGGGTGATAGTCTCATCTGAGAGATTTACAAGACAATGGAGGGGACAGAACACACACCCACGCGCGCGCGGCGTTTACACACACACATACCTACGCAGAGAGAGAGAGAGAGAGAGGAGAGAGGAGAGAGAGAGAGAGAGAGAGAGAGAGGAGAGAGAGAGAGAGAGAGAGAGAGTACGAATATGAATACGAATACGAATACGAATACGAATTGGCATACGAACTTGTTTATTGAGGGTAAAATTAATGGATCAGCTTACAGCTTCTTTACACCCTGTCCTCGACCCCATCCACCCACTCCCTATTCTCAAAGAAAAACGTAAGGGGAAAATACCCAAAACATACTAAATGTCAACAATAGCATAACAAATTTCAATTAAAAAAAAATTAAAGTGAGAGAAACAGACATACAGAGCCAAAGAGACAAACATACATATATACATACATACAGTCATGCAGTCATATGTGGGTGTATGTGGGTGTGTGTGTGTGTGTGTGTGTGTGTGTGTGTGTGTGTGTGTGTGTGTGTGTGTGTGTGTTTATACAGTATATGAGATATTTAGTTATAGGAAATGTTGACTCTTTTTTCTTTTATGTGCTTTTTGTGGGGGGTTATTTGTTTTGTTTGTTTTATTTTATTTTATTGATTTACTTTTTTATTACGTAATTGATGATGCTGGTGCTCGCAATAGTTGCGATTTTTTTGTACCTGAATGCACTCATTTGATGGAAGGCTGATATGTTTTTGTTGTAAATCTAAAAGCACAAGTGCTTGGGAGTGAAGAACTGAGAAAAAGGGAAGAAAATGAATGTGATTGTTTTACTTTCTGCCTCGAATCCATTTTTTGTTCTGTTATGTATTGTTTTCCTTTGTATGCACCGTACTTGTTTTGGAGGAGGGAATTGGTATAGGTTTGTATGTGTGTGTGTGTTAAACGATTTTTAAGGAAACCATACATTATTGTCCTTTGTGTGCGTGTGGTATATATATATATATATGTATATATATCTGTGTGTGTGTGTGTGTGTGTGTGTGTGTGTGTGTGTGTGTGTGTGTGTGTGTGTGTGTGTAGTTTCTTCTTTTGGTGTGGGTATTTTTCAATTTCTTTTTTAATCTTTTTCATATGTAGGACATATCTTCTTAAGGTTTTTCCTTTTTCAAATATATATATATTATATATATATATATATATTATTGTATGTGTGTGTGTGTGTGTGTGTGTGTGTGTGTGTGTGTGTGTGTGTGTGTGTGTGTGTGTGTGTGTGTGTGTGTGTGTGTGTGTGTGTGGTTTTTTTCTTAGATGGATGGCTTGATGAAAAAAAGCAATTGCACCGCTTACTCAATGTACCATCTGGAAATAAAAGTTTGACAGACAGACAGACAGACAGAGACAGACAGACAGAGACAGACAGATAGAGACAGACAGACAGAGACAGACAGAAGAGACAGACAGCAGAGACAGACAGACAGAGACAGACAGACAGAGACAGACAGACAGAGACAGACAGATAGAGACAGACAGACAGACAGACAGAGACAGACAGAAGAAGACAGACAGACAGACAGACAGACAGAGACAGACAGACAGAGACAGACAGATAGAGACAGACTAGACAGATAGAGACAGACAGAATTTCCAAACAAGACAAGTTTGGCCACCAACACTGTCGAGGCGTGAACATTATAATGTGAAACTGAACAGAACGTATTGACGAGGCAAACCAAAACACCTAGCTATCAGTATTGGAAGTGCTTTTTATCTTTACCAAACGAAAGAAACAGTAATGCGAAGAAAAGAACGGAAAAGGGAAGAAGATTTTAAGAATTTCAAGAAGAATAAGAAGAAGAAGAAGAAAGAAGAAGAAGAAGAAGAAGAAGAAGAAGAAGAAGAAGAAGAAAGAAGAAGAAGAAGAAAGAAAGAAGAAAGAAAGAAAGAAAGAAAGAAAGAAAGAAAGAAAGAAAGAAAGAAAAAAAAAGAAAAAAAAAAGTAAGAAAGAAAGAAAGAAGTAAACTGAAATGATCACTACCTGCAGATGGCTTGAGTTTTTCTGTACCCATAACACTGCACATGTATTTTTTTTCTGAGGAGGCCCCTCCCCATCTCTGCTTCCCCCACCACCCGCATGTGTACCTATGGCCCGGAGCCATTAAACTAACTAACTCTCTCTCTCTCTCTCTCTCTCTCTCTCTCTCTCTCTCTCTCTCTCTCTCTCTCTCTCTCTCTCTCTCTCTCTCTCTCTCTCTCTCTCTCAATTTGAAGACCCCGGTTCGAGTCCGGTCGAGGAAATTTTCTTCCTGGAGTTAACATCAGTGCTGACTCCACTCTCCCCAAAAGTCCTTCGGATGAGACTTTAAACCGAGGCCCCGTGTGCGAACGCACGCAGAACATCTTGCGCACACGTTAAATCCTGTTCCGCTTTTCGTAAGAGTAGGCCATCGTGTGCCGGTGGGAACAGATGACAATATTTACAAAACTGCATACACACGGGGACCAGATGAAAAAAAGCACATGATTGCTTATTCTGTTATCCTCGATATAAAAGAATGAATAAATAAATAAATGAATCTCTCTCTCTCTCTCTCTTGGAGAACTGTTCTCACAAGATTTGTCTGTGTGTTCTGTTTGCATGACCAACATATCTCAGTCTATCCTCATCAGTTTCAGCCAACACTTGTGTTGCATTGAGAGTTCATCAACAAAGCTTTCGTTTGTTCTCCTGTCTGACCATTTCACTCTTTTGTTGTTCTAAACTATTTTATTTAAGTTTCTTATGACATGCATTGTTTTAAATCAAGACAGAATGATTTTTCTTTTACAGAGAAAGAAACAAAGAAAAAATGCACAAAAATGAAATAGAGAAGAACCATTTGACTCTTAGAAGTTGCCTGTAATTCCACATTTCCGCTTCATTTTATTTTGTCTCTTTCCAATTTCGTATTGTCCAGGCTTCTGACCCATACAGAAATGCAGGCTAGATTAGTGTTCTGATCATTGTAATTTGGAGATATTTAGTAAGCATCTGGATTTTTTTCCAAATGTTCTTTTAACTGAATCGTATTTTGCTTGGCTATACCGATTCTAACTTTGACCTCAGTAGCTATTTTTTCTCTTTTACATAGCCAAACTATTTGAAATTTTGAACGTGTTTGATATTTATTCCATTGACTTTGATATTCTAAGGGAAGACTGTACCGTCAATGTGCACAACTTTGGTCACTTCGGCATTCAACCTAAGGCCAGCAGTGTTGCCCCCTGCATTGACTCTGTAGAGAATTCTCCTCATGCCTGTGATATCATTGGCCATGAATGCTGTATCATTAATGTACCTGAGGTTAGTGATGTCTCTGCCTCTCCACCCCCTACCCCTCACTCTCTCTCTCTCTCCCTCCACTCTCCCTACCCCCTCCCCCACTCTCCCCCTCCGTCCCCTCCCCATCCACCATGTAATGCATGAAAAATGCTTATGATAAAGCTGCTTAAGTCATGTTTAGCTTGATAAGGACTGCTCGGCAAATAGAACTACATACACATGTGGCACTTGATTTGTTCCATAAAATTATCTTGTTTTGTTGTATGGATGTGAAATTTGGGGATATGAAAATATAGTAATAATTTCATAAGTTTCAGTTAAAGGTTTTAAAATATAGTTTTTCTTTAACTCTCTTGCATTCGGATTCTCTGAGCACAAACTGCCCCTGGATTTTGCATTCCATCACGAAATCAGGTCAGGCACACATGCTTGCTTTTACTCCTTTTAAGTACATACCAGCAACTACAATTACTTCCAGATTCTCAGCAGGGCTTCTACTTCTAGACTGATAGAGCTTTGACATGACTGTGGTAACGATTAGTGATGGTCACAGCCTGATGGAAATGTATTGTGTGTAAATCCCAGCAAATCGGGATTCAGAGCGGGCAATTATTACTTAGAGGGTTAGTATATGGAGAAACAGGCAGATATCCCTTGTCGACTTTGGTCTCTGTTCGAATGGTGGTGCATTTCTGGATGCAGCTACTCCACTTCCAGTATGAAGAGCTGCCATCAAGTGTTTATCAAATGATGAAAGATTTACTTGACAAATACTTGATTCAATCAGCATGGCTAAATATGATTTAAAACAATATCTTAGTACAAAGCGGATTTGACTTTGCGGGAGAGACAGTTATGTTCAAGTATTAATTTTCTTCAAGTATTTAAAAGTTCACATATCAAAGTTAATATTTTACATATCAAAGCCTTCTTAATAGAAAATTTTGTTAATGAATGGAGAAGTGAGCCGTGGGGTAATAGAAGACACCTTTATTATAGAAATTTGAAGATCAATTTTAGTCAGGAAAAATGTATAACTTGTCTACCAGATATTATATGTTTACACTTTTATAAAATCAAAACAAATTCGTTGTAGTTGTCACAAGCTTCCAATTGAGGATGGACATTTCCATAACATACCACAGGAATAAAGAATGTGTTTAAAATACGAGATATCTATTTTGTGAAATATTATATAATAATAATAATAATAATAATAATAATAATAATAATAATAATAATAATAATAATAATAATAATAATAATAATGATAGTAAAACGGAGGCTTATATAGGGCAAATTCCCCAAAACATGGGCTCACCCCGCGCTGTACAATCAAATCAATTTAAATAGGTTACATATGAACGTGAAAAATTTGACTAGCACAAAAAATAAGGAAAAAATGCATGCACATACAATACACAGCATATTACATGGCCAGAGAATAAAAGTAAAATAAGAGCAATATCATCAAGAAAATGTGCAGTGCAGTACAATGCATACACACACACTCACACACACACACACACACACACACACACACACACACACACACACACACACACACACACACACACACACACACACCGCGCGCACGTGCAAAAATTACACGCATACACAAAATACACAACATGGAATAACAAAAGAAAACGGCACATTCACGGATTTACCCTACATGTACTCACAGTAAAATAAAAATGAAGAACCTTATCATATCCCAAAACAGCAAAGGAGCAACACTAGGGTCAGAGATCAGTTGATCAAAATATGGGAAATCAATTTTGATCAGTGGTCAGGGACAAGAATCGGATAAAAAGGTGTGTTTTGAGCAACCTTTTAAAGGAGGAAGTAGATTCAGTGTGTCTTATTTCAGATGGAAGTGCGTTCCAGCGAGTGGGACCTACATGAGAGAATGAGCACTCCCTGTGCTGTTTTTTTACATTGGGAACTCTCAAGATTCTAGTGTCAGAGGATGAGCAGAGTGGTCTGTTTGGGTGGTACACTGAAAGAGTATGGAGAAGTATGCTGGAGCTTTGTTCAAGAAGAAATTATGACTATGCATCTTAACTTTGTACTGGATACGAGCTTGGATTGGAAGCCAGTGCAGATTTCGTAATATAGGTGTGATGTGACTACGCTTCTTTGTTTTAAGTACCAGTCGGGCAGCTGAGTTTTGTACCTTTAGTAGTTTCTCTATTGAAAGCTTGGGACAGCCTGCAAGCAGGGAGTTTGCATAGTCAAGCCTAGATAGAACAAGGGCACAGACGAGTTTCTTGGCTGTATTTACATCGATATACATTCTGATGTTACTGATCTGAGGAAGCCCAGCTGAGCGGCAAGTCTGTGAAACATGTTTCTTAATTGACATGGTATTTGTCATGATGAATCCTAGATTGCGAGCTGATGGTGAGAAATAAATATCTGATTTTCCAACACGATGGTAGATCAGCTGATAGAGAAGAATGAGTGAAGTGAATCAGTAGGGCTTCTGTTTTATCGTCATTTAATTTCAATTTGTGTCTAGTCATCCAGGATTTGACGTGGGATATACAATTTTGCATGATTTCAATAGTGTTGTCGACATTATCAGGAATGGCATTTAGAGTAAAGTTGGGAGTCATCCGCAAAAGACTGATTTTGGATAGAGGGTGTTCAGTGGCTTGGTGTACATGATGAAAAGAATGGGTCCCAAGACTGATCCTTGTGGTACGCCAAACGAGAGGTTTGCTGGTGAAGACTTGAACTCATCTAAGATAACAGTTTGCTTCGATCAGTTAGATAGTTCTGAAACCACTTCAGTGCTGTTCCACAGACACCAAAGTGTTGTTGGAGAGCTTGGTAGGGAATGGTGAGATTGATTGTATCATATACAACTGACAGATCCAAAAGAGTGAGGACAGAGATATTTCCATCATCTAGAGCAAGTAGAATATCATTTGCAACTTTCAGAAGTGCTGTTTCAGTGCTGTGCGAGGGCCTGTATGCTGACTGGTTTGGAGGAAGAAGATGTTCAAAGAGCTGATCCAGTACAAGTTTTTCAAGGATTTTTGACAGGAAGGGCAAGTTGGAAACAGGTCTGTAATTCTTGAGGATGTTTGAGTCAAGAGATGACTTTTTGAGCAGAGGTTTTACAACTGCATATTTGAAACTAGAAGAGACAACACCTGTGGATAGACTCTGATTCATTACCTGTGTAATAACAGGTAAAATATCATTTAAGCATTCAGTCAGAAGGGGTGTTGGAATGGGGTCAAGTGCTCAGGTAGTGGGTTTAGATTTAAGGATAATCTTACGAACTTCATCTGCGGTAACCAAGCGAAAGGAAGACAATGGAGTAGTATCTGATACTGGAGAGGGCTGAGGGTCTTGACCTGAGAGGGTTGTAGAGAGATGGTCAAGCTCACGTCTAATGTCAGCAACTTTCGTCACAAAAAGGGGATGAATGTTAGGGGATGATTTTTTTTTTAAACATTTTTAATCAGTTTTGCATGTTTTATATTAAAGAATTAAAATAACATGGTACGTGAAATAAAATGTAGGCTATTATTGGATAATCAAAATACAATAGAATTTAATCATTATCTTGCAAAAATTATATCAATATCAATTTTATATGAATTTTATTTTGTGATGGATTGTTCCAACAAATTTACAAGAAGATTTTAATCCTTAGCTTTTTCTTCAGCCCTTGTCCAGTTATAATTTTTGATGGCTGATGAAATGTAAATCTCGAAAAGTTCTCCTGTCTCTCAAAATTTATAAGATGTGCGGGTATTTCTTGAAAATTCATTTGTTGTCATTGACATGTGTACTTGTCTATTTTAAAGAAATGTTTATAGTTTTAAAAAATGTTTTGAGGTTTTAATGCTATTTGTTTGTCATTTTGTGATGAACTGGTTTTGTGATGGCACCATTGGGGGATGCAATTTCTGTCTTTTTTGCCTAGTGATTATAAACATACACTTTGTTTTCTTTGAAATAAGAGACATACGGTTGAGTTCTATCTATTCAATAAGTTTATCCTTATCTGCCTGCATATCACTCACAAGCTGGTTTAGACCACTGCTTTTACATTGAATTGATATATCATCAACAAATATTTGACCTAAACAATGAATATGCAGAGGTAGGTTGTTATTATTAGAGATAGAGAAAAGAAGTGGTTCTAGTATTGATCCCCGTGGTATTCCATATTTCACGGGTAAAAAGGTGGATCTCCTAGGCCCAATTTCAACAAGTAATGATTACTGAGAAATGGGCGTAAAATCTTAATGACTGGTTGGAAATCTTAGGGCATTTTAATTTTTGAATGAAAAGAGAAAGTTAAGTTATACTGCAGATGAACCTTGCTCAACTGTATTTAGAGTTTTTGACACATTCTACGTGTCTGATAAAACATTTTTAAGGCAATATTACCTCCCCTTCAACTGCTATTATAAAAGTGAGATTCCTTTTTATTGTTTGAAGTCGCCGAGAACTCCAGAGAAAAGTCTGTAAGTAATGGAAATGCAGCATCAGTTTTTACCTAAAATTGTAGACTATGCTGTTTAGCTGTCTGAAACGAGGGTGTGGTGGACCAAAATGTTTGAAAGTAAGCTTTTATTTTCAAATTCTGAAGAGATATAGAAAAGGACACCTTTAAATTGTGGAATCATTAGTCTAACACATCCATAACTCTTGGTTTACAACGGGGTGATCTGCATCAATACTATGGTCTTCTATGGTCTCTTCTGCCTCTGAACATATCTTTGCAAATGCTCCTTAAATGCCTGACATGATAAATTATGGGTGTAACTGATTTGTCTTTTTCTAGGCTACTCCCATTAATTATTTTCCAGTGTGCATTGGGATCATAAATCTTTAAAAAAAATTTCCAAGGTCGTTTTGATAAATCTTGAATTGCGTTTTTGTTTTTTTTTTTGTAGTAAGTTGCCGGACAAAATACATACTCTAGCTTCTTCTAGACTGAGCATGGCAGTTTACTGCTTTAAAGAATGCCTTTCGTTTTGTAACCAGGTGGTTTTGTGTAGCTCTATGTGTGAGAGCTTGTTGAGCATTTTGGTTTGGTTCTTAACAGCCAAACAGAGATTTGGTGTGGTCAGAACAGATAAGATCTTCTGTTCATTTTATAAAGTATAGTAGTTTGATATGGGTACGATATATTTGTATTTTTATATGAAGTTGATAATTGAATCTTTTTGATCTTTATGATTCATATGTTATTTTGTTTTTATGATTTTATCGTTAGTGGGATGAGATGAGATATATTTTATTGTAAACAAGGGAGAGAACTCTACCTTGCATTTTGAACACAAAGAATCAGCATGATATAAGAAAGAAAATTTTTAATAACAACTTTAATAAATCATATTATCTATTCATATTCATGGATATGATTGTTGAAGGACTCATCTTGACTGATTCAACTCGACCACAGTGAAGATTCTCTATTTTCATCGTAAATGAGTATTTTCACCTATTACATCATATCGGTATGAGAACATTGAACTTGCGATTGGCAAAAGTAGTTCTAATTCATAAGTAAAAAATATTTTATATATTGTTGTGTGCGATTGAGAATCGTGTGTAATAAACTTTATTTAGATAAATGAAATATAACTTAATTTAGGTTGCAATAGATCGTAAGGCATACGACGGTTTGAACACGATGATTAGCCTAACGCTCAGCCTAACGCTCGTTCTTTGTTCTAACGAATTTGAATTTCGTGGAACTGAATTTTATAAAATGCAGACATTAAACTATCGATCTATGGTATATTTTGGGTTTATATATGAATGAACATTAGGTTAGATTATGTTAATATAGATAATTTGTATTATTAGAGATTGTTCATTCTTTCGATCTTACGAACTACTTCGTAAGCAAGGCTGATGCAAGATTGATGCGCACGCAGTAGATCGGAAAATGTGTTTTCGCATCGCTGTTTAATTATTAATATTTCATCTCATGGACACTGCTAGCTAATAATATGCATATGTATACAATCTGTGAATTATATTCTTCCTTTTATATACATTAAGTATTAGGCTCTGCTGGACTCTTAGTGTTTTATTATCGAAAGTTTTAGTACAAACCTGTTAAAAGTGTGTCTACTCAGAGGCTTTTATCGCATTTAGCCCGCAGTTAGATAGTTGTTGTGGAAAGTGCGTTAATGCATTTTAAAGCTTGTGTTTCCTAGTTTATTTTGATATATAATATGTTTAGCTTTGTTGCACGGACAGCGAGATAATCACTGCTGAAGCCGCGTAAGGAAACACAAATTTACTCCATTTTAAGTTTGAACTGGCCGAATCGTCTGCTGCCGCGCGGCGCTGTCTTTGCAGTCCGTGTGGAGGGTATATATTTAGGGGTGGTTAGGGAGACTAGGAGAGAGGACGAGAGATAGGTCTGCAGACTACGTTAGACTGGGTTAGACCTGTAGCAGTCCAGCAGAGCACAGGAGGGAGCAGAGAGATGACGTAATAAAGAACACCAACGCGCAGCTGCTGTCTTCCCCTGAGTCTTCTTTTGCCTGGCTGCTGTACATTGTTCCTCTACTTTCCCTGTCCTCTATCCTTGCTACCGGCTCATCACAGTTTGATTTCACAACTTGTGTTAAACCATGTGCACTAAACATTTTTCTTTTTTTGTGTTTTTTTTTTAGACTTACACTTTGTATTAAACAATCCATTAATTACAGTACGACAGTGCAACGCACTTCCGCTCATGTGACAAACAACAATAGTTGTTGTTTGAGCATTGGAAGAAGAAGAAGAATACTAATGGCAATTCAATCCCGTAGTGGTAGTAGTCTACAATGATAATGGGGTGAGCATCTCAGTTAGGTTACAACAGAGATAGGACAGTGAGAGAGAGACAGACACAGAGAGAAGGGGGGGGGGGGGGGTACTTCCAGTCGAATAAATCCAAATAGATTGATAACCAATGATACTCTTTTTGTTTCACAAAGTTGCCAGCAAAAAAGTAGACGACAGCTTTATCATCTACCTGAATGGGGTAGGTTATAGAGAGGTGGCTAAATGCATTTCATGTAAAACTAGCTCTCA
>CM060325.1:32598694-32608694 GCA_030674155.1 Stramonita haemastoma
GGACAGACAGACTTTACTTGATACTGACACTGACAATCCTACATGTGAACAATACTACACCTTGACACAGACACTGACAATCCTACATGTGAACAATACTACACCTTGACACAGACACTGACAATCCTACATGTGAACAATACTACACCTTGACACAGACACTGACAATCCTACATGTGAACAATACTACACCTTGACACAGACACTGACACTGACAATCCTACATGTGAACAATACTACACCTTGACACAGACACTGACAATCCTACATATGAACAATACTACACCTTGACACAGACACTGACACTGACACTGACACTGACAATCCTACATGTGAACAATACACACCTTGACACAGACACTGACAATCCTACATGTGAACAATACTACACCTTGACACAGACACTGACAATCCTACATGTGAACAATACCACACCTTGACTCTGACATTGACACTGACAATCCTACATGTGAACAATACTACACCTTGACACAGACACTGACAATCTTACATGTGAACAATACTACACCTTGACACTAACACTGACACTGACAATCCTACATGTGAACAATACTACATCTTGACATTGACACTGGCACTGACAATCCTACATGTGAACAATACCACACCTTCACTCTGACACTGATACTGACAATCCTACATGTGAACAATACTACACCTTGACACAGACACTGACAATCCTACATATGAACAATACTACACCTTGACACAGACACTGACAATCCTACATGTGAACAATACCACACCTTCACTCTGACACAGACACTGACAATCCTACATGTGAACAATACTACACCTTGACACAGACACTGACAATCCTACATGTGAACAATACTACACCTTGACACAGACACTGACAATCCTACATGTGAACAATACTACACCTTGACACAGACACTGACAATCCTACATGTGAACAATACCACACCTTGACACAGACACTGACAATCCTACATGTGAACAATACCACACCTTGACACTGACACTGACACTGACAATCCTACATGTGAACAATACTACACCTTGACACAGACACTGACAATCCTACATGTGAACAATACTACACCTTGACACAGACACTGACAATCCTACATGTGAACAATACCACACCTTGACACAGACACTGACAATCCTACATGTGAACAATACCACACCTTGACACAGACACTGACAATCCTACATGTGAACAATACCACACCTTGACTCTGACATTGACAATCCTACATGTGAACAATACTACAACCTTGACACTAACACTGACACTGACAATCCTACATGTGAACAATACTACATCTTGACATTGACACTGGCACTGACAATCCTACATGTGAACAATACCACCCCTTCACTCTGACACTGATACTGACAATCCTACATGTGAACAATACTACACCTTGACACTGACACTGACAATCCTACATATGAACAATACCACACCTTGACACTTACACTGACAATCCTACATGTGAACAATACTACATCTTGATATTGACACTGACAATCCTACATATGAACAATACCACACCTTGACACTGACACTGACACCGACAACCCTACATGTGAACAATACTACACCTTGACACTGACACTGACACTGACAATCCTACATGTGAAGAACATTACACCTTGACACTGACAATCCTACATGTGAAGAACATTACACCTTGACACTGACAATCCTACATGTGAACAATACTACACCTTGACACTGACACTGACACTGACAACCCTACATGTGAACAATACTACACCTTGACACTGACACTGACACTGACAATCCTACATGTGAAGAACATTACACCTTGACACTGACAATCCTACATGTGAAGAACATTACACCTTGACACTGACAATCCTACATGTGAAGAACATTACACCTTGACACTGACAATCCTACATGTGAACAATACTACACCTTGACACTGACACTGACAATCCTACATGTGAACAATATTACACCTTGACACTGACACTGACACTGACACTGACAATCCTACATGTGAACAATACTACATCTTGACATTGACACTGACAATCCTACATGTGAATAATACTACACTTTGAATTCTGTACTTGTTTAGATTGCAAAATATATTTTGTTTATTACAAACGTTTTTATTATTTAAATTTTGAATAATTTTTGGTGTATTTGGACTCTCTGAATCATTTGAAGAAATGTTATATACATTAAGTTTATAACGAATATCTGATTTGTTTGAAATATTTGCTTTACGGAAAAAAATATACAACTTGACACTGACACTGACATTCCTACAAATTTTCCGCAGATCATATTTATTTATTTATTTATTTATTCTTTTATATCGAGAATAATGGAATAAGCACGCGTGTGCATTTTTACATCCAATCCCTGTGTGTATGCAATTTTGTAAATTTTGTCATTTGTTCCTACCGGCGCAGAATGGCCTACTCTTTCGAAAATTGGAACAGGATTTAACGTGTGCGCAAGATGTTCTACCCAGCGTGAGTGTGCTGTGGGCTCATTGCGAAGACATGGATCACACAGCAGCTTCATCCACTTCACGAAAGCAAGTTTGAGAGTGTTGCTCAAACTACCTGACCAACACTGCAGGTGTCTGTATCTCTCGGGCCCAATGTCGACACTGGGACATACTATTATGATAGTAAGCGTAGAGCAGAACCCTGTCAAGTAGTCTCAGAGCAGATGCACTTCCACAACAGCATCTTTACATCATCCTCATCACCATTGAGAAATATCATCATGCAATGAAAAAAGATGCCTCTAATTCGGTGGTCGCAGTTGCTTTGGTCTCATGGTGACCTCAGATTCGGTTTCCCCAAACACTTCTGTGCCTAAGGGGTGTTATTGTCAAAGCCTTTGGGGCTGGAGGTTCAAGGGGTCGGTCGTTGGAGGGACGTTGTGGTGGTTGCCACCCCGGGTGGGCACCTCACTCAGTCTGGCTCCGCGACTGAGCGAATACTGTTGTTAGTATGGAGAATTAGTAGGTGGTGTCCTGCGTATTAACATATGCTCAGAACAGGCCCCACTGAACACCACCAAAGTAACCCAGCAGCAGTGCAGGGCCCTTTGCGATTCGGCGACCTGATATTGATGGGCTCCCTGTGAACTTCCGACCCCTGTGGATGCGACATATGCATAGGAAATCCAGGTATGGCTGTGGCGGGGATTTGATTTGATTTATTCTTTTATGTCGAGGATAATGGACATCAGTCCCCGTGATATGCTGTGTGTGTATGTTTGTGTGTGTGTGTGTGTGTGTGTGTGTGTGTGTGTGCGTGCGTGCGCGCGCGTGTGTGTGTGTGTTGTGTGATATTGATATTTGTTTATTTATTTATTCATAAGTGATTGCATGCGTGTAAATAATTTGAATGTAAGCGCTTTGATTTGTTGCTATACAAGATTCAGAACTATATAAATACTTTTTTTATCATTATTATTATTATTATTATTATTATTATTATTATTATTATTATTATTATTATTATTATTATTGTTGTTGTTGTTGTTGTTGTTGTTGTTGCGGGCCTTTTATTTGTTGTTGTTGTTAATTGAAATGAGCGGCAAAGCAAACGGAAGTCCCAGAAGATGAGGCAGCAAAAACAAAAAAAAGGAACAGCATCCATCGCTAGGTTACTGACCCAGATTTAGTGAAGCAATGGGCAGCAGTCAGGATGTGTTTCCTGGTGAGGATGGACCCACCGCACATAAAGTGGCCAGATTGTACATACACCTGCCAGGGAACCATGGCACAGTCGTTGATATATTCACCGCCCACAATCCGGCCTCTGCCTCCGTGCCTCATAATGGGCTCCCTCAATCTCAGGGAAGGGCTATGTCCACAAGGGTCTGCCAGAGAGAGAGAGAGAGAGAGAGAGAGAGAGAGAGAGAGAGGGGGGGGGGGGAGGGAGGGAGGGAGGAGAGAGAGAGAGGGAGAGAGAGAGAGGGAGAGAGAGAGAGATGTATGCCAATGCATTAAATTTTACGACAATAACGCAATTACAGCTGTGCATAATATCCTATCATTCATTCTCTCTCTCTCTCTCTCTCTCTCTCTCTCTCTCTCTCTCTCTCTCTCTCTCTCTCTCTCTCTCTCTCTCTCTCTCTCTCTCTCTCTCTCTCTCTCATATGACAAACTCTTAGCAATCGTTTTACTATTTTACATTATCTATGGGTTTAATGCTATTGATCAATAATTGATAAGTAGAAATATTCAAACGGCTATTCTGTTTTTTTTAAATGTCTATCTCAGTAATATCTCCAGTATCTATCTATCTATCTATCCCTTAGTCTGGCGACCGTGGGGGCACCCATCAAGACTTGACAACCAGTTCCCTCCATTCCTCTATCTATTCTGCCTTTCTCGGAGTTTTATTGAGTTCTAGACCTGTCCATTCGCTGTTGTTGTCCCATCTCTTCCTTGGTCTGCCTCTTTTTCTTCCTCCTTGGATAGTGCCTTGCAGTATTGTTTCTGATAGTCCTTTTGATCGTGTGACATGCCCGTACCATTTACGTTTACGCTTCTTTACGATTGATAGAAAATGTTCGAAGGGCCCAATGGTTTACTGGATTCTCTTATGCACGTCTTCGTTGCTTATGTGGTCTCTGTAGGAGATGCCAAGGAGTCCCCGAAAGCATCCTTTCTCTACTGCCTGTACTCTGCTCTCCAAATCTGCAGTCAGGGTCAATGATTCACAGGCATACAAGAATGTGGATATGACTAGGGAGCGCATTAGTCTGATCTTGGACTTGAGGGATATATTTTGATCTTTCCAGATGGTGTTCAGTTTTGACAGTGCTGTTATTGTCTGTGCAATCCTGCATACTACCTGTGGCTTGGACCCTTTGTCTGATACGACGACTCCCAAGTACTTGAAGCTTTGAACCGTTTCCAGCTTCTGGTCATTGACCCTGATATCAGTGCTGATGCCCTTGGTGGTATTGGTCATCACTTTGGTCTTCTCTGCATTGATTCCCATGCCGTATGTTTTAGATGCCTTATTCAGGTGTTCTGTTGAGCTGGCAAGCTCCTGTTCTGATCCTGCTTGTCCGTCAATGTCATCTGCAAAGCGGAGGTTTGTGATTGTTCTGCCGCCAATGCTGACTGATCCTTTATGGTGTTCCAGTGCATCATCCATGATTCTCTCAAGGAAGATGTTGAAAAGAGTGGGTGAGAGTAGCCAACCCTGCCTTACTCCAACTGTGGTTCGAAACCCATCTCCAATGTTGATGTTATAGTACACTGCACTGGTGGCCTTGTTGTACAGCTCTTTGATGACTCTGATCAGGTTTACATTGGTGCTGTACACATTCATGTTGCCCACAAAGCTGCATGCCACACCCTATCGAATGCCTTCTTAAAATCAATAAATACGTGGTAGAGGTCTTGTTGGTGTTGAAGGTACCGCTCACAGAGACTCTTTGGCATCTCCTACAGAGACCACAAAAGCAACGAAGACGTGCATAAGAAAATCCAGCAAACCATTGAGCCCTACGAAAATCTTCTATCAATCGTAAAGAAGCATCAACTTAAATAGTGCGGGCATGTCACAAGATCAAAAAGACTAGCAAAAACAATACTGCAAGGCAATGTCCAAGGAGGAAGAAAAAGAGGCAGACCAAGAAAGAGATGGGGGGGACATCAGCGAATGGACAGGCCTAGAACTCAACAAAACCCTGAGAAAGGCAGAACAGATAGAGGAATGGAGGGAACTGGTTGTCAATGAAGGAAGGTGGCAGGATGGTTAAGACATTCGCCTGCCAATGTGTAAACCGGGAGTTTCTGGGTTCGTACCCAGCCTCGCCCTTTCTTCCCAGTTTGACAAAATAATCGATCTGAATGTCAAAGTCACTTGGATGAGACTATAAACCGAGGCCCGGTGTGCGAACGCACGCAGAACATATTACGCACACGTTAAAATCCCGTTCCGCCTTTCGGAAGATCAGGCCATCGTGTGCCGGTAGGAGTGGATGACAATTTTTTTTTAAACCAGCATGCACACAGGTGTCGTGTTTAGACACCATCTCTGAGGGGGAAAAAATAATGGGTAGGCGCTGCACTTGTGGCGACACGCTCTCCCCGGGGAGAGCAGCCCGAATTTCACGCAGAGAAATCTGCTGTGACATAAAGTGGTATAATCGCCAGACTAAGGGATAGACAGATAGATAGATAGATAGATAGATAGATAGATAGATAGATAGATAGATATGATAGATAGATAGATAGATATAGATAGATATTTTCCTAATCAGGGCAAGGTTTGGATGAAAAACAGCGTGTAATACTTTACTCTAAAACCCTTCAAAAATAAAGATCCTTCATTCATAAAAGATTATTCATTCATTTATTCCCTCTCTGTCTGTCTGTCTTTCTGCCTGTCTGTCTGCCTGTCTGTCTGCCTGTCTGCCTGTCTGTCTGTCTGTCTGTCTGTCTGTCTGTCTGTCTCTCTCTCTCTCTCTCTCTCTCTCTCTCTCTCTCTCTCTCTCTCTCTCTCTCTCTCTCTCTCTTTAAAACATATAAAATGTTGTTAGATTTAGACAATAAAGACAAAATCACTTGGGCTTCAAATGTGAGAATGAAATTATGTGAACTGGGTTTTGGTTGCGTGTGGTTAAACCAAGGAGTTGGAGATGTTAGTGGTTTTATTCGACAGTTTCGTGAAAGGTTGATTGATTGTTGTTGGCAAAATTGTGAGAGTCATGTACGGAATAGTGATAGATTTTACCACTACAGAATCTTCACCAAGTAAATTGTGTACCAAGGTATATGTCCATGAATATTGATAGTTATTTGAAGCGTATAATGACGCGATTTAGATTTGGTATTTCCGATATCAATGTACATTACTATCGCTATAGAAAGGCACTTGCCACAAATCTTCAATGCCCAATTTGTAAATGTTCGGTAGAAGATGAAATACATTTTTTGCTTTCCTGCCCAGGGTTAGGAGATATACGAGAGCAGTTCATACCAGAGAAGTACTATAGAGATCCATGTTTATTCAGGATGGTTTTGTTATTAGCTTCGACGAATGAGTGTATTGTAAAACAACTAGCAATATATATGTATAAAGCATTTAAAAGGAGAAGTATCTATGTTACATAATGCCATCACATGTCCATTATATTTTTGCTGCTGTTGTTGTTCTTTGCTTTATTTGTATTCCCCCTTCTAAGGGGCCATGGCCTTTATGAATAAATATTTCATTTCATTTCATTTCTCTCTCTCTCTCTCTCTCTCTCTCTCTCTCTCTCTCTCTCTCTCTCTCTCTCTCTCTCTCTCTCTCTCTCTTTTTTAGTTCTCTCTATATATTTCTCTCTCTTTCTCGTTCTCTCTCTCTAGTTCTCTCTCTCTCATATGGAAAACATCCTACCTGCGTCTGGATCACCTGGCTTTTTGGTGGTTGTTGGTCTGGGAGTGGTGGTGGTAGTTGTGGTTCCTGCGGTTGTTGGCGTGTCTCTACATGCATCATTCAGCACTTGCCGAATACCAATATTGATATACTCAAACTCTTGTGGCAAGAGACTGGCCACAAATTCACAGGTCACATAGCCTGCAGACAAAGCAGCCAGGTGAACGCCCTGGACACATAGCTTTCCCAACAGAAGGTCACAATCAAAATGTGTGTGTGTGTTCTGTTGTTGTTTTTCTTCTTCTTCAGTTTAACGTCCTTCCACTTCATAATGATATCAGACAGGAAAGTGTTGTGTGTGTGTGTGTGTGTGTGTGTGTGTGTGTGTGTGTGTGTGTGTGTGTGTGTGTGTGTGTGTATGTGTCTGTCTGTGTGTCTGTCTGTCTGTCTGTCTGTCTGTCTGTCTGTCTGTGTGTCTGTGTCTGTGTCTGTGTCTGCGTGTCTGTGTGTTTGTGTGTGTATGTGTATATGGATGTACGTGTGTGAGGATGTGTGTGAGAGGATGTGTGTGTGCGTATGTGTGTAGAGGGATGTGGGGATGTGTGTTTGTATGTGTGTATTTATGTGTGTAGGGGGGTATGGGTATGTGTATGTGTGTGTGTCTTCTTATATATATTAAAAATGTGTGTGTGTGTTTGTTTGTCTATCTGTTCGTGTGCACGCGTGTGGGGTGGGGGTATGTGTGTATGTGGGGGGGATGAGTGTGTGTGTGTGTGTGTGTGTCTGTGTGTGTGTGTGTGTGTCTGTGTCTGTGTCTGTGTCTCTGCGTGTGTCTCTTTGTGTCTATGTGTGTGTGTGTGTGTGTGTATATATGTTTGTGTCTGTGTGTGTCTCGATGTATGTCTGTGTATGTGTGTGTGCATGTGTGTATACGTGTGTATGCATGTGAGAGAATGAGAGCAAGAGAACATGAGAGAGAGATGTAGCTTTTGTTTCTGGTACAATGGAGTGTGGTGCGTTGTTTCTGTTGAGTTCAGCCAGTTCAAAGGGGACGTTTGAAGGTGGTGCGGATTGGCTTTGTCTAACAGGAGCAAGAAGGCCAGGGATTTTCAGAACAAAGAGCCTGAGTAAAGTAAAGTAAAGTAGATGTGAACAGATCTCTTCTTGAGATTGGGGCGTATGGCTTTTCAAGTTTTCAGAAATGAGTCAGTGGAAACTTGTCTTTTAAGGCTGAAGGAACAATCTCCGTCATTATTTTAAACACCATGAGATCTTTATCGTTATTTCATCTTCAGTGTACGTGAGAGCTGGGGTGGGGGTGGGGGTTAACTGAACATAGTTCACTTCCCAGTGCTTGTCTTCTGTCCTCAATGTTCTCCTTCCCAGTGGTTTAAGCTGTGTCAATGTCTAACCAGTCTTTGCATTCACAATGGCTAGCAGCCATACTGGAGTAAACCAGGGGTAAAAATACAAATGTTACTCTGAGCCGGAGGACACAAATGTACCAGAAAGATTCCTTTTCCCCATTGTTGGAATTCCCCTTCACGGAATGATGACACACCCTGACTCACTTTGCCAACAATAGTCATCACACAAAACAATTCCATTTATAATCAAAAGCCAGTGGTGAAGTACCTTCACAGAAATTTTGTCTGGATGCAAATAATCTAAAACAAATCACAGGCCAATCTCAACTTTGTCATTCATGTCCAAAATCCCAGGTAGAGTTGTTCTTCGTCAAATCCTTTATGTGACTTTGAACAATCTTTGTTGCTCATTTCAATCTTCCTACTGCTGCTACCACAGCAATGAAACATACATACTGAATGTGACATTTTCCTCGCTCTAGGTCATGATGAGGTATCTGTTAGATTTCTGTTTTACTTTTGTTGATCCTTCTGATGATTTTGATAGTTGATCATTCCATCCTTTTAAATCACCTTCTGTCTGTTTGTGGTACAACAGGAACTGTACTATCATGGTTTAATTATATCTTTCTGAAAAGTCCCAGACTGTTATTATCAACATCAGCTAAAAACACTTAAACTTACTTATGGAGTACCCCAAAGCTTAGTGATTGGATAACTTCTCTTTTGTTTGTATATTCTTCTGATTTTGTGCTATTCTGTTCTACGGACACGCAGCTTTTCGATTCATTTCCTCCTTGCCAAATCTAATCTACTGCTGAAAACATTGAGACCTTCTTCAGAGATGCCATGACTGTTAACAAACTAAAACTCAACACTACTAACACTGTTTCCCTTTTTAGTAGTATTACGGGGTGCGTTTTCTGGAACCACTTTTTTCCGTTGCTTTACTGGAGCTTTGAGGTTCACCAATGGTAAGATTTTGCAAATGCAGCCGTTTTTTACCAACCATTAAGGAATTGCAACCTGATCAGAACCATAGACTACCTCTATAACAAGGTAACCAGCGCAGTTTACTTTGACAACAACATTATGAGAATGGTTCTGAATCCCAATGGGAGTACGCCAAGGATGTCTGCTCTCTCCCATCCTCTTTAACATCTACTTAAGAGAGAATAAAGGCAGACGCACTAGAAACCCATGAGAAAATAGCATTGGAGGCGGGACAATTACAAATTTACGTTTTGCTGACAACATTG